>JAVIAB010000124.1:23804559-24250726 GCA_032433765.1 Megaustenia siamemsis
AAGAGGTAGGGTTCGATCCCAACCGACGGCTTCCGGTTAACCCAGCCTTTAATGGGTACTGAGTTCTTTTTCTGGGAAAGTAAAGCGGCACGGGCGTAATACCGACCACATTACCCCAAAAATCATGTGCTGAAGGTCTGTAAAATTTATGGTCACTAACACCATATTCCCTATATGCCACCTCGCGAGACGGGGTACTTTACTTTTTTTTACTTTTACTTACATTATACACCTTGACATTTCGTTATGCACAAACCATAGTTTACTTTCTCCTCATAGCTTATTCCGTTCTCTACGAGACGACCGCATCACCCAACTCAACACACTTTTGGTAAATTAAGGAGAAACTCTCTACGCCCACTCTATTATGTACACTTCGGATCAAACCACCCCGAATTGCACTATCCTCCAATATGTGTGTGTGTACACAAAAACCAACCATTTATTTGTATAGACCAAGACCTCCCATCTATTTGATTGTACGCCGAGTCCACGCTTTTGTTTGTTTGTCCATGAAGACTTCCAATTTATTTGCTTGTCCACCAAGACCTTCCATTTATTTGTTTGTCCACCAAGACCTTCCATTTATTTGTTTGTCCACCAAGTGCCTCCCATTTATTTGCTTGTCCACCAAGACCTTCCATTTATTTGTATGTCCGTCAAGACATCCCATTTATTTGTTTGTCCACCAAGACCTCCCATTTATTTGTTTGTCCACCAAGACCTCCCATTTATTTGTTTGTCCACTAGACCTTCCATTTATTTGTTTGTCCACAAAGTGCCACCCATTTATTTGCTTGCCCACCAAGGCCTACCATTTATTTGCTTGCCCACCGAGACCTTCCATTTATTTGTTTGTCCACCAAGACCTTCCATTTATTTGTTTGTCCACTAAGACCTTCCATTTATTTGTTTGTCCACTAAGACCTTCCATTTATTTGTTTGTCCACTAAGACCTTCCATTTATTTGTTTGTCCACTAAGACCTTCCATTTATTTGCTTGCCCACCAAGACCTTCCATTTATTTGTTTGTCCACCAAGACCTCCCATTTATTTGTTTGTCCACCAAGACCTTCCATTTATTTGTTTGTCCACCAAGTGCCTCCCATTTATTTGTTTGTCCGCCAAGTGCCTCCCATTTATTTGTTTGTCCACCAAGTGCCACCCATTATTTGCTTGCCCACCAAGACCTTCCATTTATTTGTTTGTCCACCAAGACCTTCCATTTATTTGTTTGTCCACCAAGTGCCTCCATTTATTTGTTTGTCCACCAAGTGCCTCCCATTTATTTGTTTGTCCACCAAGTGCCTCCCATTTATTTGCTTGCCCACCAAGGCCTCCCATTTATTTGCTTGCCCACCAAGACCTTCCATTTATTTGTTTGTCCACCAAGGGCCCCCCATTTATTTGTTTGTCCACTAAGACCTTCCATTTATTTGTTTGTCCACTAAGACCTTCCATTTATTTGTTTGTCCACTAAGACCTTCCATTTATTTGCTTGCCCACCAAGACCTTCCATTTATTTGTTTGTCCACCAAGACCTTCCATTTATTTGTTTGTCCACTAAGACCTTCCATTTATTTGTTTGTCCACTAAGACCTTCCATTTATTTGCTTGCCCACCAAGACCTTCCATTTATTTGTTTGTCCACCAAGACCTCCCATTTATTTGTTTGTCCACCAAGACCTCCCATTTATTTGCTTGCCCACCAAGACCTTCCATTTATTTGTTTGTCCACCAAGACCTTCCATTTATTTGTTTGTCCACCAAGACCTTCCATTTATTTGTTTGTCCACCAAGTGCCTCCCATTTATTTGCTTGTCCACCAAGACCTTCCATTTATTTGTATGTCCGTCAAGACATCCCATTTATTTGTTTGTCCACCAAGACCTCCCATTTATTTGTTTGTCCACCAAGACCTCCCATTTATTTGTTTGTCCACTAGACCTTCCATTTATTTGTTTGTCCACAAAGTGCCACCCATTTATTTGCTTGCCCACCAAGGCCTCCCATTTATTTGCTTGCCCACCAAGACCTTCCATTTATTTGTTTGTCCACCAAGACCTTCTATTTATTTGTTTGTCCACTAAGACCTTCCATTTATTTGTTTGTCCACTAAGACCTTCCATTTATTTGTTTGTCCACTAAGACCTTCCATTTATTTGTTTGTCCACTAAGACCTTCCATTTATTTGCTTGCCCACCAAGACCTTCCATTTATTTGTTTGTCCACCAAGACCTCCCATTTATTTGTTTGTCCACCAAGACCTCCCATTTATTTGTTTGTCCACCAAGTGCCTCCCATTTATTTGCTTGTCCACCAAGACCTTCCATTTATTTGTATGTCCGTCAAGACATCCCATTTATTTGTTTGTCCACCAAGACCTCCCATTTATTTGTTTGTCCACCAAGACCTTCCATTTATTTGTTTGTCCACCAAGTGTCTCCCATTTATTTGTTTGTCCACCAAGTGCCTCCCATTTATTTGTTTGTCCACCAAGTGCCTCCCATTTATTTGCTTGCCCACCAAGGCCTCCCATTTATTTGCTTGCCCACCAAGAACTTCCATTTATTTGTTTGTCCACCAAGGGCCCCCCATTTATTTGTTTGTCCACTAAGACCTTCCATTTATTTGTTTGTCCACTAAGACCTTCCATTTATTTGTTTGTCCACTAAGACCTTCCATTTATTTGCTTGCCCACCAAGACCTTCCATTTATTGTTTGTCCACCAAGACCTTCCATTTATTTGTTTGTCCACTAAGACCTTCCATTTATTTGTTTGTCCACTAAGACCTTCCATTTATTTGCTTGCCCACCAAGACCTTCCATTTATTTGTTTGTCCACCAAGACCTCCCATTTATTTGTTTGTCCACCAAGACCTCCCATTTATTTGCTTGCCCACCAAGACCTTCCATTTATTTGTTTGTCCACCAAGACCTTCCATTTATTTGTTTGTCCACCAAGACCTTCCATTTATTTGTTTGTCCACCAAGTGCCTCCCATTTATTTGCTTGTCCACCAAGACCTTCCATTTATTTGTATGTCCGTCAAGACATCCCATTTATTTGTTTGTCCACCAAGACCTCCCATTTATTTGTTTGTCCACCAAGACCTCCCATTTATTTGTTTGTCCACTAGACCTTCCATTTATTTGTTTGTCCACAAAGTGCCACCCATTTATTTGCTTGCCCACCAAGGCCTCCCATTTATTTGCTTGCCCACCAAGACCTTCCATTTATTTGTTTGTCCACCAAGACCTTCCATTTATTTGTTTGTCCACTAAGACCTTCCATTTATTTGTTTGTCCACTAAGACCTTCCATTTATTTGTTTGTCCACTAAGACCTTCCATTTATTTGTTTGTCCACTAAGACCTTCCATTTATTTGCTTGCCCACCAAGACCTTCCATTTATTTGTTTGTCCACCAAGACCTCCCATTTATTTGTTTGTCCACCAAGACCTCCCATTTATTTGCTTGCCCACCAAGACCTTCCATTTATTTGTTTGTCCACCAAGACCTTCCATTTATTTGTTTGTCCACCAAGACCTTCCATTTATTTGTTTGTCCACTAAGACCTTCCATTTATTTGTTTGTCCACTAAGACCTTCCATTTATTTGTTTGTCCACTAAGACCTTCCATTTATTTGTTTGTCCACTAAGACCTTCCATTTATTTGCTTGCCCACCAAGACCTTCCATTTATTTGTTTGTCCACCAAGACCTCCCATTTATTTGTTTGTCCACCAAGACCTCCCATTTATTTGCTTGCCCACCAAGACCTTCCATTTATTTGTTTGTCCACCAAGACCTTCCATTTATTTGTTTGTCCACCAAGACCTCCCATTTATTTGTTTGTCCACCAAGACCTTCCATTTATTTGTTTGTCCACCAAGTGCCTCCCATTTATTTGTTTGTCCACCAAGTGCCTCCCATTTATTTGTTTGTTCACCAAGTGCCACCCATTATTTGCTTGCCCACCAAGACCTTCCATTTATTTGTTTGTCCACCAAGACCTTCCATTTATTTGTTTGTCCACCAAGACCTTCCATTTATTTGTTTTTCCACCAAGTGCCTCCCATTTATTTGTTTGTCCACCAAGTGCCTCCCATTTATATGTTTGTCCACCAAGTGCCTCCCATTTATTTGCTTGCCCACCAAGGCCTCCCATTTATTTGCTTGCCCACCAAGACCTTCCATTTATTTGTTTGTCCACCAAGGGCCTCCCACTTATTTGTTAGTCCACTAAGACCTCCCATTTATTTGTTTGCCCACCAAGACCTTCCATTTATTTGTTTGTCCACCAAGACCTTCCATTTATTTGTTTGTCCACCAAGACCTTCCATTTATTTGTTTGTCCACTAAGACCTTCCATTTATTTGTTTGTCCACTAAGACCTTCCATTTATTTGCTTGCCCACCAAGACCTTCCATTTATTTGTTTGTCCACCAAGACCTCCCATTTATTTGTTTGTCCACCAAGACCTCCCATTTATTTGCTTGCCCACCAAGACCTTCCATTTATTTGTTTGTCCACCAAGACCTTCCATTTAGTTGTTTGTCCACCAAGACCTCCCATTTATTTGTTTGTCCACCAAGACCTTCCATTTATTTGTTTGTCCACCAAGACCTTCCATTTATTTGTTTGTCCACCAAGTGCCTCCCATTTATTTGTTTGTCCACCAAGTGCCTCCCATTTATTTGTTTGTCCACCAAGTGCCACCCATTATTTGCTTGCCCACCAAGACCTTCCATTTATTTGTTTGTCCACCAAGACCTTCCATTTATTTGTTTGTCAACCAAGTGCCTCCCATTTATTTGTTTGTCCACCAAGTGCCTCCCATTTATTTGTTTGTCCACCAAGTGCCTCCCATTTATTTGCTTGCCCACCAAGGCCTCCCATTTATTTGCTTGCCCACCAAGACCTTCCATTTATTTGTTTGTCCACCAAGTGCCTCCCATTTATTTGTTTGTCCGCCAAGTGCCTCCCATTTATTTGTTTGTCCACCAAGTGCCACCCATTATTTGCTTGCCCACCAAGACCTTCCATTTATTTGTTTGTCCACCAAGACCTCCCATTTATTTATTTGTCCACCAATGCCTCCCATTTATTTGTTTCTAAACCAAGGTCCTCCTCCCATTTATTTCTTTGTCCACCAAGGCCTCCCATTTATTTGTTTGTTGACCAAAACCTCCCATTTTGTTTGTTTGTACATCAAGGCCTCCCATTTATTTGTTTGTCCACTAAGACCTCCCATTCATTTGTTTGTCCACCAAGGCCTCCCATTTATTTGTTTGTCCATCAAGGCCTTCCATTTATTTGTTTGTCCACCAAGATCTCCCATTTATTTGTATGTCCATCAAGGCCTCCCATTTATGTGTTTGTCCATCAAGGCCTCCCATTTATTTGTTTGTCCATCAAGGCCTCCCATTTATTTGTTTGTCCATCAAGGCCTCCCACTTATTTGTTTGTCCACTAAGACCTCCCACTTATTTGTTTGTCCACTAAGACCTCCCATTTATTTGTTTGTCAATCAAGACCTCCCATTTATTTGTTTGTCCACTAAGACCTCCCATTTATTTGTTTGTTCACCAAGACCCCCCATTTATTTGTTTGTCCACCAAGACCTCCCATTTATTTGTTTGTCCACCAAGACCTCCTATTTATTTGTTTGTCCATCAAGACCTCCCATTTATTTGTGTGTCCATCAAGACCTCCCATTTATTTGTTTGTCCATCAAGACCTCCCATTTATTTGTTTGTCCATCTAGACCTCCCATTTATTTGTTTGTCCATCAAGGCCTTCCATTTATTTGTTTGTCCATCAAGGCCTTCCATTTATTTGTTTGTCCATCAAGACCTCCCATGTATTTGTTTGTCCACCAAGACCCCCCATTTATTTGTTTGTCCACCATGACCTCCCATTTATTTGTTTGTCCACCAAGACCCCCCCATTTATTTGCTTGTTCACCAAGACCTCCCATTTTTTTGTTTGTCCACCAAGACCCCCCATTTATTTGTTTGTCCACCAAGACCTCCCATTTATTTGTTTGTCCACTAAGACCTCCCATTTATTTGTTTGTCCACCAAGACCTCCCATTTATTTGTTTGTCCATCAAGGCCTCCCATTTATTTGTTTGTCCATCAAGACCTCCCATGTATTTGTTTGTCCACCAAGACCCCCCATTTATTTGTTTGTCCACCATGACCTCCCATTTATTTGTTTGTCCACCAAGACCTCCCATTTATTTGCTTGCCCACCAAGACCTTCCATTTATTTGTTTGTCCACCAAGACCTTCCATTTAGTTGTTTGTCCACCAAGACCTCCCATTTATTTGTTTGTCCACCAAGACCTTCCATTTATTTGTTTGTCCACCAAGACCTTCCATTTATTTGTTTGTCCACCAAGTGCCTCCCATTTATTTGTTTGTCCACCAAGTGCCTCCCATTTATTTGTTTGTCCACCAAGTGCCACCCATTATTTGCTTGCCCACCAAGACCTTCCATTTATTTGTTTGTCCACCAAGACCTTCCATTTATTTGTTTGTCAACCAAGTGCCTCCCATTTATTTGTTTGTCCACCAAGTGCCTCCCATTTATTTGTTTGTCCACCAAGTGCCTCCCATTTATTTGCTTGCCCACCAAGGCCTCCCATTTATTTGCTTGCCCACCAAGACCTTCCATTTATTTGTTTGTCCACCAAGTGCCTCCCATTTATTTGTTTGTCCGCCAAGTGCCTCCCATTTATTTGTTTGTCCACCAAGTGCCACCCATTATTTGCTTGCCCACCAAGACCTTCCATTTATTTGTTTGTCCACCAAGACCTCCCATTTATTTATTTGTCCACCAATGCCTCCCATTTATTTGTTTCTAAACCAAGGTCCTCCTCCCATTTATTTCTTTGTCCACCAAGGCCTCCCATTTATTTGTTTGTTGACCAAAACCTCCCATTTTGTTTGTTTGTACATCAAGGCCTCCCATTTATTTGTTTGTCCACTAAGACCTCCCATTCATTTGTTTGTCCACCAAGGCCTCCCATTTATTTGTTTGTCCATCAAGGCCTTCCATTTATTTGTTTGTCCACCAAGATCTCCCATTTATTTGTATGTCCATCAAGGCCTCCCATTTATGTGTTTGTCCATCAAGGCCTCCCATTTATTTGTTTGTCCATCAAGGCCTCCCATTTATTTGTTTGTCCATCAAGGCCTCCCACTTATTTGTTTGTCCACTAAGACCTCCCACTTATTTGTTTGTCCACTAAGACCTCCCATTTATTTGTTTGTCAATCAAGACCTCCCATTTATTTGTTTGTCCACTAAGACCTCCCATTTATTTGTTTGTTCACCAAGACCCCCCATTTATTTGTTTGTCCACCAAGACCTCCCATTTATTTGTTTGTCCACCAAGACCTCCTATTTATTTGTTTGTCCATCAAGACCTCCCATTTATTTGTGTGTCCATCAAGACCTCCC
Organism: Megaustenia siamemsis; assembly: GCA_032433765.1. Taxonomy (NCBI): domain Eukaryota; kingdom Metazoa; phylum Mollusca; class Gastropoda; order Stylommatophora; family Ariophantidae; genus Megaustenia; species Megaustenia siamemsis. The sequence goes on from JAVIAB010000124.1 coordinate 23,812,030, forward strand.
ATTTATTTGTTTGTCCATCAAGACCTCCCATTTATTTGTTTGTCCATCTAGACCTCCCATTTATTTGTTTGTCCATCAAGGCCTTCCATTTATTTGTTTGTCCATCAAGGCCTTCCATTTATTTGTTTGTCCATCAAGACCTCCCATGTATTTGTTTGTCCACCAAGACCCCCCATTTATTTGTTTGTCCACCATGACCTCCCATTTATTTGTTTGTCCACCAAGACCCCCCCATTTATTTGCTTGTTCACCAAGACCTCCCATTTTTTGTTTGTCCACCAAGACCCCCCATTTATTTGTTTGTCCACCAAGACCTCCCATTTATTTGTTTGTCCACTAAGACCTCCCATTTATTTGTTTGTCCACCAAGACCTCCCATTTATTTGTTTGTCCATCAAGGCCTCCCATTTATTTGCTTGTCCACCAAGACCTCCCATTTATTTGTTTGTCCACCAAGACCCCCCATTTATTTGTTTTGTCCACCAAGACCTCCCATTTATTTGTTTGTCCACTAAGACCTCCCATTTATTTGTTTGTCCACCAAGATCTCCCATTTATTTGTTTGTCCATCAAGGCCTCCCATTTATTTGTTTGTCCATCAAGACCTCCCATTTATTTGTTTGTCCACCAAGGCCTCCCATTTATTTTATTGTCCACCAAGATCTCCCATTTATTTGTATGTCCGTCAAGACCTCCCATTTATTTGTTTGTCCACCAAGACCTCCCATTTATTTGTTTATACACCAATTCCTTCCGATTATTTGCGTATAGACCAAATGATCTCCCATTTCTTCAAAAACACAACGATTTATTGCATGCATCAAACACCTTCCCAGCCTACATCCAGTTAACTCATTATATTCATATTTTCGTCCGTCTATATACAAGTAGTATACCGCTTTCACAGTTTCCTATAATCTCCTTCCAGATGTGGCGATTTCTTTAGAGTCAAAGCTACTTCATACTTTCATCTTTAGGATCAAAGCTGTTTCATACTTTCATCTTTAGAATCACAGCTGTTTCATACTTTCATCTTTAGAATCACAGCTGTTTCATACTTTCATCTTTAGAATCAAAGCTGTTTCATACTTTCATCTTTAGAATCACAGCTGTTTTATTGTTCATCTTTAAGATCACAGCTGTTTTATTGTTCAGCTTTAGAATCACAGCAGTTTTATTGTTCATCTTTAGAATCACAGCTGTTTTATTGTTCATCATTAGAATCACAGCTGTTTTATTGTTCATCTTTAAGATCACAGCTGTTTTATTGTTCATCTTTAGAATCACAGCTGTTTTATTGTTCGTCATTAGAATCACAGCTGTTTCATTGTTCGTCATTAGAATCACAGCTGTTTCATTGTTCGTCATTAGAATCACAGCTGTTTCATTGTTCATCATTAGATTCACAGCTGTTTTATTTTTTGTCATTAGAATCACAGCTGTTTCTTTGTTCATAATTAGAATCAGAGCTGTTTTATTGTTCGTCATTAGAATCACAGCTGTTTCATTGTTCGTCATTAGAATCACAGCTGTTTCATTGTTCGTCATTAGAATCACAGCTGTTTCAATGTTCGTCATTAGAATCACAGCTGTCTCATTGATCGTCATTAGAATCACAGCTGTTTCATTGTCCATCATTAGAATCAGGGCTGTTTTATTGTTCGTCATTAGAATCACAGCTGTTTCATTGTTCATCATTAGAATCAAAGCTGTTTCATTTTTCATCAAACCTTGGAAAATTAGTACCACATTTTTTCCCCTGGGGAGTAGTGCGGCCGGTGTAATGCCAACCATATTAGCCATGGCTGATGTTGTTGGTCACTAGAATAGGACACAGCACCATATTCTTCAAACACTTTAAGGTGTGGAGAGCCCTTACCTGCTTCCAATTTATTAGCGGTATTAACGATTACATTTAAGTACCAAAAGCTTTCAAAGACCTCACATCGTCTCAACACACTTAAACCTCTCGAAACAACTTAACCCTCGCCCAAAAGCTCGTCTAATCCACACTTTGGTAACTCTGACTTCTGGTCCATACCGAGTGTATCTCCCAATTCCCCATTTGTACCCAAACCAAAAAAAAAAAAAAAAGATAACGAATATCTCTCCAAGTTATGTTCTGAGGCAGCTCTCACCGCATTTCTTGCCCCTTAAAGCGCCTCCGTGTGAGTGCTCAGCCAAGCACGCAACGAACGCTCGTGTTTACGAGTACAGTAACAACGCACACGCCTCGCTCATTAACAAGGTCACCGAGGTATAATTGTTGGTGAGAGTGCCAATGTGAAGGTCTGGAAGAAGAAACGGTTTGGCCTAACCCACAATTCCACTTCCCTTTTTCCCACTGAGCGGTATTCCCTGAAGTAAATTTCCTATTTCGCAGGTTTCCTTCGCCTCGCATATGGCAGCAGTTATCTCAAAGTCCTATTTGTTAGCTTGTTCAGTTGCGGGCAAAGATAGTCCATCAGTATGCAACGCCGTAGCGATGCTATATGATATATCTCTTTTATACTGGATAATATTATATAAAACATGACAATGTTAGTGTTCTTCCATGCTGTCAATACATTTCTTAATAGTGAGATTACGGTACACATTTTCACATCTGTGTTGAAATATGCGTTAAAGGCAGATGAAATACACAAACGTGTAGTGCTCTAGTATGAAAGGAAAACGTACTCTTTGTGTTAGATTACTTGCTTAACCATCAGAACGGACACACGTAAAAGTGGAACATTACCTTCTCCTAGCAGTAGAACATTATCTTTACTAGAAGTAGAACTTTACATTGTATTAACAGTGAAACATTATTTTGTACCAGCAGTGTAACATTACCTTGAACTAACAGTACAACTTTACTTAGTATTAACAGCGATACATTACATTGTACTAACAGTGGAACATTACCTTGAACTAAAAGTAGAACTTTACTTAGTATTAACAGCGATACATTACATTGCACCATCAGTGGAACATTACCTTGAACTAACAGTAGAACTTTACTTTGTACAAACAGCAATACATTACATTGTACTAACAGTGGAACATTACCTTCAACTAAAAGTAGAACATTACCTTGAACTAACAGTAGAAATTTACTTTGTACTAACAGTGGAACATTACCTTGAACTAACAGTAGAACATTACCTTGAACTAACAGTAGTACGTTACATTGTACTAACAGTGGAACATTATCTTGAACTAACAGTAGAACATTACCTTGAACCAACAGTAGAACATTACCTTGAACTAACAGTAGAACATTATCTGGAACTAACAGTAGAACATTACCTTGAACTAACAGTAGAACATTACCCTTAACTAACAATAGAACATTACCTTGAACTAACAGTAGAACATTACCCTTAACTAACAGTAGAACATTACCTTGAACTAACAGTAGAGCATTACCTTGAACTAACAGTAGAACATTACCTTGAACTAACAGTGGACCATTACCACTTGTTGTGTGTTGTCACCAGAGTTATTTCATATGTATAATAAGATTATTTTAATATCTATAAGGGGCATGCCTGGAATAACAATTGGAGGTCATAATATAAATTATCTAAGGTATGCTGAGATACAGTCTTAATCGCTAACAGTGAAAATGAGTTACAAGAAATGTTAGACATTATAGTGAAGGAAAGCAAAAATAAAGAACTCAGCCTTAATAGAAAAAAGACAGAAGTAATGATAACAACAAAGAAAAAATCATCACCGCAGGGCACAAAAAAGACAAGTGGATTAAAATTAAAACAGGTAAATGAATTTAAATATCTTGGAACAATTTTAACATCAGATGGTAGATGTACAATAAAGGTGAGATGCAGAAGGGCTCAGTCGAAAGCAGTTTCCCAAAAAATACTGAATAATTCATTTTTGACAATAGAAACAAGAAGCAGAGTTCTTAAATGTTATATAGAATCAGTTCTAACACATGGATGTAAATCATGGACAATAGACAAGAAAATCACTGGCTTTTCATTTTACAGAAGAATGTTGAGAGTACCATGGACAGCTAAGAAGAGTAATGACAACGTTATAAAAGCGGCCAAAGCAAAGAGAGAACTATTGTCCAATATTAGGAAGAAACAATCATCATTTTTGGCCATGTAGTGTGAAGGGAACAGTTGGAATATATTGTAACAACTGGGAAAGTTACAAAATTGGCACAAAGATATGGCTCGCGTGAAGGACGCTCAAAATGCAGAAACGTTGAAACAGTTAATCTACAAATTTGGTGCAAAGATACGACTCTCACGTGCCAAAATATAGCAACTTTGCAATGAGGATATCCATTATTGAAGACATTCCTAATTCCTGCTTGTCATTTCTTGTGATACCCGATTATAGACGTATGGCTGCGAGAGAAGCCTGCTCCTCCACACAGACTAACAGAAACAAACGTTGCTATATAAGAATGAGTACACAGGAGCTTGTTACACTTTCAATCAAGTGTGAATTCATGTGCCAAAAGCGGCATTTCGTTCACACAGCGGCCTACAAAACAGCGAGAATTCAGAATAACGACCCAAACAGAAGCGTGTCAGCAAAACTGCCATTTAGGAAATCAAGCTCTGAAATTACGTTGACGGCTATCGTTATAGAAACGTTATAGTCTCGACATGTGGACTAACCGTACGGCACCGTATCAATAACGCAGAACGACATCCTGGCAGACGTACATAAGAGCATAGACAAATGGATAAACACCCGGCCGACCGGTGTTCAAGGAAATCGTTACAAATGTTGACATTTGGCGATGAAAGCAATGGCGCTCTTGTAGAAATCGTATCTTTGACGTAAGCAGTTGAGGGTTTCTCTGTTACGTTCGTTAATACTATTAGTATTAGTACACTCATTTAATATATGGATATATGTATCATGAGTGTGTACGTATTTGCAGCACACAAGTATACACCATAGAACGAGGTGAACACGTGGTGTATAATGACACCTGCACATAAGAGAACAACGCAAATATGATGACGTTCTGGCCTCAGCACACTAACATCTGAAATGTTCTTAAATATTGTGTAATTTGCTGTAATTAGATCTTAAATTTTATTTAAAACTTTCTATAATGTAATTAAAACTTAAACCTTAATAACAAAAAAACATTCTATAATGTAATTAGATCCTAAATTTTAATTTTTTTTAAAAAACTTGTACTCGTGGTTGGAAAGAAAAAATACCCCCACAGTTGACCCAGCCGTTGGCAGAAATGGGTACCAGGGTATTACCCTGGGAAGATGAGGAATGCCGCCTTGCATCTGAGTTTCGATGCTTGAGGCGACACTATACAGAAATCGCCGAACATTTCTGGATAGGCGGCCGAGCACATATGGGTGGAAACTCTCGTGCTAAAACGCCGGTTCAAGTCTCGTACTTTACCTACATTTACTTTTCTCATGTTCGTTCTCTGCGAGTTTTTGTTTTTTTGTTTCTGATGAAGGCCGTTTGTGTGGCAGAAACGTCATCGATTCTGTTTTGTTCTCTCCAGTAAATTTATCATATTACACTGTGTGCTCCTCGTTCCCCTCTTCGCCGGCTTTACCGCAGCACTGCAACTTTTTTGCTTATTCACATATACAACATCACGATGGTTTAACCTCCACAGAACGTATTTGCTCGTGTACAAGTTACACAGGGTTTATTCCTTTATATATATTAACTATACTTAGAATAATCGTTCGTATTCAATCTATACAATATTGTACAGTGTTCGTTATTTGAACAAGAGAAACGACAATTAGAGGCTTTAGAAATGGGATTTCTCAGAAAAAATGTTGAGAGTTCCTTGGATGGCTAAAAAGACCGAGGAAATTCTCAAAGAGGCTAACACTAAAAGGGAGCTTCTAAAAAACAGCAGAAAGAAACAATAAATATTTTTCGGACACATCATGAGAAGAGGAAAGTTGAAACATTTTGTTACAACTGGCAAAATACATGAAAAGAGAGATCGCGGACGAAAAAGACAGAAGATACTATAGCTTGTTTCATAACTCGTGCCCAACTTTTAAAATCGGTAGCTTTTTAACCGCTTGTTGTAAGTTATTCAAAGTTTGCATGTAAAGTTATAATGATTAGAACCCAACAGGGAATTAATTTCATTAAAAAAAACAATTGGTTATTATTGTTGCTTATTTGATTTATATATATATGGTGTTGTGGCACGGAAAACAATCAACAACAGAATTCACGCGATGCATTGTGGTCAGAGAAATGTGAAGGACTTGATCACTAACGTTAAACGGTATAGCACATTATGATGATTCGTTCTATGTGTAAGATACACAGCAAATAAGGCTCTGAAATGTTTTTTTTCCATACTTGGCTAAACGACATAGTAAGATCAGCAGGTGTTGTTCCTGGCGCTGTTGTCGCGATTAATGGAACCAATAGTTGCTGTGAATGTTGCAGTTGCAACTGTGTAAATAATAGTGCTTGTGTTACTGTAGTCACACGAGTGACTAACTAAAACTAATTAGTTTTATTATATGTTGTGCAGATATCATAGCTGTTAAATCTGATATATATATATATATATATATATATATATATATATATATATATATATATATATTTATATATATATTGCGTTCGCCAGCTTTTTACCTCTTACGAAGGTCCTAGAGACTAAGAACTGAATTTTGCGTGTTAATCCTTTTTTCCCTGGCAGCCGTGTGCACAAGGATCCCTCGCCACACAGGCAGATAACTCCGTCTTCGGAGGTACTCATATTTATTCCGTCCATGAGTAATTGACGTTTCAAGCCGGACCAGGGGTGGTTGCTGCAGAGAGAAATCATAAATAAAAATCCCAACTGGTGCGGCCGGGATTTGAACGCACAACCTCTCTGTCTGGCCGGCGTCTTGCCTCGAGACCAACCAGTCCCCCTGATATATTTTGTAGTTGTAGTAGTTACTGCTATAGTTGTTCATTTAGTTGTAGTAGTTACTGCTATAGTTGTTCATTTAGTTGTAGTAGTTACTGCTATAGTTGTTCATTTAGTTGTAGTAGTTACTACTATAGTTGTTCATTTAGTTGTAGTAGTTACTGCTATAGTTGTTCATGTAGTTGTAGTAGTTACTGCTATAGTTGTTCATATAGTTGTTAGAGGTAGTGTGCTAGTTTCAGTAATATAAACTTTAAAAGTGGTAAAAGTAGAATCAATAGTAGTTGTTGTGATAGTAGTAAAAATATAGTAATATTTGTAGTGATTATATAGAAAAGTGCATTAATAGTGGAAGTGTAAAAATAAAAATATAGTAGTAGTAGTGATAGTAGTAAAATGTAGTAATTGTGAGATAAAACATTAGAAAATGTAGTGGCAACGGTAGTGATAGTAGTAAAATGTAGCAATAGTGAGATAAAACATTAGAAAGTGTAGTGGCAACGGTAGTGATAATAGTAAAAATAAAGCAGTAGGTGAAAAATATAGCACTAATAGTCGTAATAGTAGTAGTAGTAGTATTATAGTCCGTTCAGATTCGTTTGCCTAGACATTAATTTATTTTTTTCAAAAACTTATTGTTCATTTGCATTGATCTTTTGAAGTTAGGTTTAGAATACTAATGTCGCTATAAAAATATTTTTTTATCAAAGAAATGTGATCCAGTTTCAAAGATGCCTTATTTAACCTATATTAAAAAAAAGTTAATCGATATTATAAACACCGGCGGGATTATATAGATGCTTACATCTCACAGCTGATTCTTTAACATATAGGCATGACCTTCACGGCTGAATGCGCACCGTCCTAAAATAGTTATGTTTCCACTATAAATTTTTATAAAGAAATGTTACATATGAAATTTCCCGTTTAGCACAAAATGACATTTTAGCCGAAACCGGAAATTATGTGACGTCAAAATCACGGCCGTAGACTCGAGTTCGAGTCATAATTCAGAGGCAAATCTCAATATTTACAGAAAGGAGGCGGCACTATCCATATTATCTTCTGCAAGTCTATGTGAGAATGAATATAAAGGCAAAATATTTTACTGAGCATAACATTGCTATAAAGATTTATCAATACTTCTGCAGAGAGCGTAAAAAGGGACATCTTTATTGTTCTTTATCAAACCCTGAGAAGAGAACAATGCATATTTTAGGTTTGTGTAAACGTTCATTTGATCGAATAGTTAAAGGAAGCGGATATTTATTGCCAACAAATGCAAGAAAGCAAGGAAGGAAAGAAACGTTAGACAGTTTTGATAAGGACCTAGTAAAAAGAGAAATATGTCGAATGTTTGATATAAACGAAGAAGTGACACTTAGAAAGTTGAAGCTTTGGCTGAAAACTAACAACGACATTGAAATATCAAAAACTTCATTATGGAAAATATTAAGAAGTGCAGGCTTCACCTTTAGAAAGTATGCTGGTGGAAAAAACATTATTTGTGAGAAGCCACATCTAGTAGCTCTTAGAAGCAAGTATTTACGTGAAGTGAAGGAAATGCGCGAAAATGATTATGATATTGTTTATTTAGATGAAACTTGGATCAACGCTCATCATACAAATGAAAAGGAATGGCAGTTAGCAGATGGAAGTATTAAAAGATCAGTACCAAGCAGTAAAGGGCAACGTTTGATAGTTGCACATGCAGGTAGCAGACATAATGGGTTGTTGCAGAATGCTCATCTCGTTTTCATTTCAAAATCCATAGACAATAGAGACTACCACGCCGAAATGAATGGGCACATATTTAAAGACTGGATCGAGAAAAGTATCCTTCCAATATTAGATCGACCTTCTTGTCTGATAATGGACAATGCTTCATACCATAACGTAGTTAACGTAGAAGATAGAATCCCAACATCATCGAGTACAAAAGATGCAATCAAAACGTGGCTCATAAAAGAACACATACAAGTTAACGACAGCTACTTGAAACCCGAATTGCTTAGCCTTGTAAAACAGACACAACGTACAAAGATATTTAAAATAGACAAGTTAATTCAAGAACATGGCCATAGATGTTTGAGACTACCTCCATATCATGCACACTTAAATCCTATAGAACTAGTTTGGGCAAAAGTTAAAGGACACGTAGCATATACAAATAAAACTTTCAAATTATGCGATGTTGAGACACTTACATATCAGGCTCTATCAAATATAAATAAAGACTACTGGGTAAAATGTGAGGATCATGTGTTACGACAAGAAGAGGAATATTGGAAAAAGGATGGTTTGTTGTTTGTTCAGCCGAAAGCAGTAATCGACCTATTTGACTCGTCTGATTCTGAATGATCATTACTCTGATTAAGTCTACAGATAAATAGTTTGATTTGCAAAATTTCCTAGTTGATTTGTTAAACAGTTTATTGTTCAAGACCACCCAAGCAATCAAAAATATGTTATAAGCAAACCAACAACCATTACTTTGAATGGAAGCCTGCTTGAGTCAGTACAGAAGTTCAGCTATCTTGGATCCACTATTACAGCCACACTTTCCTTAGATGAGGAACTAAATGTACGTATTTGAAAGGCAGCGACAACATTTGGGAAACTCACACCAAGAGCATGGAACTATATCAAATTGACTCTACGAACAAAAGTTCTATATATAATTTAAAATTTGTATACTTGCCACCAAGTAAAATTTTATGGACACGCCTATGGGTCATCGTTGCACTAGATTACTGTAAACCATTTTGAATAGGGTCAAAACAATAGTTACATGGGCAAAGAACAAAGGAATTCGCCGCTTTAAGAAAACCGTTATAGCTAGACATCGAGTAACACATATGTTCTCGTGACATGGACATTTTAACACCGTATGCCAAAAATCATGTGAAATCATCAAGAACTTTTTGAATTATAAATCATAACATCTCGGCAAACGAATCTGAACGGACTATAATAATAATAGTAGTAGTAGTAGTAGTAGTAGTAGTAGTAGTAGTAGTAGTAGTAGTAGTAGTAGTAGTGGTGGTGGTGATGGCAGTGGTAGTTGTAAGTATATAGTAGTGATAATGACAGTTGTAAATATATAGTATATGTATTGATAATTGTAAATATATAGTAGTAATAGAAATTAGAAGTTGTAAATACTTTTTGGTTACATGAATGTACAAGACATTAGCGTCTCTGTTGTGATCTAAGTTACCGCAATCAAGTCAATATTCTTTGCGCCAATTTTACAACAGTTGTATTTGTTGATACTTAACTAAGGCTCTGGAGTAATCGTATAACTTAAGGGTAGCTGGATCGTCACGTGCTGAACCAATGTGCTACTGAGATGGTCTTAATCGCGACAAGAAAATGCAAATAGTCAGCCAGAGAGATTCCAAACATATTGTACAGATATTTTACTAGGCAGATCGTAATATATACGATTATATATACATTTATATGGGTAGTTACAATGTTCTTGGTATTTACAGTTTTGTGGGTAGTAACACTTTTGGGGGTAGTAACACTTTTGTGGGTAGTAACACTTTTGTGGGTAGTAACACGTTTGTGGGTAGTAACACTTTTGTGGATAGTAACACTTTTGGGGGTAGTAACACTTTTGTGGATAGTAACACTTTTGTGGATAGTAACACTTTTGTGGATAGTAACACTTTTGGGGGTAGTAACACTTTTGTGGATAGTAACACTTTTGGGGGTAGTAACACTTTTGTGGATAGTAACACTTTTGTGGATTGTAACACTTTTGTGGATAGTAACACGTTTGTGGGTAGTAACACTTTTGTGGGTAGTAACACTTTTGTGGATAGTAACACTTTTGTGGGTAGTAACACGTTTGTGGGTAGTAACACTTTTGTGGGTCGTAACACTTTTGTGGGCAGTAACACTTTTGTGGGCTGTAACACTTTTGTGGGCAGTAATACTTTTGTGGGCAGTAACACTTTTGTGGGCAGTAATACTTTTGTGGGCAGTAACACTTTTGTGGGCAGTAATACTTTTGTGGGCAGTAACACTTTTGTGGATAGTAACACTTTTGTGGGCAGAAACACTTTTGTGGACAGTAACACTTTTGTGGACAGTAACACTTTTGTTGGTAATAACGCTTTTGTGGATAGTAACACTTTTGTGGATAGTAACACTTTTGTGGATAGTAACACTTTTGTGGATAGTAACACTTTTGTGGGTAGTAACACGTTTGTGGGTAGTAACACTTTTGTGGGTAGTAACACTTTTGTGGGCAGTAACACTTTTGTGGGCTGTAACACGTTTGTGGGCAGTAACACTTTTGTGGACAGTAATACTTTTGTGGGCAGTAACACTTTTGTGGATAGTAACACTTTTGTGGGCAGAAACACTTTTGTGGACAGTAACACTTTTGTGGATAGTAACACTTTTGTGGGCAGTAATACTTTTGTGGGCAGTAACAATTTTTATACTTTGGTGGAAAGATTAATACAAAAGCACTCTTACCTGTTAATCAATAAGTGAAGAAATTAAATAGTGAAAGAAAAAGAGCACAAACCGGAAACAACAAGCAAATACGTGGTCATCAAAATTCATGCAATTACTTACACAAAATATTAAGAGTAGCCTCCTGGCTCTGTAGGGAAAATCCTGTGGTCGAGTTGGTAGCGATACATTGGAATAGGCCCTCGTCCTCGCCTCGGAGAACTCTGTGGATTCGCAAATTACTGTCCTCTTGATATTTTCGGGTTGTGTTCATGACGGGTTTACCGCTCTGGGTCCACTGGAAGAAGATATGACGTCTGTCGCTGACGTCACAGTACAGTCTAGTCTCCATGCCTTCAACCACATCTTTGTTGAGTGGCTTCACGTTGAAGTAGAACGTGTCTTGAGCGCCACACCCACACAGAAACAGCCACACGGCTGTAAATATAAAAGACCATATGTTAGTTTCGTTTTGTGTTTTCTAGCTGTAAGTAATTAACACATTTTAAAATAATTAACAAATATAGAAGAGGAAACTGTGAGAAAGGTCAAGGTAAAGTACGAGACTTGAACCTACGTCCTAGCACGCGAGTTTTCACCCATATGTGCTTGACAGCCTATCCAGAAGTGTTCGGAGACTTTTAGATAGTGTCGCTTGAAGCATCGAAACTCACAATGCTAGGCGGCATTCCTCACCTTCCCAGAGTATTACTACCCTGGTACCCATTTTTGCCAGCGGCTGGGTCGACCACTGGAATATTTTTTCCCCCAAATCGAGTACAATTCACACTGCTTCCAGCGGGAATCGAACACGGGCTGTCCGAGCGTCGGTAGCCAGTCGGGTAGTCTTCCCAGGAGACAAATAATAATAAATGAATATTATTATAGAGGGAAACTCCAAGGCGATAATCAGCGAATCAATTCAGAGGAAATCAGAGGCGGGTCTCGGTAGCCTAGTTTTTCCCAACTAGGCTACCAAAACCCGTCAATTGTAAACAATATCAAAGGAATTATAATTTGTTTTTTTTTTTCCTAATTAATTTCTATTGTTTGTTGTGTTACAAATAACAAATGAAGGACACAAAAAACAAATTCTCGTGATTTTCCATTATATTTTACAATATTACTATTACACCAGGGCAGGACAATCATCAAAACAGGTCGTGTGAAAATCGGTTAATTTAACAAGTTGTCTTAAAGCAACTTCACACTATATAAAGACACGTGTTCACCTCGAAACCATATGCCACCCTCACTCATCCTAATGTAATGAATAAAGTAAGAATAAAAATGAACACTTGGTGATATAAATGCTACCGGTCGTCGTCGTGATAAATAAGAAATGTGTTGTTGCTGTCTATATAATGGTAGCCGTCGTGATGTGTGATAAATAAGAAATGTGTTATTGCTGTCCATATAATGGTAGCCGTCGTGATGTATGATAAATAAGAAATGTGTTATTGCTGCCTATATAATGGTAGCCGTCGTGATGTATGATAAATAAGAAATGTGTTATTGCTGCCTATATAATGGTAGCCGTCGTGATGTACGATAAATAAGAAATGTGTTATTGCTGTCCATATAATGGTAGCCGTCGTGATGTATGATAAATAAGAAATGTGTTGTTGCTGTCTATATAATGGTAGCCGTCGTGATGTATGATAAATAAGAAATGTGTTGTTGCTGTCCATATAATGGTAGCCGGTGTGATGTGTGATAAATAAGAAATGTGTTGTTGCTGTCTATATAATGGTAGCCGTCGTGATGTATGATAAATAAGAAATGTGTTATTGCTGTCCATATAATGGTAGCCGTCGTGATGTATGATAAATAAGAAATGTGTTATTACTGTCTATATAATGGTAGCCGTCGTGATGTATGATAAATAAGAAATGTGTTATTCTTCTTCCTTCTTCTTCTACCTTTTTAGCTCCCAGTGGAGCATAGGTCTTCAACAAACACTTTCCAAGTCGTTCTCTTTTTTGCCGTTCTTTTAACATCATTCCATGTCTTCCCCATCATCTTCATCTCTGTTCTATCTGTCTTCTCCAAGAATTCCTTGGTCTTCCACTTTGTATTTTCCCCTGGGGATTTCAAAAAAAGGCCTGTTGTGTAATACTCTCAGTTGGCTTCCGTAGTGTGTGTCTTATCCAGCGCCATCGTCTTCGCTGTATCTCTTTATCCACTGGTATTTGACTGGTACATTTCCATAGTTCTAGGTTAGTGATTTTGTCCTGCCATTTTCATCCTTTTATTCTGCGTAAGCATCCATTAACGAAAGTCTGTATCTTCGTGGTTGTCAATTTTGTTGTTCTCCATGTTTCACAGCCATATAATAGTGTTATTGCTATCTATATAATGGTTGTCGTCGTGATGTGTGATAAATGAGGTATGTGTTGTTGCTATAATTTTCTAAGACTTCAAACACTTGTATTGGTAATGTAACCATTTGAAGAGCAGTCACACACGATGTAAGAACTACACGTGTCTGCTAGTAGTAATGTAGCTGATTGTTGATTACTGAGTCAATCAAAGACATGTATATGGTCTAGTACATCTGTTATAGTGTGACTCAGTCATGGGCGATAATGGAAGAATAGAAGAATATGACGATAGACAGAAGAATAAAAGAATGAGGCGATGACGATGTGAAGTAGGATAGTTTTAGGCGGCGTAGAAAAGACACTCTTCAGAGGATTAGGAAGGAGACGTTAAGTCTACCCAACTCAGTCGCTGAGTCGTAATCAACTTGAAGATTACCAGTGAAATGCGTACAGGTGGTCAGCCTAAAGCCAGACAGATGTTTGCTCTGGTCGACAAAGTTGCGTAACGCAACGACACGGCCGCTGGTTCCTAGGAAACTCTTATATCGGCAGACGCCTTGAAGTCCAGTGAAGACCTGAGATGAAAGCGGACAACTAAACTGCCCCGCGTAATCAAAAGACCAGGTTATCTTTACGTTCAGCAGTGATTACTCTTTGAGTCTCTGAATTGGAAATCGCCTCGAGTTTTAGTTGTTAGGGGACGGACTTAGGAAGATGGACAGGTTCGACAGGACTCCTAAAGTAATAAGACTTTAGAGATAATTAAAAAAGGCGGAGCTAGAGAGATAGTGACGGTCAGGAGACGTAGGTTAGGCCGTATCAGTGGTCGGGGGGGGGGGGTGTGGTCACCTGGGACTTAAACCCCGAGACCCTGGGAACTAGGGAGATTAGGAGAGGAGAGGCCCAGAATGCTTTTGGGGGCGAGGAGCAGTAGCTAGAGAGACATTTAGCTACACTCGGGCAGACTCAGCTACACTCAGCCAGACTCGAGACAATTCGGCCACACTCGGCCAGACTGAGCACATTCAGATACTAGTTCCTCAGCACTATCAGAAAGAGACAGGCAGATGTACTTAAGAATACTATACGGAGTATACGGTCAACAAGATAGATAGATAACCACAGATAGAACTTTATGAATACGAAACGGCCACACACAAACGTTATTTGACAATTCATCATCGCCGATAGGCTATGTCAAGTAACACCAATAAAGACCTTGTTTATACTTGTACTACACCTGTTACATACCATCATAAGAAACAGATAATCAAATCAATCAGAGGACCACAAGCCCCAAATCAGGATGCCTTTTATAATATGAATAGATATGAACAAGTTATCATTATACGTCTCAGAACAGGACACAATCGACTCCATAGTCACATGTATACAAAATTCAAGATCGGCACCTCAACTACTTGTACATGTGGACAGGCGCCCCAGACTGCTGAACACATACTTCAAGACTGCACTGAATATAGTAGACTGAGGAAAATCCATTGGCCCATAGATACAACACTACAGACAAAACTATATGGGCCACTGCAAGAATTACAAAAGACAGTAACATTTATACAGGAAACGACATTGCAGATATAGACAATGCTTCAGGCGAACGAAAGATAGATAGATAGATACTTGTACTAAAAAGATTGATGAGTTATATATGTGTGTCAAATGAAAGTACAAGTAGTAAGGTCAGAAAGAAGTTTGAAAGAAACGCTGCAACATCACATTCCTTTCTGTTGCCGTGACGCAGGATTCTATTCTTTTTTTTAAGAAGGACCTGGAGAGAAAAAAAAAGAGTAAGAATTTTCTCTTAATTAACCAAGACGTCCACCTACGTACTTCCAGTGTAACCAAGACGTACTTCCAGCAACGAGTGCCGTCCTCATAATTTGCAAGTACCCATGAAGTTGAGCCTAGTAATGTGTTTGTGTACAACACACCAGCGAACCTTGTCTACAGAAGTTAATCAAGCCTATCCATCTGTGTCCAAAATAGAAGTACATCGAAGTCCAGTGTAAGAATGGCTGCCTGTTTGTGAGACTACACCCTGTGTATCTTAAAATCCCGGAGAAGCGACTAGAAGTGCCAACCCGCAGTGATCTTTCCCCGAGCTATATCAAAGTAGAAGTGAACATTCATATTCATAAAGTAGAACTTCCTGTAAGGAAAGAAGTAAAAGTGAAATAGACAGAGAGAACAAAATGTGAAAATGATGTCCACATTGAGAACCTGAAAGAAGACTAAGTAGTTAATTATTGTTTTAAATTAGTATATTATTGTGTAGTTGTTAGGATGTTATAAAAGTGTGTTAGGTATTCCATGGACTTCAGAAGCATGTAAGTTGGATTTTTCTTATATATTTTAGAGATGCATATGATATGTTGTAACAAGGTTGTGTGAAGTAAATAAGTTTTTTCTTGAGTGTTAGTGGAAGAAAGTAGAAATTCTTTGACTGATCTAAATAACTTGTGTGTTAATTTATACTTAATTTATAATTAATTAATTAATTATCAAGATGAAGAGAGGCATGACTCCCACTTTGCAGACCCTGCAAGAAATTAGTAGAGTCATCACCGGTTTAGAAAATAGTTTTAGACAGCAAGAAATGAGTGCCAGTATCTCAAATTACTCTGGCGACCCATCCATGTTCAGACAATGGATGGCAGAAATTGAAAAGTATGCTCTCATTTTTCCTATAAATGAGGAAGACAAGAAATTAATAGCTTTTAAAACAAGTAGAGGCGAAGTATCTGACTTCATCCAGAGAAGGCTAAAGAATGAACCTTCAAGCACATGGAAGTCCCTCCAGATAGATTTAAAAACTAGGTATGCTGCTGTAGGAGATGCCTACACTGCTTTCATACTTTTGAGGAAGTTTAAACAAGAAAGAGGAGAGACAATAACTGCATACAGTAATAGACTTTTAGAGCTAGCAGAGGAATCTGGTTTAGAAAAAGATAATTTTGGTAGACAATTAATAGAGACTTTTATAGATGGACTAATATCCACAGATCTAAAACTACACTTAGCGAGGCTGAACCCTGAGACGCTAGATGAAGCGATTAATATCTCTATTAAAGAAATCGGGTTCATGAAGAAATTGAATTTAAACCTACCTGAAGAACGCCCAACCATCAGTGAATGGTTTAATAAAAGAAAAATAGTAGAAAAGCCTAGGGAAGTTAATCAAGCGAGTATTAGATGGAGAAATAAGGGACGACTAAGTGAATTGAGTAAAGAAGTATATGCAGTGAGAAGGGAAACAAGGCATGTTCACGGAAGAAGATTAGCACCCCAGGAATCTAGGTGGAGATGGAATGACAAAAGACAAACTGCTGGACGTAAGAGCTATGAAATAAATAGTGTAGACAGGATTGAAATGAATAAAGTGAATGGTAAATCAAACTTGTGGACACATCATGTTAACCCAACACCCAGGCGTGGTTGGCAAGATCCCTCTGGAGTCAAAGAGAAGCGCGCAACCAAGCACGTGGATGCGAGAACGACCAAGTGGTCCAAATCAAACGGCCCAAACATCAAGACCAACAGGCTGTCTAGCCTGAAACAATACAAATTAATCAGAAAGAAGAAGGAATTAGAAGAGACTGAGAACAGAATGATCGACAGTGCTACACAAACAGAAGGTACTGATAGAGAAGTATTGGTGACACAGGTTAGCTGCGCACAAACACAGACTGTAGAGGTTAGAGGACAAACTAAACATAACGATAAAATAACACAAACGAGGGAGGTGAAGAAACAATTTAGAGACGCCTGTGTGGCTACAAACATCCTAGAAGATGTGATTTCAAGAAAAGATGCCGAGATAAGAATTATGGAAAAGAGAAGTGAAAGAGATGATTTGATGCTATTAGAGCTGAAAGACACAGTAGATAGGCTAGAGTGCAAAAACAAGTGTCTAAAAACAAGAATTAAAGAGCTTGAAGCACTTGAAGAACAAAAGGCTGAGACTGACAGACACAGTGTATGTATGAGTCGAGAAGTCGATGAGATGAAAGCACAGAATAGCCAACTTTTAGGTGAAGTCAAAGTGTCCAAGGATTTAGTTGTAACTTTAAGAAAGGAGAAATCAGAAGTAGATGACAAAGTAAAGAACCTAATACGAGAGAAGTCTGACTTAGAGGAAGAGGTAGCGTCTCTAAGGCGAAAGAAAACTACTACAGAAAATTTGAAGAAGGAAAACGAAAAAGGGAAACTTGATAGGATAGAACGCAACAGTGATACAAATAGTGTAGAGGTTGTAAGTAAAAGTGCTGAGAAGAAAATTAACGAACTAGCAGTGTTTCATGCATTAGAGAAAGCAGCTGATAAATATGCGCGTGAAATGGACAAGGAATTAGAGGATATGGCAGATGGGGTAAAAGGTAGCAAGAAACGTCCTGAAACTGACAGATTGCCTACAATACGAGAAAGGAGGGTTGCTGCCATAAATGAAGAGTTTGAAAAGACCCAAATAGAAAAGGCAGAGCAAGTGAAATTTTGGCCATTGGGAACACCAGAACGTGATGCCATTATCGCTGAAAGAAGAAGAAAAGACGATGAAAGAGTCAAAGTAGACCTGCCTTTTGCCATACGATTGGGACGACGGCAAGAGTTTTTTGACCACCAGAAAGAAATAGATAAAGGTAACAGATTCAGAGAAGATCATAGGTCAGAAAGAGGAGACCTGACAACCACTAGTGATGGAAGAGATAAAAGATACAAAAAGAAGAAACATACATATTAAGAATTGTAATTATTTTACTTGTGGATGTTGTAACTAATAATGTGTAAGAGTCTACTAACTTTTAGACGAATTTAATATGTATAATGTCGATGTGCACTGAATGATGAGTATGAGTCTGTAAATGTACTGTTGCCATAATGAGGAGACAGAACTATATGTATGAAGATGTTAGTGAGTCACCTGAAGTAAACAAACAAAATGGTTGTAACCATGTTTACATTCGGTTAAAAAAAGTTTGAGTCAAGTTAAGAGAACTTAGAATTTACAGGAAATAGAGTATGCATGGAGAGAGTCTTAGGAGACTAAGAAGAGACGAGAGAGTCAGTGACCCGAGATGGAGAGACTCTATGAGTTCTATAGGAATTCCAAGTGTGGAACAGCACTGTGAGGTGTGCAGATGTGTGGATGAAGTGTGTTGTGGATATTTTAATGGAAGCCTAGACAGACTAGATTCTGTATCAAATTTAAGTCATAATTTTGATTGCTATGTGTTTGTGATTACTCTATGCTTCAATGTTCGGTCTGTCCAAGACGGTGGTGTGTATGATTTGAGGAGAAACATGTGAGATGCACATTTTTTTATAAAAACAATTTTATGAAAATGTAATTATATGTTGACGGGGAGAATTGCCTAAAATTTAGGAATAGGCGGGGAGAAGGAACAGATAAGAAGACTGTCGACCCGACATGAGTTGACCAGTAAATTAAGCCTGTGGCTAAGAGATTCTGTAAGAAAGCGTATTGCTATGCAGACAACTTTATTAGCAGTGCCAGAAGAGCACGTGTTCAGGGAGAATAAGAGAACAGAGTAGACGGGTCTTGTTTCTTTTTCAGAACTGGCACAGATATGATGCCGAAGAAAGACTAAACACGTCTTATTAGGCAATTAAGAGAGTACAGTGCGAAGGCCGATCGAGCCTTAAATATTTCAGAATTGATGTTTCCACAAAATGTTTTGTATACATGAGACACATGTTGTGTCGCAAAGATGTTTATTGAATGTCATGATATTGTTGTAGAATTATGAATGTTGTATATGTAAACACCAATTACAGAACCTACCAGTTTAAATTAAGAGACGGAAAGAAATGTGGGTTAGACATAGACAAAACAGACGATGACCTCAATTTAGCTGGCCTACATTCAGGCTAGGTCCAGAGTGACGTCACGTTAGTCAGAGGCTTCAAAGCAAAACAAAGTGGCATGGCAGAGCGATGTTGTAAGATGATTGTATACATGATGGATTTTTCTTTTGAGATTCCAGTTTATAGATGTTGAATTTGTATTTCTAATTGTTGTAATAATTGATGTACAATGAGAAAAAGGAAATTAGTTAGCCCATTAAGGAAGTAGAAAGAGAGCAGTCACACTATGTTTTTATTTTGAGTTAAATTGATCTATGAATATATCAATTCAACTGAAATGTTGACGGAGATATATGTTATAGTGTGACTCAGTCATGGGCGATAATGGAAGAATAGAAGAATATGACGATAGACAGAAGAATAAAAGAATGAGGCGATGACGATGTGAAGTAGGATAGTTTTAGGCGGCGTAGAAAAGACACTCTTCAGAGGATTAGGAAGGAGACGTTAAGTCTACCCAACTCAGTCGCTGAGTCGTAATCAACTTGAAGATTACCAGTGAAATGCGTACAGGTGGTCAGCCTAAAGCCAGACAGATGTTTGCTCTGGTCGACAAAGTTGCGTAACGCAACGACACGGCCGCTGGTTCCTAGGAAACTCTTATATCGGCAGACGCCTTGAAGTCCAGTGAAGACCTGAGATGAAAGCGGACAACTAAACTGCCCCGCGTAATCAAAAGACCAGGTTATCTTTACGTTCAGCAGTGATTACTCTTTGAGTCTCTGAATTGGAAATCGCCTCGAGTTTTAGTTGTTAGGGGACGGACTTAGGAAGATGGACAGGTTCGACAGGACTCCTAAAGTAATAAGACTTTAGAGATAATTAAAAAAGGCGGAGCTAGAGAGATAGTGACGGTCAGGAGACGTAGGTTAGGCCGTATCAGTGGTCGGGGGGGGGGGGTGTGGTCACCTGGGACTTAAACCCCGAGACCCTGGGAACTAGGGAGATTAGGAGAGGAGAGGCCCAGAATGCTTTTGGGGGCGAGGAGCAGTAGCTAGAGAGACATTTAGCTACACTCGGGCAGACTCAGCTACACTCAGCCAGACTCGAGACAATTCGGCCACACTCGGCCAGACTGAGCACATTCAGATACTAGTTCCTCAGCACTATCAGAAAGAGACAGGCAGATGTACTTAAGAATACTATACGGAGTATACGGTCAACAAGATAGATAGATAACCACAGATAGAACTTTATGAATACGAAACGGCCACACACAAACGTTATTTGACAATTCATCATCGCCGATAGGCTATGTCAAGTAACACCAATAAAGACCTTGTTTATACTTGTACTAAAAAGATTGATGAGTTATATATGTGTGTCAAATGAAAGTACAAGTAGTAAGGTCAGAAAGAAGTTTGAAAGAAACGCTGCAACACATCTTCACAGACGCTTGGAAATAAGGCAGATGCAGATTGTTAATAGTAACTGTTTCTTTTTTATGACAGATCTTTGTGATATTGGAAGGGTACATCCGGTTTCAGAATAAAGAAAACAGCAGGGTTCTCGCTTCTTTTCTCTTGCGTCTTTTTTCTTCTATCTTTGACTAATATTATTGTATAATGTCATCGTGCAGCTCTTTATATACCATCTCCATGTATTACGACCATCTTCAAGTCATTCCCAGTTATTGTCACTAATGGACAATTCAATGAGAGATGCTTTACAGTCATCTTGGTGTCTCAGTTTTGGTCTGACCACAGGCCGTTTCCCATCGATAAGCCCATCTTACAATATTTACTTTAGGAATCGATTGTTGTCCCTTCCCCCAATATGCCCAAGCTGCCTTAATCTTTGATAGCCTGTAACGTTACATGAATATCTGAGCGGAGCGGCTGTAGTTTTGTTGCGTATTCTAATGGAAAGTGGATAGATAAAGATGCAGGAGTCAACTAGACTACAACCTTAAGCACGCGCATGGAGATTGAGGCTATGCAAGAAGCTATCATATGGCTGATTAAAAGACCAACAACACATGCGATCATATTGACTCACTCACAACTCATGCGACCGTATTGACTGACTCACGAAGCTTGCTTCGCCGTATTGACAAGACCACACTCCGCAGGGAATGAGTTCTCACACTCGACATGACTCTTGTGGACAGACTAACTGGGATATATTGACTCGAACACGCGTGAGTTCATGGCAATGGAGATGGCTGACAGGTTGGCGAGGTCTGCCATTGCGCAGGAAACCTTAAAATTGAACACGCATGACATTGAGAGGGCTTTGGAAGAACACCTCTCACGGGATGGCAACAAGGAGGCTGAGGATAATCCGCGAGCCAAATAAATTATGGAAAATGGCACCACGAGAGGAGAAAGCAGGAAAAGTATCCTCAGTGGTATAGAAAGCAGGAAAAAGTATTCTCAGTGGTAGAGAAAGCAGGAAAAAGTATTCTCAGTGGTAGAGAAAGCAGGAAAAAGTATTCCCAGTGGTAGAGAAAGCAGGAAAAAGTATTCTCAATGGTAGAGAAAACAGGAAAAGTATCCTCAGTGGTAGAGAAAGCAGGAAAAATTATTCTCAGTGGTAGAGAAAGCAGGAAAATGTATCCTCAGTGGTATAGAAAGCAGGAAAAAGTATTCTCAGTGGTAGAGAAAGCAGGAAAAAGTATTCCCAGTGTTAGAGAAAGCAGGAAAAAGTATTCCCAGTGGTAGAGAAAGCAGGAAAAAGTATTCCCAGTGGTAGAGAAAGCAGGAAAAAGTATTCTCAATGGTAGAGAAAACAGGAAAAGTATCCTCAGTGGTAGAGAAAGCAAGAAAAAAGTATTCTCAGTGGTAGGGAAAGCAGGATAAAGTATTCTCAGTGGTAGAGAAAGCAGGAAAAAGTATTCTCAGTGTTAGAGAAAACAGGAAAAAGTATTCTCAGTGTTAGAGAAAGCAGGAAAAAGTATTCTCAGTGGTAGAGAAAGCAGGAAAAAGTATTCCCAGTGTTAGAGAAAAAAGGAAAAGTATCCTCAGTAGTAGAGAAAGCAGGAAAAAGTATTCTCAGTGGTAGAGAAAGCAGGGAAACGTATTCTCAGTGGTAAAAAAAAAACAGGAAAAGTATCCTCAGTGGTAGAGAAAACAGGAAAAGTATCCTCAGTGGTAGAGAAAACAGGAAAAGTATCCTCAGTGGTAGAGAAAGCAGGACAAAAGTATTCTCAGTGGAAGGGAAAGCAGGAAAAAGTATTCTCAGTGGTAGAGAAAGAAACATGTTTAATCGGTGCAGGACAGGAACAATCAGTAGACGAACACTTCGATGTTTGCTGGAATGGTCGGCGGGGCGAGTATGGGAACGTCCCGACTGCGATGACACCAGTCGGAACTAAAAACTGAAAGAAAAAAGACTGTGTTGGTTACTTTGTCCTTCCATTTGATGTTCATTATTTGTCCAAGTCAGCGCATGTCGGAACTATTTAGTATCTTCTTGTGCCTTAATAGATTGTCAAAGTTTCAGATGCACACAAAAGTGTTCCGACTGTCTTGCTAATTCGCATATTTATTTCTTCCTTACATTTTTCGGGCACATCATGAGAAGAGGAAAGTTGGAATACTTGGTTACAACTGGCAAAATAAAATGAAAGAGAGATCGCGGACGGCAAAGAGAGAAAATACTGGATAGCTTGGTGTCATGGCATGGAAAGCAGTCAACAACAACAGAACTTATACGATGCACTGTAGATAGAAGATTGTGGAAGGACATGATCGCCTATGCCAACCGGTACGGCACATGATGATGATGATGATTTCTTCCTTGAAGGATAGGGTACCTGTGACAATAGGGTTAGCTGAATCTTTATTCTTATTCAAACGGACTTTATTTAATGGAGGTGGGTGTCATGTTTCGAGCTCCATTATTTGTATTTGGGCATGAAATTAGAAGCCACACGCTTGAATAGGAGCCGCGATAGCTCAGTGGTTAGTGAACTGGACTACCACGGACAAGGGGTAGGGTATATCCCAACCGACGGCTTCCGGGTTCACCCAGCCTTAAATGGGTACCGGATTTTTTCTGGGAAAGTAAAGCAGCACGGGCGTAATACTGACCACATTACCCCAAAAATCATGTGCTGAAGGTCTGTAAAATATAGGGTCACTAACACCATATTTCCCTATACGCCACTTGGCGTGACGGGGGTACTTTACTTTACACGCTTGAATATATTGTGACAACTGGAAAGATTGAAGAAATAAAAGATAGGGGTAAGCAGAAAGAAAAGGTATCAGATAATTCAAGAAAATTGATCTAGTAGGGAGTCGACAGCAGCATTTAAAAATAAATGTAGATATAGAAAGTTGTGGAGAGACTTGATCTTCTACACCAGCAGGCAACGGCGCTTAATGATGACGGCCCTGTTTTGACATTGACTGATTTTTATTTTGATGATAAGTAGTAGTTTATCTTGATGATACATACTAGTCTTTTTATGATACATAACAATTTATCTTAACTATACATAACAATTTATCTTAACGATACATAACAATTTATCTTAACGATACATAACAATTTGTCTTAACGATACATAACAATTTATCTTAACGATACATAACAATTTATCTTAACGATACATAACAATTTATCTTAACGATACATAATAGTTTTCGTTCCTCATTAAATATTCGTTTTCCCTTCAACTGTAGTCGCTAACCTTTCTCTTCATCAAACTGGAGCTGTGCAACATATTTTGAAAAAAATTACATATTTTTTCTTTGACAAAACTTATTAATTTATTTGTTTTTATTAGTTTGAGTGTTCCTTACCATTATATGTTCATTAAACTTGTTCTCTACAGCTGTATTCGCGGCTTCCCAAAATATTTAATATATTGTACATTTGATAAAGGTCAAGGTACAGTATGACCTTGAACCGGCGTCTTAGCACGCGAGTTTCCACCCATATGTGCTCGGTCGCCTATCCAGAAGTATTCGGAGACTTCTGGATAGTGTCGTTTCAAGCACCGAAACTTACGATGTGAGACGGCATTCCTCACCTTCCCAGAGAACTAACCTGGTACCCATTTCTGCCAGCGGCTGGGTCGACAACGGGGGTATTTTCTTTTCCAACCACAAGTACAACGCACACTGCTTCCATCGGGAAACGAACACGGGTTGTCTGAAAGTCGGTAGCTCATTCGGGCGGTTTTCTAAACTAGACTACAGAGGCCACCTGTATATTTGATAGTTGTGCTTATCTCGTTTAAAACGGTGAACTAATTTCTTTTCTCATATTTGTGTTGTTATTTTCTTTAATTTTTACATTACCAAAAATTAGAGACCCAACTTCTTTCTCAACCCTCCATATTGTTTCTCCAAACATTATTCCCTCTCATTTCTAATTACCTCAAACGACAATTTTTTTTTTTGTTGTTGTTGTTGGATATTTACAGAAGCGGAAGTAAAAAGCAAATCTTGGGGAAACAAGAAGGTCAAGATGAAAGGAAAGTCCCACGGGGGGAGCCATGACTAAAGAGCTGACAAGGGAGACAATGACGCTGTTTACTCAAACCGGAAGTGATGGAACAGTGTTCCTGGGCTGACTTCTAAGACTCTAGTAGTAGTGCCCTAATAGAGGGAAAATGGCACAAGTCAATCAATAGTTGAGCGCGTTAGGAATTACTTGATTTCAGTGGAGATTGGTGGAATATTTCAGCTAAAAATCTGACTCTTTGGGTTCCGAAGTGCCGTTAATGTGTATCTCTCGCTGTGTTTTATTGATGGCACAACGTTTTACTATTGATGTTTTAGTGCTTTGTTTTTATGCCCTTGACAATTTTACAACTTGCATGTGAGAGCAAAGTAAACGTGATACAAGAAAAAAAAAAGAAATGTTCACGTCAACAATGGAAGAAAACACAAATGCCATGTGACTAATGCTAGGGAAAAAAAACAAATGCTCTGTCATCGATGCTATAAAAACAAATAACTTGACATATGTGCTAGAACAAACAAATACCATGACAACTATGATAGAACAAACAAATACCATGACAACTATGCTAGAACAAACAAATACCTTGACAACTATGCTAGAACAAACAAATACCTTGACAACTATGCTAGAACAAACAAATACCATGACAACTATGCTAGAACAAACAAATACCTTGACAACTATGCCAGCACAAACAAATGCCTTGACAACTATGCTAGAGCAAACAAATATTTTGGCAACTATGCTAGAACAAACAAATACCTTGACAACTATGCAAGAACAAACAAATACCTTGACAACTATGCTAGAACAAACAAATACCATGACAACTATGCTAGAGCAAACAAATACCTTGACAACTATGCTAGAACAAACAAATACCTTGACAACTATGCTAGAACAAACAAATACCATGACAACTATGATAGAACAAACAAATACCATGACAACTATTGCTAGAACAAACAAATACCATGACAACTATGATAGAACAAACAAATACCATGACAACTATGCTAGAACAAACAAATACCATGACAACTATGCTAGAACAAACAAATACCTTGACAACTATGCCAGCACAAACAAATGCCTTGACAACTATGCTAGGGCAAACAAATACCTTGGCAACTATGCTAGAACAAACAAATACCTTGACAACTATGCTAGAACAAACAAATACCTTGACAACTATGATAGAACAAACAAATACCATGACAACTATGCTAGAACAAACAAATACCTTGACAACTATGCTAGAACAAACAAATACCTTGACAACTATGCTAGAACAAACCAATACCATGACAACTATGATAGAACAAACAAATACCATGACAACTATGCTAGAACAAACAAATACCTTGACAACTATGCTAGAACAAACAAATACCTTGACAACTATGCTAGAACAAACAAATACCATGACAACTATGCTAGAACAAACAAATACCTTGACAACTATGCCAGCACAAACAAATGCCTTGACAACTATGCTAGAGCAAACAAATATTTTGGCAACTATGCTAGAACAAACAAATACCTTGACAACTATGCAAGAACAAACAAATACCTTGACAACTATGCTAGAACAAACAAATACCATGACAACTATGCTAGAGCAAACAAATACCTTGACAACTATGCTAGAACAAACAAATACCTTGACAACTATGCTAGAACAAACAAATACCATGACAACTATGATAGAACAAACAAATACCATGACAACTATTGCTAGAACAAACAAATACCATGACAACTATGATAGAACAAACAAATACCATGACAACTATGCTAGAACAAACAAATACCATGACAACTATGCTAGAACAAACAAATACCTTGACAACTATGCCAGCACAAACAAATGCCTTGACAACTATGCTAGGGCAAACAAATACCTTGGCAACTATGCTAGAACAAACAAATACCTTGACAACTATGCTAGAACAAACAAATACCTTGACAACTATGATAGAACAAACAAATACCATGACAACTATGCTAGAACAAACAAATACCTTGACAACTATGCTAGAACAAACAAATACCTTGACAACTATGCTAGAACAAACAAATACCATGACAACTATGATAGAACAAACAAATACCATGACAACTATGCTAGAACAAACAAATACCATGACAACTATGATAGAACAAACAAATACCATGGCAACTATGCTAGAACAAACAAATACCATGACAACTATGCTATAACAAACAAATACCATGACAACTATGCTAGAACAAACAAATACCTTGACAACTATGCTAGAACAAATACCTTGACAACTATGCTAGAACAAACAAATACCATGACAACTATCTTTACGACACATATAACTAATGCTGGTGTATGTCGGGGGCTTATGACAGGACCAAAGGGATAAAGGCCGCTTAGTCAAAACAGTCGCCACGGCGTGTGTAACTCAGTATCTTTATCCCCGACAGGAAAAACATAAATTCTGTGTACCTCGGGTTTCGAACACCGTACGCCATCTTTTTTTAGACGGCGAAACAGTGGATTTCACCACACAATCCTCTTGACATCAATACTAGAACAAAAAAGGACATGACTTTAATGTTAGAAATTTTTTTTAATGACATGACATCGTTGCTAGAAAGAAAAACAAATGACATGACATCGATGCTAGAAAAAAACAAATGACATGACATCGATGCTAGAAAAACAAATGACATGACATCGATGCTAGAAAAAAACAAATGACATGACGTCGGTGCTAGAAAAAAACAAATGGCATTACATCGATACTAGACAAAAAATGACATCGATGCTAGAAAAAAACAAATGACATGACATCGATGCTAGAAAAAAACAAATGGCATGACATCTATGCTAGAAAAATAGGACTTGAGCTTAATCATGGAAAGACGGGAATGATGAAAACTGAAGTTCGTCCAAAAGGAAAAAAAAACTTACATGGAAAGAAAAGCAGTGGAAGAAGTAGATCACATTGCATATCTTAGAAAATAGAAACTGATACAAAGAAAGGCATTATAATCAGACTAGCAAAAGTAACAATGACTTTCAGAAACCTAGACAAAATATGGAAATCAGCATTACTAGGTATAAAACCAAAGCTTCTGTTTCTTAAACCAAATGCACTATCCAAGCTTATTTATGCTTCCGAAAGCTGGAAAAAAACCAAAGCAATAGAAAGTAAATTTGATGCATTTGAAAACAAAGGCCTCATAAAAATACTTTGTATATGATTTAATGAGTTCAAGACTAGTGTAGAAATAAGAGAAACAACAAAACATCTAAACATCATCTATAATGAAGAGAAGAAGGTGGTCATATGTTGATCACGCGATGAAGGGACGGATAATCTCAAAGCAAGCCTACAAATGAGAACTAGAGGGTAAAGAAAAAGAGGCCAACCTAAAGAAACACTAGAAAAAACACTAAAGGCGTGGAGCAACAACAGCAGACATCAGCTCCTTTGCTGATGTTAATAAGACTCGGCCCAAAACAGGCTCGTGTGGTGAGTTACAACATAGGCCATGCGCAAGGTCTGAAGCTTGATAGTTAAGATCACTTTCTGTTCTATGTGCCGTCTTCGCATCGAAAGGACAATACATATATCATTGCTTATTGTAGTCTAATTTTAGCCTAAAAGTTAAAATAAAAAAAGTAAAGAGCCCCCGTCACGCCAAGTGGCGTGTAGGGAATATGGTGTTAGTGACTATACATTTTACAGACCTTCAGCACGTGATTTCTGGGGTAATGTGTTCGGTATTACGCCCGTGCCGATTTATATTCCCAGAAAAAAATCCTGTACCCATTTAAGGCTGGGTGAACCCGGAAGCAGTCGGTTGGGATCAAACCCTACCTCTTGTCCTTTGTAGTCCAGTTCACTAACCACTGAGCTATCGCGGCTCCCAAGTTTAGCTTAAGCTGAGGATTCTATTTTTGTAATTCTGATGCTGACAAAATACTCTGTTCGGAGAACTGGTTGGTCTCAAGGCAAGACGACGGCCTCGAGACAGAGAAGTTGTGGGCTCAAATACCGGACCGCACCAGTTGAGATTTTTATTCATGATTTCTCTCTGCGACAAACACCCCTGGTCTCAGCAGCGAGGCTCGGCGTGAAACGTAAATTACTCATCGGCGGAAAAAAAAATATAAGTACCTCCGAAGACGGAGTTATCTGCCTGTGCGGTTAGGGACCCATATGCACACGGCTGCCAGGGAAAAAAAGGATTAACACGCAAAATTCCGTTCCTAGTCTCTAGGGACTTCGTCAGAGGTAAAAGCTGGTGAACGAAAAACAAAAAAATAAATAAAATTCTCTGTTCACACAAGAAAGGCACATGATAAACATGATTTAATTATTTTCTGAACAAAACATCGCTCACAACAACTTAACTTGTAGTAAACATTCACATTTTCATATTCCAGCATTAAAACACTACAAACACAAACAGTTTCAATATTCACATTTTCTTGTATAAAACACACGTTTAATATATTTTCTTCTCTGGTTCCCACTACCCTTTCTCTCTCTCTCTCTCTCTCTCTCTCTCTCTCTCTCTCTCTCTCTCTTCTTCTTCTTCTTCTTCCTCCTCTTCTTCTTCTTCTTCTTCCTTCAATTTTCCACTTGTCACAATATGTTCAAACAGCTCATGTTTCAATTCTTTTTTCTTATTCTTCTTCCACTGCTACCTTTCAACTCCCAGTGAAGCATAGATCTTTAATTAACTTGTTCTATGCCGTCCTGTTTCTTGTCATTCACGTAAGATCGATCCAGATCTTCTCCATCTTCTACGTTTATTTCTACCTTTTCTCCGAATGTATTTTGGCCTTCACCTTTGTCTTATTCCCTGGAGATAACAAAAATATCCGTTGTGTAATCTTCTTTGTTGGCTTCCTTCGTGTGTGTCCTGTCCCGCGCCATCGTCTGTGTCTCATCTGTTTGTCCACTGTTGTTTGGCTGGTACTTTCCCATAACTCTATGTTTTCATTTTGTCTTGCCAGTTTCATTCTTTTAATTTCACTCTGATAATTATTGTATTATCCATTAATGAAAATATGTATTTTATAGATTGCATTTTTTTTGTTCTCCATGTTTCACAATACAATAGGACTGACTCAGCACTGAAGTAATAAACAAAATTAATAATCCCAAATCATGACAACAAACTGAAGTTTGTAAAAAAAAAACAATCTTTAACTCTAGCCTCTTTTGCAAACCACAGTACACGTGTAGCTGTGGATGGTGTTCCAAATATTCTTCTGTGAAATTTAGATTTGATCAATAATTTTTTTCCTGTAGTCTCATTGCTCGGGACCCACGTTCTAGATATAAGTCAGTGTTGGCTCCACATAAAATTAGAGAACGCGTTTTCTTAATAGCATTGTTAAAGATAAGTTGCTTATTTTGGTTTGAACATTTTATATGAACTAAAAATTACTATAACCTAAAAATAATCGAAATATGCTTTCATTTATGGCCTAAAAATAATCGAAATATGCTTTCATTTATGACCTAAAAATAATCGAAATATGCTTTCATTTATGACCTAAAAATAACCGAAATATGCTTTCATTTATGACCTAAAAATAACCGAAATATGCCTTCATTTATGACCTAAAAATAATCGAGTTAGACCGAAATATGGCATAATTAATTACTCATTTGCTATTTTAACAATGACGTTAAATTATCCGCTAAAGCGTCTATATACTTTGTGTCGGACTCAGCTTCCATGTCTTTGTCTTTGTTGACATGCGGCGCATCTCTCTGATTTTAACTTCTTGTTTTCAATTGTTGGACACATTTGTTTTCTATCAGTGTCTGCAATTATTTTCACACCAAAAGAATGTCTGGTTGAGTTGTCTTCACTTCAAACAGTGAAGCTGGTTGCGATAATATTCGTGTTTGAAGTCTCACTTCAGAACAAACTTTCTTGACATTACTGTCACTCATGTGCGCTGTTGCTTCGGGTCTGTTTTGACCAAAGGTCTCTATTTTATTTAAACTTCAAACGTTTATCATAACATACGGTAAATCAACTCAAAAATGATCTTTAATTTTCCATCTAAATATTTACTTTGAACTACCTTGACTGAGTTATAGACAAGTTGTATTTATTGAGGCAGGTTTACATGTTTCTTAGCTATGAAATTACGCAGCGAATTTTTTTCCATTCAGTAACGAGTAATCTAAATGAAAGTTTGATGTTATCTAAAATGACAACGGATATGATCAAATGTAACCAAAAACATACATTTATGCCCCAAATTTGCAAAATATGACATAAACCTACATTATAATCAAAATATGGATGGTTATTGTTATG
Source organism: Megaustenia siamemsis (assembly GCA_032433765.1). NCBI lineage: Eukaryota > Metazoa > Mollusca > Gastropoda > Stylommatophora > Ariophantidae > Megaustenia > Megaustenia siamemsis. Next base: position 23,843,383 of record JAVIAB010000124.1, read on the forward strand.
GTTATGGAAGGCCACGGTATCACTGCAAATGAATTAAAATCAATAATTGTTCTACCACCCGTGCCAGTGGTATCATCCGAATTAACATCTTATCTCATTGAAGGATCCAAATAAACAAGGCAGCTGCGGTTCCCATCATAGCAGCTACAGCACACCCAACTTGACATAAGGCCAGGCAGCACCGAAAGTGAACGCAGATGAACTGTTCTTCGTCATACGATATCATCATTTCTCGAAAGCAATTGGAATATCGAAACACGATCCGGATGAAAAACATAGCTCACGGTGTGCATAGAGCACTAACTCAGTAGCTCCGGCATCAAGCCAAATTGGAATATGAGGAAACTGCAACAAGGGACACTTTTCAGACTTAGCCTCAATGGTTCTTCCTGCCTATCCTCCATATTGACCGGTATTCCAAAGATGACTTATACTGCAATCAACACAGAACACACTATTGCGCACACTGTATACGATTTCAGATCACATGCACATAGTTTGTTTCACTGGTGAAGATCACAAATGTGGAACTTCCGATCTATACACTTATCTGCATTTGAAAGAAATAATTAACCATCTTTCCGGCAAAAAACCTTAACTTGTGAATATTTATAAGAGCGATAAAAACAACGTCAGAGAGTTCAGAAAGGCATGAAACATGTTGCAATTAACCAGGATTTCGAAAATGCATGTCAGGAAAGAAATATGACATGTCATAAATATCCTAGCCCTACTGATTATTATCTTTACATCGCATGACTTTCCTGAACTATTCAGCGTCTCACTTCTGATGCAATACAGTCACCCTTCGCTACTCCGCGGTTCATTTATCGCGGCCTCAGTACATCTTGGATTGTTCAAAAATTTAAAATTGAGGAATTATGGCGCGAAAGTTGCCCGCACGCCAGCAGAAGGCAGGGAGTGCCCACACAATTCAATATCCACGACTCTGATTGGCTGCTAGCACCCCGCCATTTGATATCCCTCCCGACTCGGGAATCTCGCAAGCTGATTGGCCTAGACGTTTCCCCTACCTTCGCTCTCATACACAGCGAAGACGACCGCGCTCATTCAAATCAATGTTTGAGTGATGCTTAGTCTCAGGGTGTGCTAATTGTTGCTGTTCTCTTGTGTCTTTTTGTGCAAAATAGTGCTTGTGACGCCCTTGAAAATGGCTCCTAGACGTCCTCCACCCTCTAAATCCTCTAGTGAACCCAAGAAGATGAGAAGAATGATGACTGTGAACGAGAAAGTTAATTTATTGGACATGCTTAAGGCAGTCCATAGCTATGCGTCTGTTGTACGCCATTACGGATTGAACGAATCGACGGTTCGCTACATAAAAAAGATGAAATGAATATCCGTAAAACTGCCTCGATATCGTTCTCCAAGGACAGTAAGCGAGCTGTGACTTCTCGTAATAAGCGAGTTGTGACTTCTCGTAATAAGCGAATTGTGACTTCTCGTAATAAGCGAATTGTGACTTCTCGTAATAAGCGAATTGTGAAAATTGAGAATGCTTTATCAGTGTGGATATCGGACTGTCGGGAAAAGAAGATTAATCTCGATACCAATATGATTGGGACTAAAGCCAAAGCCCTGTATGATAGCCTCGTTCCTGAAGGAGAGTTGAACGAAGATTAGTCTCCATACCAATATGATTGGGACTAAAGCCAAAGCCCTGTGTGATAGCCTCGTTCCTGAAGGAGAGTTGAACGAAGATTAGTCTCCATACCAATATGATTGGGACTAAAGCCAAAGCCCTGTATGATAGCCTCGTTCCTGAAGGAGAGTTGAACGAAGATTAGTCTCCATACCAATATGATTGGGACTAAAGCCAAAGCCCTGTATGATAGCCTCGTTCCTGAAGGAGAGTTGAACGAAGATTAGTCTCCATACCAATATGATTGGGACTAAAGCCAAAGCCCTGTATGATATCCTCGTTCCTGAAGGAGAGTTGAACGAAGATTAGTCTCGATACCAATATGATTGGAACTAAAGCCACAGCCCTGTATGATAGCCTCGTTCCTGAAGGAGAGTTGAACGAAGATTAGTCTCGATACCAATATGATTGGAACTTAAGCCAAAGCCCTGTATGATAGCCTCGTTCCTGAAGGAGAGTTGAACGAAGATTAGTCTCCATACCAATATGATTGGGACTAAAGCCAAAGACCTGTATGATAGCCTCGTTCCTGAAGGAGAGTTGAACGAAGATTAGTCTCCATACCAATATGATTGGGACTAAAGCCAAAGCCCTGTATGATAGCCTCGTTCCTGAAGGAGAGTTGAACGAAGATTAGTCTCCATACCAATATGATTGGGACTAAAGCCAAAGCCCTGTATGATAGCCTCGTTCCTGAAGGAGAGTTGAACGAAGATTAGTCTCGATACCAATATGATTGGAACTAAAGCCACAGCCCTGTATGATAGCCTCGTTCCTGAAGGAGAGTTGAACGAAGATTAGTCTCGATACCAATATGATTGGAACTCAAGCCAAAGCCCTGTATGATAGCCTCGTTCCTGAAGGAGAGTTGAACGAAGATTAGTCTCCATACCAATATGATTGGGACTAAAGCCAAAGCCCTGTATGATAGCCTCGTTCCTGAAGGAGAGTTGAACGAAGATTAGTCTCCATACCAATATGATTGGGACTAAAGCCAAAGCCCTGTATGATAGTCTCGTTCCTGAAGGAGAGTTGAACGAAGATTAGTCTCCATACCAATATGATTGGGACTAAAGCCAAAGCCCTGTATGATAGCCTCGTTCCTGAAGGACAGTTGAACGAAGATTAGTCTCCATACCAATATGATTGGGACTAAAGCCAAAGCCCTGTATGATAGCCTCGTTCCTGAAGGACAGTTGAACGAAGATGACGAAGGTGATGACGAGAAAAACGTGGTTTTGTTGTCAGCAAGGGCTGGTTCGAGAAATGCAAGAGGAGATTTGGCCTTCGCAGCGTTCCTTCTTTGGGAGGCCTCCTCGGCAGACCAAGAGGCAGCTCTTCATTACGTCGTGGAAGAGTTTCCGAAGATAATTGATGAGGGTGGTTATCTCCCGGAGCAGGTCTTTAACAAGGATGAGACTTACCTCTTCTGGAAGAGTATGCCGCCCCGGACGTTCCTTTACAATGATAACATATGCACTTATATGGTTTCATATACACTTATTGATATTATACATACACAAAAAAGTATGTATGTTAAAAATGAGAGGGTGACACTACTTCGCGGTTTTTCACTTATCGCGGCCGGTTCTGGTCCCTATTAACCGCGATAACTGAGGGATTACTGTATACGATCGGAAGGTATTACAGCTCCCTGAATCCCTGGTTTAAAATGATTGGCACGTTTTAATACTGTCTATGCGTTTCAAGTATGAATTTATTAAATATATATTATATGACATGTCTGTTACTTCCTTGTAATAACGACCTCGATTGTACATTTTATATTGGGATATTAAAAATGCGAATAAAAATGTATGTTAAATAAACACAAAACAAATCTCATAAACACAAAACAAAGCATTCCCATCAACATAAAACAAAGTAATTCCCATAAACATAAAACAAAACAAATCCCATAAATACATAACAAAATAATTCCAATAAATAAAATAATCTCCACCTACGCAAAGCAAACCAAATTCAATAAATAAAAAAAAATATTTCATATACAAATACAAACACACAAACAACATGTTTTCAACTCGCAACAAAACAACCCTCATAAACACAATTCCCCACTCTAATAAACGTCACGAAGGAAGTTCAACGTCCCATCTATTATTAGTTCCAAAGACAGCAAAAGAAATCGCAACCAAGTCAAGTATTTACTGGCACCAAACCGCGTGAACTCTAATAACAAAGTTTAGATACGGGCTCAAGAAACATTATATGTAGAAAGACAACAGACGTACGATCCGGGTAAAGAGAAAACAAAAAAGTAAGAAAAGAAAAGGAAAGAATATTTAAAATGAGAGAAACTTACACAAAGAAAGAAAAAAAAATGTCAGGCAGACAGGAAGACTAAACCGAAGACAGAATTCTAGACTGGAGGCTAGTATGATGTCTGGCGCATGCGTACAAAGGAGATTATGCGGGAGATATATGTGCACTTGAAGTGATGACGTTAAAAATTCATAACAATAACGCTGTGAGCAATGACTTCCACTTGTGTTCTGCGTCGACGGTATGAAGAACAAACATATTATCTTGCCCTTTCAGACACTGAAACACAGGGAACATCAAATGCAGTGTTCAGTCCTTGAGTCTGTCAAAAGATCGTTCTCACGGATTCACGAACAGAACAACAGCTTAAGGCTCGTCTTGTTGGAAATCTCCTACCACTTAAGACTCCCAGGACAGCTCCCTGTGTTATAGCAAGTGCTGAAAGATAACAACAACCAGTGTGTTTTTCTTAGATGTCACAAAAACAACTATAACAAAAACCCAGCAGAAATTAATCAAGAAACTAGGAATCTTGCAAGGAAGCATGACACGAGTAGAAGATGTTTGTTCAAAGACTGGATAGAGTGGGTGTTTACACGTTGAGCGACTTAGTGACTAATAATTGGCCAAGATGTGATGATAACGCTTCGCTTTAGGAAGGAGTATGTGTAGATAAGAAAGAATAAACAGCATTGATCTCATCTCTTCAGTTTCCGCCATACATCAATAAGAATATTGCTCAATAAGAGACAGAAAACAATATAATCCCCCATCCCACATGTACAAACACAGTGCTGATCTCTTTGCATCTGTTTCTTACAACAAAAGTAACTGTAGGAATAAATCTGAATAAAATGGTAGAAAAGAACCATGATTTCACCTGCTGATTTATTTACAACGAAAATAAAATACATTATTAATATCACTTGTTGCACAAAGTAAAAAGATAAAACTGCATTAATCTCTCTTCATCTGCGTCATAAAAACGCATGATGTGGAATGTGTCTTATCTCCACCTCAATTTTAATTTGTCTGCGAGAGAAAATAAGAGTCATTAATCTTATTGCGCTTTCATTGCGCAGAGATTGTGAAACACGTCTCTAATTGTTTCTTCATTGAGAAGAAATTGAGTCAGTTTGTAATTTTTTTTTTTAATAAGGAAGATATTGACTCATTTCTCTATTTGTGTTGAGAATGGTTGGTGACTGAGACATTTCTCTTTGCTTTCATCATTATTATGTGTCGTGACGTCTAACGTTGGCAACCTCTTCCACTACCATCTGGCTATATATAGTGTCAGGATAAACTTCCAAATTCTTTTTGTTCCGTATGTTCTCTTAACATCCGGTCACAGACCTTCCTTATCTTTTCCTTGGAGACAGAGCTCAAAGGTCAAGTCCGAGACTTGAATCGACGCCTTAGCACGCGAGTTTCCACCCATATGTTCTCAGCCGCCTATCCAAAAGTGTTTGGAGACTTCTGGACAGTGTCGCTTCAAGCATCGAAACTCACGATGCGAGGCGGCATTCCTCACTTTCCCAGAGTACTACCCTGGTACCAATTTCTGCCAGCGGCTGGGTCGACAGCTGGGGTATTTTTTTTTCCAATCACGGGTACAATTCACACTACTTCCAGCGGGAATCGAACACGGGTTGTCTGAACATCGATAACCCGGTCGAGTGGTTTTACAAACTACGCTACCGAGGCGCCCTTGACATTTGTTTTGTATCCCACATTATGGAACCGTCTTGTCTTCTTCTTCTACCTTTTAGCTCCCAGTTGAGCGTAGGTCTTCAACAAACACTGTCCAAGTCGTTCTGTTTTTTGCAATTCTTTTAAGATCATTCCATGTCTTCCCCATTATCTTCATCTCTGCTTCGATCTGTCTTCTCCAAGAATTCCTTGGTCTTCCTCTTTGTCTTTTCCCCTGGGGATTCCAAAAAAGGGCCTGTTGTGTAATACCCTCAGTTGGCTTCCGTAGTGTGTGTCCTATCCATCGCCATCGTCTTCGCTGTATCTCTTTATCCACTGGTATTTGACCGGTACATTTCCATAATTCCACGTTAGTGACTTTGTCCTGCCATTTCCATCCCTTTATTTTGCGCAAGCATCCATTAATGAAAGTCTGTACCTTCGTGATTGTCAATTTTGTTATTCTCCATGTTTCACAGCCATACAATAGGACCGACTTAACATTTGAGTTGAAAATTTTTATTTTTGTATTTAGCCTAATTTCTTTGGATTTCCATATGTTTCCCAGTGCAATGAAAGTTCCTCTTGCTTTTGATATCCTTATTTTGGTATCATTTTCTGTTCCTCCCTCTTTATCTATATTACTGCCCAGATATATGTAAGATTGTACGTCTAGTAGAGGTATTTCTCCTAGTTTTATTTGGTTATTGCCAACTGCATTAATTCTCATAATGTTGGTCTTATCTCTATTAATCTTTAATCCTAGCTGTTGTGATCTCTCATCTAATATACTCATTTTATCCTGCATCTGTTGATGGCTGTGTGATAAGAGAGCTATGTCATCAGCAAAGTCTAAATCATCAAGTTGTTTGGTCAGTGACCACTGGATCCCATTTCTGTTGTTTTGAGTTATTTTCATAATCCAATCTATGGCCAGTAGAAAGAGAAATGGAGACAGAAGGCATCCTTGCCTTACTCCTGTTCTTATTTCAAATGCTTCTGTAAGCTGTCCTTCATGCACCACACTACATTTTGTTCCTTCATACATTGTTTTTATCAGGTTAATAAACTTTATGGGGATTCCGTAATGACTCAGCAACTTCCAAAGCATTCCTCTGTCTAAACTATCAAATGCCTTTTCGTAATCTATGAATCCAATATAAAGTGGGGATTTTAGTTCTAAACTTTGTTCAACTATTATACGTAGAGTAGTTATTTGATCAGCACATGATCTGTTCTTCCTAAAACCTGCTTGTTCATCTCTCAAGTGTTTCTCTATAGCCTCTTTTAGTCTCTCTAGAATGATTCTGCCTAATATTTTTACTGGCACTAATAGTAGCATAATTCCCCTATAATTTGTGCACTCCTGTAAACTTCCTTTCTTTGGTAGTTTGATCATATAACCTTCTCTCCAGTCTTTAGGTATTTCTTCCCTCTCCCAAATTTTATCCAGTAGATCATGTAACATCTTGGTAGAGGTGTTAATATCTGCTTTGATGGCTTCCGAAGGAATTTCATCTGGTCCTTTGGCTTTACCATCTTTTAATAGTTTGATAGCTGTCATTATTTCTTCTTTGCTTGGTTTTCCGCAGTTAACGTGTAACTCTTCTTCTGCTGATAGTATATCTGGAGGATTATTTGAGCCGGGTCTCTTCAAAAGTTCTTCAAAGTGCTCTTTCGATCTCTCCATTTGTTCCCTTATATTACTAAGCAGATTTCCTTTCTTATCTTTGATAAAGGCGTTGATCTGTTTGTATTTTCCACCTAGTTTCTTTGTGCTGTTGTACAGTTCTTTCGTATTCCCTTTATTTGCTGCTTCTTCTGCCTCTTTAGCTAGTTCATCTATATATTTCCTCTTATCCCTTTTAATGCATCTTCTCACTTCTTTGTTCACCTCTGTGTAAGCTTCCTGTGTCTTGGCTATATTACTTCTTGTTTTGCTTTTATTTATGTCTGCTTTCTTGTTCTTTCTTTCTTTAATTTTATCCAGGGTCTCTGCTGTCATCCATGCCTTATCCTGTCGTTCTCTTTTCCCCAGTGTTTCTTCGCATGTCTCTTTCCATATATTTTTTACCTGTTTCCAATGATCTTCTATATTTATTGTATTTTCTAGTTGTTGGAGAACTTGGTATTTGTTTGATATTGTGACTGCGAATTTATCTTTAATTCCTTGTTCTTTAAGAAACCCTACATTGAAATACTTTCTACCCTTATTCGCTGTGGTATACATTTTTCGTTTAATTTTAAGTTTGGCTGTCAGAAGATGATGATCAGAAGCTATATCTGCCCCTCTATATACTTTTACATCCTGTAAGGATGACTTAAACTTACTATTAATACATAAGTGATCAATTTGATTTTCCGTTCTATGATCTGGTGACACCCATGTAGCTTTGTGTATTCTTTTATGTTGGAATATTGTTCCTCCTAGGCTCATTTGATTAAGGGCGCAGAAATTCACAAATATCTCTACATTCTCGTTTATATCTCCAAGTCCATGTTTTCCCATAATCTCTTTGAAGCCTCTGTTGTCTGATCCTACCTTAGCATTTAGGTCTCCCATCAAGATTATAATATCCTTGGCTCGTCTTGCATCCATCTGACATTGCAGCTGTTTATAAAAATCATCTTTAACTGTGTCATCCTTATCGTTGGTTGGTGCATAGAATTGTATAATGTGCAATTTTATTTTGTTTTTGGTTGTTCTAAATGTTGCTCTCACCAGTCTTGGTCCCACTGCCTCCCATTCTATTAGTGTCTTCTGTGCATTCTTTGATAGCATTATAGCTACCCCTTCGCTATGTTGTGCTCCTGGTTCCTGGTGTCCTGATGATAAAATCATCTCCCCTGTATTCAGTTTTATTCTCTCCGCTCCCAGCCATCTTGTTTCACACATTCCCAGAATATCTATCTTGTAGTTAGTCATTTCTGCTGCCACTTGTGCCGCTTTTCCCTGTTCGTTAAGGGTACGAACATTCCAGGTGCCAATTCTGGTGGATTTCCTGGTAGACAAAGGGTGAGTCGGCAACCCGGACTCCTTATGGCTTTCTCCGGATTGCGTCATACGTCTCTTAGACAGAGAGCCCTTATCTTTCCTGGTTGACGGATTAACTTTATCTTTCTTTGACTTGTTCATGTTTGTGAAGTTTTTTCGGCTTATTTTTTTACAGTATGAGATAGCCAGTCCCATGCCTAACCCTCCTTTCTCGCCTCTTACGAACATGCCTGGTAGGGTACAGCGCCGCTATTCTTTACTCCCCTTTCGGGCCCCGGCAGCGCACCGTCTTGTGCCTATCGTTTAATGAACACAGTGCTTCTTCATTCAACTTTTTTACTTGATTTCTCAACTTTGTTCATTTCGTCATCGACTTTCCCTCGTGTTTTCTGTGACTTCCCTTTCCCTCGATCTTCCACGATGTCTGGTGGTTGTTTATACCCATTTCCAAGAGATTCTTCACTATATTTATCTATTAACATATCCATTGATAAAAAGACCAATGAGGAAGTTCTCAAAGAGGCCAACATAAAAAGGGGGCTCTTAAAAAACATCAGAAAGAAGCAATCAACATTTTTCGGGCACATCATGAGAAGAGGAAAGTTTGAATACTTGGTTACAACTGGCAAAATAAAAGGAAAGAGAGATCGCGGACGACAAAGAGAGAAAATACTGGACAGCTTGGTGTCATGGCATGGAAAACAGTCAACAACATAACTGATACGATGCACTGTAGATAGAAGATTGTGGAGGGACATGATCACCTACGCCAACCGGTATGGCACATGATGATGATGATTTACATATCCATTTCCAAGAGATGCTCCATTACATGTATCTATTGACATATCCATTTCCAAGAGATTCTCCATTATATTTGTTTATTGACATAACCATTTCCAAGAGATTCTCCATTATATTTATCTATTAACATATCAATTTTCAAGAGATGCTCCATTATATTTACCTATTAACATATCCATTTCCAAGAGATTCTCCATTATATTTATCTATTAACATATCCACAAATACATGGACAAACACATATCCATGGCCATGTAATGAGAAGAGAACAACTGGAATATATTGTAACAACTGGAAAAATTGAGGGACGAAGAGATAGAGTGAAGCAAAGAGAAAAGATACCAGATAGCTTAAGAGAATGGCTTTGCAGAAGGTCAACAACAGAAATTATAAATAACTGTCGAGATCGAAAGTTGTGGAGAGACATGATCACCTACGCCAGCAGGCCCGGTACTTGATGACGATGATGATAATGATGATGATGATGAACATATCCATTTCAAAAAGATGCTCCTCTATTTTTATCTCGTGACTTTCTGTCTCAAAATATGTTCTCTTTCAGTTGTATCCTGATAACAATAAAATGCTTGGGATTCGGTCCTATTGTGATGTTCTTTGACTCACGAGCTTACAAAATTAATCATATTGAGTAGATATTAACAACGAAGAAGAGCATAAGTCTCAGCTGTGAAATCAAATTTTCCTGCCTGTTGACCGACAAAGTGTAAAACATGTAATTATTATAATTTAATTATTATTCTTGTATTGCAGTCCAAAACTATATAGTGGTGAAGTCAAGAATATATTATTGTTACAATTAATTGAGTAATTATTAATCTAATGGATGGTTACGAATACAGTGGAGCTGAAAGTTACGAATTTAAGAGAGTAGTTACTAATTTAATGTATATATATATATAAACCATAGACCAGAAAGAAAGAAAAAATCAGATATCATCATCATCATCAAGTACAAATAGTTCATAATAGTTACAAATCTGTCATAATAGTTACAAATCTGTCATAATACATGTAGTTACAAATCTGTAATAATAGTTACAAATCTGTCATAATAGTTACAAATCTGTCATAATAGTTACAAATATGTCATAATAGTTACAAATCTGTAATAATAGTTATAAATCTGTAATAATAGTTACACATCTGTAATAATAGTTACACATCTGTAATAATAGTTACACATCTGTAATAATAGTTACACATCTTTCTGACAGTACGAGCTTCCTAGATAATGATTGTCGAGCACCCCTACTTGTATGTTCATGTAATTTATCGAATAGAAATCTTGTCTAAGGGATAACAGTATCGCGTTTAATGTTGTTACTGTCTGCGTGTGTCGAGCTTCGTTCAAGTTTGAGAATCTCTTATGTTGAAGCTCATGGGATGTACAGTTGTTAAAGAAAACTCTGTTCTGATGTATTAGACCTGTGGAGGGCTCAGATGACGCACAAAATAAATGTTTATAAAAATGCCTATGTGAACATTGTGTCTAGTGAGCTCGCCAGGACAAGTCTGCGTGTCATGCATTTTTAGGAGACCAGGACAACAAGAGACCACATGTGGAGGTTACCTGTCCAAAACAACATGGAACGAGTCCCAACAACAAAATCGAGTCACTTTTCGAAGAATGTTGATTTGACTTGTAACGAGGCGTTGGCGAGGAATGTTTACTCAGCTCTTTGCAGATTCAGTAGTTTCCGACTGTTGTGAAAGCTCGCGGTGCCACCCGGTGTGTAGATGCGACTTCTACAGCTACTTCAAACAACCCACAGGGTTCTCTTCTCATGGCTCTGCAGGGTTCGGAAAACTTCTTTGTTGTCTGACCGGCACTGTTTGAAATCAGGGCACGAACCAGTACAGACACAGTGCCATTCTGGAGCGCCAGTCAGCAAGACCAAAGCGTCTGGAAGTGCCAGATTTGCTGTGCTGCCTGCCCTATGACCTTTCGGATTGAGGAAACCTGGTTATACCCCTTAGAGTGTCGCAGCTTCCGGCGAAATATGGGTGTTTTGGTGTGCGCGTGTTTATGTGCGTTTTGTGGGCGTTTGCATCTTGAGACGGGCAGTAGAAAGATAAGCAGGTGAAAGAAAGATGGTGAGAGAGATAGAGATGGATAGAGGACGGAGAAATAAACACATATGTTGAGAAAAAATACAACAGTTGATTTAGACAATAGGAGAAGGTCATATGAAATATGATGACGAGGAAAGAGCAAATATACAGATACAATCGAATGTATCCACGTGTGGAGTGACGGGTGGATGAACGGGTGAGTGGAGGAACATAGATATGTGGATGGAGAGCTAGAATAACACACAGCAGTACATACAGATAGATATATGGATCATGACATACGTTGAATACTAGACTAATAATGGATAGAAAGAAAGAACTAAATTCTGATTGCATTGCAGATGGGTGGATGAGGGTATCTGATCGGATGTAGATGGACGAATGAATAGAAGGATTGGGAGAAGAATGGGTGACAAGGACGATTGATAGAATGAAATAAGAATAAATGGGCATTTATTTAAACACACGTTGGATGTTTGAACGGATGAAACAATGTCTGGGTAACGGATATATGGATGAAGGCATGGATGGACGAACGTTTGGACGAGTTTAGAAATGGATTGATGAGTGAATGAATGAATAAATGAATATGCGGATAAATGAAACGATGTATTCATGGAAGGGTGAATAGGTAGATGGATGGAGGAATTGATGCATGGCTTGTAAAACCACACACACACACACACACACACACACACACACACACACACACACACACACACAGACACATCATTATAAAGGACAAGAGGTAGGGTTCGATCTCAACCGACGGCTTCCAGTTCACCCAGTCTTTAATGGGTACCGGATTATTTTGCTGGGAAAGCAAAGCGGTACGGGCGTAATACCGACCACATTACCTAAAAAAAAAAATGTGCCGAAGGTCTGTGTGTAGAATGTATGGTCACTAACACCATATTCCTTATACGCCACTTGGCGCGACGGGGGTACTTTACTTTTTTACACATCATCATTGAGTGCCGTCTCTGCATCGAAGGTTGGCTATCATGGAACACCATTCCGCCTTGTCTTTTGTTTGATGATGCAGGTTGTCATAGGCGAACTTGTCCATCATTAGATATTATTCGCCCACGTTAGTCTTGATCTGCCTTTGCCTCTTTCACCTTGTATTTTCCCTTCCAAGATTACTTTTTGTAGGCTGTTGTATCTTTTAACATACCCCAGAAATCTCTATTTGTCTTGTTTTAATTGTATGTAGTAGTACACACACATACGATGACGATGTATTCCAGGTTAACATATAAATCACAACACAGCAAATTGATGGGGACCAAATCCAACTTAGGTGTAGCATTTATTCATTTCGTGATATTTCCATGCCTAGTCTGCAGTTGTACATTACAAAGTGAATGCCCCAAAGAGACAAGAAAAAACGAAAATCAAACAAAAAATTTTAACTGTCGCGGTTTAATTTTTTTTAATGAGACAAATATGCAAATAGTGCATGGAGAATTAGGTGCGTTGGAGTGGGGTGGAGTGGGAGCGGTCAATAATAGGAAAAGAAAATGTTAAATGACAAGAACAGATTAGAAGAAGAGGACAATTGAAAAGGAAAATATAAGTCCGGGAAGAGTGTGAGATGTGGAAGACAAGTAGAAGAAGAGAATGTATTCATTTCAAGCACCAAAAAAAAGGGATTAGCATGAACAGATTATATCGAAGGGAGGAATATTATAAGGAGCAGAAGGTTAAGATGTTGACGAGAAATAGAACAGGATTAAGCCAAAGAATATAGTAAAAAATGGAATTTATAAGGAGAAAAGTGTAATGAAGAGAAATAGGATTAGCAACTGACGAATTAAAATCTGGAAGGAAAAGAGAGTAATAAGAAGGAAAAAAGTAGATAAAAGACAATAATGAGAAACCGAAAATAATAACGATAAAGAGGGTAAAATGAATGTAGAAGAAATAGAAGACTGAACAGGTAATTGGTAATTGAGAGGAAAACAGAGAGAAAGATTAGAAAAGTTGTAGGAAATAATGTTGATAATTAAAAACAAGGATGGCTAAAATAGTAGAGATTGGCGAGAAGAAAAAAAGAGTAATTACCTGGGAGAGTGAGAGAGAGAGAGAGAGAGAGGAAAAGAGAGGGGGAGGGAGAGAGAGAGAGAAGAAGAATGGCTAAAAAAGTGTGAAGATTGGCGCGAAGAACGAAAGAGCTATTACCAGAGAGAAAGATAAGAGAGAGGAGAGAAAGAGGAGAGAAAGAGGAGAGAAAAAAGGCTGGAAAGCACAATAAGTGAAGTTAGCAAAATCATCATCATCAACATCTGTCACTCCTCCTGGCTAAGGTGATCATGACTCTCCATTAACGTCTCTACATGAGTTCATCATTGACGATGTTGACTCTTCGCCCTGCCATTCTCTTCATCTGTCTGATAATTTCTCCCTTTTTTCTCCTATCTCTTCATCCCTCATTTGTTTGCAGCTGTCAAAATATTTTCCAGCTCACCCCTTCTCATTTCGTGGCCAAGTAATGATGATTGTTTCCTCCAAGTCGGGTTAAGAAGCCTTCTATTCTGTCTTGGTCTCGTTCAGTTTCTTCTCATTATTCTCTCATGTTTTTATTATCCACGGTTTTCCCAACATTCCTATTTACAAACACGTTTCCAAGACCTCCATAGATGTTCGTATCTGTTGTCAGATTACCCACAAGCTCAGGGTGGTCCAGAAGGAAGGCATTCGCCTCTGGACAAGAAAGTCGAGAGTTCGATTCCCACCACAGACAGTTGGAATTTTTAAAAAAAAGGAAGTCGTGATTTACTCATGGCTTTCCCCTCCCTTGGTCTTTGAGTAGTGAGGTACGATGTCTTTCTCTGGAAAAGGCGAAAAACAGGTGGTGCCGTATGCGCTGCGCACGTTAACGAATCCTTGGCAGTTTAAAGTGAAAAAAAAAAATAAGCCAGTAATGAAAGTGAAAAAAAAATAGACCAGAGATGAAAGTGAAAAATGAATAGGCCAGAAATGAAAGTGAAAAATGAATAGGCCAGAAATGAAAGTGAAAAAGGAATAGGCCAGAAATGAAAGTGAAAAAGGAATAGGCCAGAAATGGCCGCCGTGCGGGCAAAAATTGTGAATCAATTCTACCTAATCTGATGAGGAGTGTGTCGGGTAGGAAGGCGCATGTATCGCGGCTGTGCCGTAAACTAGCGACACAACGCATTCCCGCCCATTTAACGGGTGAAAACTAAGAAGAAAAAGATTGTCCCTGTTTCACTTCCTTATTTTAGAACTAACTCCATATAAATTTAGGAACTATTTTTCTCACTACTGGTGACAACAATGGGCAGTAATATACTTTCTACTGCGTCTATGGGAATAAAGCCTTTGCTTTAGCTGTACCACATCCTAACCTCCACGATACATCTACAATCGCAAGGTATTATCGTTAGTAGATATTTGGTTTTAGAAAGAGTGGCATCAAGTGGAAATGAAGTATAATAGGAGGAGATTCATTATAAATTTCTAAAAACCTCCCAAAAATTAAATAAACTCCAATAAGAGAACAGGTTATAGCTGTCAAGAGAAATGTAGAAGTGAAGAGTGCTGAAAGGTAAGAAGGTAAGGGGGGAGAACGCGCTGATTGTTAACGACTTATTGTTTGTGCAACACCTCATGCAAATAAACACCTTCCAACGATCACCTGGCGTGAAGACTTGTCTAAATCCTAGGACGAGGCGAGCACAAGTTCCACACATCATCAGCGAGGGTCTCACATATACAACGTGTTTGATTTGTGTTCCTTGCACTCAGAGTCGGTTTGAACAATCGAGTTTAGTAGTAATTCTTCATTCGCTCATTACGGGACTGCGTTGAACATGTATTTCACCTTGCGGTCCACATCGTCATTATCCAGTACTCTGGAATCATCCGAATTACTATCTCATCTATCACCAAACAAAGAAAGGTAGCTGTAGTCTCCATCATAGCAGTCTCAGCACACGCCAAAAGACATAAGGCGAAACCGCACAGAAAGTGAACACAGCCATCTGTTCTCCGTCATACGATATTATCATTCATCGTAAACAATTGGAATATCGAAACATTATCAAAACAGATAACACGCACAGCTCACAGCGTGCACAGAGCACTTAACCCAGTAAGTAGCTCCTGCAACAAGCCGGACTTGGCGGAATATGAGGAAAGTGCAACAATAAATACTTTTCAGACCTTAATCACCTTTACTGATTCCTGCCGCCTATCCACCATAATGACCGGAAGTTCACGTCCTCTTGAAAATGATGATCGTCATTTTTTTTTTTTTTACTGTATAGCGTTTAATAATTTGCAGATGCATTGTTATCTATGTCAACCAGTGTAGGTTGTCTTCAATGTGAATTATTCATCCTTGCCTCTGCCAGGTCGGGCTAGATTAGAAGACATGGGGCCTTGCATAATCTCAATTTTTAGAACATTTCTTTTACTGCTGCCAGTTCCCTATGCCCTGTAGGCCACTCAGTGAGATGAGTCGTCCCATGAATCTCATTGTTAGCAAGAGGTCGTGATAACTGTCCCAAATTTTGTTTTCTATACTTTTCTCCTGACGTCATCATTTCGATATTCTAATGTAGACTGAGATATTTGTTTTTTACCTTGGAGTGTGAGGTCGTGCTCTCTCATTTTTTGTTTTACCTTGGGGTGTGAGGCCGTGCTCTCTCATTTTTTGTTTTACCTTGGGGTGTGAGGCCGTGCTCTCTCATTTTTTGTTTTACCTTGGGGTGTGAGGCCGTGCTCTCTCATTTTTTGTTTTACCTTGGGGTGTGAGGCCGTGCTCTCTCATTTTTTGTTTTACCTTGGGGTGTGAGGCCGTGCTCTCTCATTTTTTGTTTTACCTTGGGGTGTGAGGCCGTGCTCTCTCATTTTTTGTTTTACCTTGGGGTGTGAGGCCGTGCTCTCTCATTTTTTGTTTTACCTTGGGGTGTGAGGCCGTGCTCTCTCATTTTTTGTTTGACCTTGGGGTGTGAGGCCGTGCTCTCTCATTTTTTGTTTTACCTTGGGGTGTGAGGCCGTGCTCTCTCATTTTTTGTTTTACCTTGGGGTGTGAGGCCGTGCTCTCTCATTTTTTTTTTTTGTAACACAATACTGTTTTGTCCAACCGATTCTTATGTTTTCACACCTATATATCTCTTTCATTTGAAACACATCATCTCTCTGTTATTTCTTTCTTTCTCTCTCACTTATTATTTCTCCTGCATCTTCCTATTCCAATTGAAAAGGATAGCATAGAAAATCATTGAGCATAGAAATTAGAAATCATGAATAAACGTATTAATGGGTGGAATGATTCATGGTTAACTGTGACTGGTGGATTGATGGATGAATTGATGGAGAGTTAGACAGAAAAGAATGCGTCAATTTTTCTAGCATTGTCTATTTACGTGTGATACCATTAGTCAGTATAGTCATTATATGCTAGTCAAATATTTTATTGAAAATATTGCACGAATTAAACTTTATGGCTAATTAAATATAATCGACATTCACTAAAGAAGGCCTTTAACCGTAACGTGTTTCATACTCACTGCCAAGGTCTGTCCATATGTACAAAGTTATGCAGTCACTGTTACTTGAATGCTACCATTTACTTCCAATGTTAATATAGAACACCACTTTTCGAGAGACGCTGTATTTACTCCAGGTGAACTAATGGTTTCTTCTCTTACAGAGCACATGTAAACCAGTCACGATTTACGCATTTACACGATGTTAACTCTTTCAGTACGTTTCGACGTACTGTGCGTCATGTCAGTTTCGGACACGTACGTTTTGTTGAATAGTGCGTCACTCTCAATTTGATTAGTGTGAACCGTCATCAAACCATATTCTTTTTACATGTCGTGTATCATATTGGTAATTATGAAAGCGAATACCTTGTCCAATTATCTACAAATCCATATATAATATGTTATATGTTAGATGAATATAAATATGTAGATTGATTCTTCAAACCATGAAAAATGTCATCTCTGAATTCTCTTCCGTTGCATTGATAGGAAGCTTCCATACGGTAACTGGATCAATAAGTTATAGTAAGACGCAGAGATGATGGAGAAGACATGGAACGACCTTAAAAGAATGACACGAAACAGAACGGCTTTGAAAGTGTTTGTTGAAGACCTATGCTCCACAGAGATCTGAAAGGTAGAAGAAGAGAAGAAGAAGTAATAGTAACGCACTAACATACCGTAATGTAAAAGCAGAAACATTGAAATTAAATTTTTTTAAAAACTACTTAAAAGGTGCCAGCAAAGAATTAAAACTGAGAGATGATGACCTGACCCAGCTCTGATGGTCTTCTTTAAGGCAATTCCGATCTGACACCAGTAACAGAACAACTCAAGAGGAGATGATGTTACCCTTAAGTTTGGTTTCATGCATTTGAAGTTTGAGCAGTAAAGCTTCCGTACAGTTTATGGATTCCAAGCTGTGTAAAGTAGTTCGTTCACGTGGGTCGGTGTTCTCTCTGGAAGTTCTCAGTTTTTTTTAACGAGAACATTGAAGAACTTATAGATGGGTCCGTAGTTCAGTGATAACATCACATAACGTAACATCACATAACGTAACATCACATAACTTAACATAACATAACGTAACATAACATAGCAGAACAGGATTTTGAGTTGAAATAAAGGATCAGCAGTTCAAGGCTCGTAACATCTCCATATAGCTTGTCCTGTTGCATTGGTTTTCTGATAGTCCAGGTGTTGTGTGAATGAAAATGTTCAACTCCAATGTTAAGTCAGTACAATTATATGGCCGTGAAACATGGAGAACAACAAAATTGATAATCATGAATATACGGACTTTCATTAATGGATGCTTACACAGAATAAAAGGATGGGAATGACAAGACAAAATCACTAACATAGAATTATGGAAATGTACCAGTCAAATACCAGTGGATAAAGAGATACAGCGAAGACGATGGCGCTGGACAGGACACACACTGCGGAAGCCAACTGAGAGTATTACACAACAGGCCCTTTTTTGGAATCCCCAGGGGAAAAGACAAAGAGGAAGACCAAGAAATTCTTGGAGAAGACAGACAGAAGCAGAGATGAATATGACAGGGAAGACATGGAATGATCTTAAAAGAATGGCAAGAAACAGAACGGCTTGGAAAGTGTTTGTTGAAGACCTATGCTCCACAGGAGCTGACAGTTAGAAGAGAGAGAGAGAGAGAGAGAGAGAGAGTGAGAGAGAGAGAGAGAGAGGGGGGGTGTTGTGTATTCGATCTGTTCGTACATTTGTTCCTAACAAACAACTTTCCTTCTTCAATTCCTTATAAGTAACACTTGTATCTTGCCAGTGATATCGTTTACTGGTTCCGTATTTCCATGCGTCTGTTTAATCATTTCTTCAAATATTGCAATGAGATAGAATTCACAGACTTGGTTCTTTTGTATTGAAATATTTTATGTTGTTGTTCTTAATTATTCATATCTATATACCCAAAACGGGAGCCGCGATAGCTCAGTGGTTAGTGAACTGAACTACAAAGAACAAGAGGTAGGGTTCGATGCCAACCGATGGCTTCCAGGTTCACCCAGCCTTTAATTGGTACAGGATTTTTTTCTGGAAAAGTAAATCGGCACGGGCGTAATACCGACAACATTACCCCCAAAAATCATGTGCCGAAGGTCTGTAAAATTGATGGTCACGAACACCATATTTCCCTATACGCCACTTGGCGTGACTGGGGTACTTTACTTTTTACTTTTTATATACTCATAAAATCTTTAGTACATTAATTACTCATAGGGCGTCTCTGAAGAAAATTGTTTACAGGCAAAAGATAGCACGGTATAATACAACGGAGTGAGCCAGACTTTGGGCACGCTGTGAAAGATGGTCAAACATCGGTCATGAACAGAGTTTTGTTGAACAACATGAAAGTTTGATGACCTCTGACTTCTTCGTATTTCCGCGATGCCAATAACACAAACAAGGAGGAGGAAAAAAGTAGTGACACCAAAGAAGGGAAAGAAGAAAATAAAATAAGTAAAGTAATATTTCGGGGATAAAGAAAGAACTAATGGTCATGAAAAGCTGGTGAGAACAATCTCATGCAAAAATCCATGCAAGGGGAGCATGATAATTTGGAGGAAGCTTAACGTTAACAACGGAAAACGTGCTCACTCACAACAAACTCTTTAGTCTAATCAGACAAACTTCATAACCTTGGCAAAACAGACTTGATAGTTTGATCAGACAAACTTCATAACCTAGGCAAAGCAGACTTGATAGTTTGATCAGACAAACTTCATAACCTTGGCAAAACAGACATGATAGTTTGATCAGACAAACTTTATAACCTAGGCAAGACAGACATGATAGTTTTATCAGACAAACTTTATAACCTAGACAAGACAGACTTGGTAGTTTGATCAGAAAGTGTTAAAGAAGACTGGAAAATTGGGGCTGTCTGTCGTTACACATTAAAAGTATTCTGAATAAGGGATCAGAGCTCTGATGAAGTTCTTTATGTGCAGCGAGATAATATATCGACTACCTAATTAACTAACCAACTAATTAATTAGTTTACGCTACCTTACTAATTAGAAAAATTAACGAACTAAGTAACTAACTGACTAACGAACTAACTAGCTAGCTAACGAGCTAATGAACTAATTAATTAAATATCTAGCTAACTTAACTAGTTAACGAACTAACTGGCGAACTAAGTAATTAACTAGTCAACCTTGCTAACAAACTAACTTATTAACTGTTTTACAGGAAATTCAAAAGAACAAAGGCTACGGAATCACATGAAATGCAATGCCCACTAATAAACAAGGAAGAACTGTCCCTCCGTGGATCTTTCCCCTCGCAGCTCCCCCCATGTACAGAAATCTCCATTGATAACGTTTCACTCATAATTTACCAGATATTAAATTCAAATAAAACACACCTGGCCGGTGTTTGTCCTGTTAAAGTTCTGCCTGAAAGTTTTTAATATTTTCAGACACCGAAACCAGGAACTGTTAATTTCTGTAATAAAACCGAGCACTTCCGGGGTCACGAGAACAAGCAGAGATAACTCTAGTCTAACCGGCGTCACGTGTCGACAGGAGATGGTGTCCATAGTACATGCGAACAAATTAATCTCTTTTCTCTCTTGCTATGTACATTTTTTCTTCAGACTTATTCCTTCTCTCCATTCCAGAACGTTATTTCTTTCTTTGTGTATGTGTGAGCTGCTGTCTCGAGACTACACCTACGCATGTATACTAAATGATTCGATGAGCATAATAAGAAAAGTGAAGACGAGCTCTGCGCGCAGGCAATGGATAGAGTGATTGTAGAAGTCAACAGTACATGTCACCTTTGTCTACGTCCCTGGACATGTACGGAGAAATGAAAAAGCGGACAGGTTGGCTATCTGTGCTGTCGTTGAAGACGGTCACCCAATGAATCAGACAAACTAAAAACAAAAACTATCTTTACGACACATATTACCATTGAATGATGTATGTCGGGGGACGATAGAGCCAGAGGGATAAAGGCCGCTTGGTCAAGGCAGTCGCCACGACTTGTTAGACTCAGGATTTTATTTCACCCCCAATAGAAACAAATCCTTTCTGTCTACCACGGGTTTCAAACACCGTACGCCGGCTTTTCAGCCAACGAAACAGTGATTTTAGCTGCAAGGCCACACATTCCTCTAATCAGACAAACGACCCTCCGAAATAAGGAAAGGACACAAGACTTCGACAGCCATGAGTCCACATCACTCCTTCGGATCAAAGAGATGGAAGTTAAGATGGGCACCACCAGAAACGAGAGAACCAACACAGAACTGGAGCCGTCAGTCGCTGGACTCTGCGGGACTTGCTGAGGAGGGGGATCTGAGCACCTATGGACATGTTCAGAGTACAATGATGATGGCCCGCATATAACTCAATAACTTAATGCCCTGATTTTGTTTTCAACATAACTCACATATGAGACAACAGATTAGTAATAGAAAACCCTTTGTACAGAGCATCGCAGCAGGAAGGGATATGATCATCATATCATATACTTTCTAACATATAGTATGTTATCGTATCATCATCATCACCATCATGTGCCATACCGGTTGGCGTAGGCGATCATATCCTTCCATAAATCAACTCCATAGTCATATGTGTCCAAAATTCAAGATCGGCACCTCAACTACTTGTACACGTGGAAAGGCGCCCCAGACTGCTGAACACATACTTCAAGACTGCACTAAATATAGTAGACTGGGGAAAACACATTGGCCCATAGATACAAAACTACCGACAAAACTATATGGGCCACTGCAAGAATTACAAAAGACAGTAAAATTTATACAGGAAACGATATTGAAGATATAGACAATACTTCAGGCGAACGAAAGATAGATACATCCTTCCACAATCTTCTATTTACAGTGCATCGTATCAGTTCTGTTGTTGACTCTTTTCCATGCCATGACACCAAGTTATCTTGTATTTTTCTCTTTGTCGTCCGCGATCTCTTTTTTCTTTTATTTCGCCAGTTGTAACCAAGTATTCCAACTTTCCTCTTCTCATGATGTGCCCAAAAAATGTTGATTGTTTCTTTCTGATGTTTTTAGGAGCTCCTTTTTTTGTGTTGGTCTCTTTGAGAATTTCTTCGTTGGTCTTTTTAGCTGTACAGGGAACTTTCAATATTCTTCTGAGAAATGTCATCTCTGTGGCCTCTAATCGTCATTTCATTTGTTTGTCTACTGTCCATGATTCGCTTCCATAGGTCAGAATTGGTTCTATATAGCACCGATGAACTCTCTTTCTTACTTCCATTGACATAGATTTGTTGCAAAAAATATTTTTCATTTTCTGATATATATATATATATATATATATGTTATCGTATAGAAGTGCCCAAACGGACTTAATTACATATCACTCAAACGCACTCATTCACAAATTTAGTTCTTCATTCACACACAAACGCCCTCTTGCAAATACCACACACTCACACCCTGATACGCAAACATACTCATCCTTCTCTCTGTTCCAATCCCACCCTCAGTTTCTGTTTCAAGTCTTTATTCTGCTTATCTTATTTCCCCACTCCACTCATGCCTTCGATCTTGAGTTCCCACTCTCTCTATAATTATATAACATGAAATATATTCTCGTGTATTCTCATTTAGCGTGTAAATTATTAATTCAAACGGAATCCCATCGTTTTGCTACGTGCATCTTTCTCTCTATCCATAACTTTCTCTATTCATCTTCATTTTTTCAAAAGATTTCCTCTTTCCTTCTTTGAATTACGCTATCACCTACTTTGTTTCTCGCATTCTCTTTTCATCTGTATCCATCCCACCCCACCCCTCTTCCTTCTTCATTTAACTCTCTGGTGGCTTTATTATTGTTCCTATCAATCTTTCCACAAATTAGCTCTTTCTTTTTCTCTCATTCCATATTTGTTTGTCTCTCATTCAATTTATATTTCGCTCTTTCCAGCTTCCTCTTACTGTTATTCTATATTATTCTTTTTTCTTCTCATCTTTGTCTTTCTCTTGCTATTTATCTACTTTCTCTTTCATCTCTCTCATTTTGTAATATTCATATTCTATTTACATTCCCATTTTTCTCTATTACCCTGTTCTCTTCCTGTTTCTCTTTACCTTTACCACTCTATTTCCTTTCTTTTTTCTTTCTGTGTCTCTTTTTCTCATCTCTCTTTGCTATTTAATTTTTCCCCCTCTTCCACTACCCGTTTTCTCTTTCTCTATCTCTCCCTCAGTAACGTTAGCCAAAAATACGCAAGCAGCTCTCCAATTTTTTGAACCCTGAAATGACCCAACCGATCAGGAGCACTTTGTAGCGGCCTCTAGCCCAATCACCCGACTTGACAGGTAACGCCACAGAGCAAGATGGAATCAAAAGGGGCAAAAAAATAGCTCTCAATCAAGGACTTCACCTCCAGCATGGGATATCACTCCGCGGGGTCAAAGAAAAGTCCCTTGGCCGTGATGAAACTGGCTCCTTTGAATAAGAAACAAAAATTACTTGGCCAACCTCAATATCTGACAAAATAACAGCAAGTAAATAAATGTATGCATACAACGCGAGTACAACAGTAAGACATACAATATTTATTTAAAAGAAAAACAGATAAAATAAAATAAGGCATCGCCAAGTCAATGTTTATTCGATGTTTACTAGTGAGCCTAGTAGAACAAATGGTTAGGGAGACGCGATAGCTCAGTGGTTTGTGAACTGGACTATAAAGGACAAGAGTTAGATATCGATCCCAACCGACGGCTTCCGGGTTCACCCAGCCTTAAATGGGTACCGGATTTTTTTTCTGGGAAAGTAAAGCGGCACGGGCTTAATACCGACCACATTACACCCAAAAAATCATGTGTTGAAGGTCTGTAAAATTAATGGTCACTAACACCATATTCCCTATACGCCACTTGGCGTGACGGGTGCTCTTTATTCTCTTTTACTAGTAGAAAAAATGGTACCCGATTCAGTGAGTTCAGGAAGGTAAATTGTAACAGAGTATGCTAAAGAGAGCAGATACTGAATCGTTACCGCTCTTTGAATGGACGAGAGCAGTATCATATAGTGGCGACCAGCAGATTTTAACTATGGTAATTTTCCAGGAATAACAGTTAGTCAGAGTGAGGAAGGAGAGAGGTAGAATAGAGGACGACACGATGAGAGTTAAGAGCCCATGGAATTTTCCATGCAACAGAAGATAGCGCAGTGTCTGCAGGGGTAGGGGTAGGACACCCACCAAACTAAGTTAGATGTCCATGCCAGGTTCACAAGAGCAAAGTTGTTGGAAAGGACCAGGTATGACTAGTAACATGCAACGACCTCGTGGTGTTATTGTCAGAGCTCCACGAGTGTCCATCATGTTCACAACAACTAGTGGTTGTTATTGTGATGAGCATGCGTTGATCCCATGACTTTGGCCGGCTAATAAATAAGTGGTCATCCAACTTCCAGGAGAGGTCATTGTCATGAGGTAACATTATGTCGCCAAGTAGGCGAAAAACAGGATGCTTTGTCCAAAAGATGGGAAAGTTCAGGTGAGTCACAGATGGTGGACACTGGACACGTAAACATTGAGTGACCAGATCACGTTGGAGTGGTCAATTTGCGATGATCTTATTGGTCACCATCTCGCAGGTAGAAGAGAGTTGAGGAGTATTTAAAAGAACAAGGAGTTAGGACAAGGAAGTTTTAGCCAGAGAAGTTAAGCCAGAGAATTAGAAGAAGTAGAATGTAGACTAAGTCAGTTAAGTTAGGACAGAGTAGAAACATCTAGACAAGAAGCAGTTAAACAGTTAGAGTCAGAACAGTTAGAAAGTTAAGTTGGAAGTGTAGTAATAAGTTTTGATGGAGTTAGTAAGAACAGTTAGAATTCTACAAGTTACAGTCATAAGTCAGTGATAGATGATTAAGACACTAGAGAAGTTATCAGTAGAAGTTGTTTTACAAGTGTCCAAGAATTGTGTTCCATTGTGCTTCATATATTCTACATGTCGTAAGTAGACTCACAAGTTTGTAAGAAAATGATGAATAATGTTGATGAATAATGTTTGATGATCAATAAACTGAATATAATTGTGTAACAAGAGAGACTTCGTGTGCAACTCTATAACATTTAATAATTAATTTGGTCCATTGACTCAGCACGAACCTGAGTTGTCGCGGAGAGAAACCAAATAAATGAATGACAGAAAGTTAATGGAAGAATAAAAAGCCTGTCTAGTCTACAACTTGGGAAATCACCGTGTACCGCCGCTGAGGTCAAGAGTTTATACGTCAACAAATTTACCTGTGTCTGTCCAGTTGTGCATGGAGAAGTCCGCAAGGGTCAAAAAGTCAAATTAAGCTGTTACAAGTCTGAAATTTACCTGTGTCAAGTGTCTAAGAGAGGCACTAAAATTTTATTCAGCATTAAATCTGACCAGCCAAGAGATTGTCAAATTGTCAGTCAATATTACCTGTTTTGTTGGTATCAAGTCATAGCGTCAAGTTGCAACAAATCATTGTTTCGTCCACCTGAGATTCAAAGTTCATCAATGAGTCCGACCTTTGAACTGTGACTCACCACAGTGTTTATTTTGAAAGCATTCAGGAAGAGGCATAACTCTCAACAGAATATCGTCATCGTCAGATAACTCCCGACACATTTGTAATTGTCGAACATGTGTCGAATTTTCTCAGGTGGCAATTTATTGAGGAAAATTGTGAATTGTGATTGATAATTAATAATTTCAAGTGGTGTAGTCTTTATTTAGAGAAACAAGTCAAGTAACAAGTAAGAGTGTTAATATTTCAGTGTTACAATGGCCATTCGCGTGTGTTAGAAATTAAATTAAAATAAATTAACATTAGACATTAGAAGACCAGAAGGAACCG
Organism: Megaustenia siamemsis; assembly: GCA_032433765.1. Lineage (NCBI taxonomy): Eukaryota > Metazoa > Mollusca > Gastropoda > Stylommatophora > Ariophantidae > Megaustenia > Megaustenia siamemsis. The sequence continues at coordinate 23,869,319 of JAVIAB010000124.1, forward strand.
ATCATCAACAACTGAGAAACAATAATTTATTTATTAAGTAATTAGTAATTAATTAATTTATTAAGTAGTTTGTTAAGTAATTAATTAATTAATGATTTTTAGAAAGTATTATTAATTAATATACCAGCGAATATTGTAAACAAGTTTTTTTTAAACAGCTGGTTGACAGTTTTTAAAATAGTGTTCTGTTATTATGTAGTTAAGTTTGGTTAAATAATTATTATTTTAATTATTATTATTGATAAGGTGACATACCCTATTTTATATTGTTCTGTAACCATTTTTTAAATTGTACTGGATGTATTTTTTAATAGTGTTTGAAATACTACATTGGTTATTCCACAGGGAGATTAAATAATCATTTTTATACTACATTGTTTTTATTCCACAGGGAAATTAATAATAATTTCTATTTATTCCAGAAACCGAGGCCAGAGTAGAGCTCATAAAGTGCTGATAATTAGTACATGTAATATAACATATAATAAATTTTAATTGTTGTTCTATCAATAGAAGGGAGAGGTAGGTATTATAGGAAACATGGCAACCACAGTAGACCCCACAACCGAAACACTGAGTGAACTGTGACTGGCGATAAACCTGCCATCAAACTTAAAGAGGACGGAGGGAGAGTGTAGAGAATTTGCAGATTTAACACAGAACTGGAGAGACCTAAAGAATATAACTTTCAAGACTTGATCGGATGAAGTATCCACATTCATGGGAAGGTAAGGTAGAATTAATGCCTGTGTGTATATACGGAGACAGAGTATTGGTCTAACGGAAAAGGGCATTTGTGAGATCTGGTGGAAGAGGTGATATCCAGTGACAGATCATAAATATTTTCATTAAAGGACTAGCCAACAGAGGACAGATGATTAATTATATTGACTTAAGAAGGATCTTACGACAATGAATGGAACTTTAGATTTAGCCAGCAAGGAAGAAATCATAGGAGAAGATGTGATTCAAGTATGAGACTAAACGGGTCTTACGCTTCAATAAGAATTAGATGGAACTTGTATAAGACTAAACGGGTCTTATGATTCAATAAGAAATAGGTGGAACTTGAATGAAGGAGACTAAACGGGTCTACGCTTCAATAAGAGAAGTTAATGTATACTATGTAAGCAGGAAATAAATTATAAAGAGTTAAGTTTACCTGTGATGACTGACTAATGAGAAGCCAGAATGTAGTTAAGCCATATAGGTGACCACTTGGGGAGTGAGTCACCCGAAGTAACGAATAAAAAATGGTGATAACCATGTTTACATTGGCTTAATTAAGGCTTGAGTCGAGTTGAGAGGACGCTATTTACAGACGCAGAAGTCTTAGCGTACCTAGAGTTAAGAGAACTCAGAATGGACAAACAAGAGATGATTTATAGAGAATGTCTGGAGATGATAGTAGTGTCAAGAGAATATAGAAGACAAGAGAGCTGAGGAAATAGAGATTACCTCAGATGAACTAGAAGTTAAGAGTTACCAATGTGAAACATATGGTACTAACTACGAGTTGGTCAGAGTTCTTAAACTGGCGAAGTTGGATGGTAATCCAAGGAACAACTGACCAATAATAGGTAATGAGAAAAGACAAAGTGATAACCTGTGTTGAGTGAGACCTAAAAGGAAGTTAGGTGATAAAGGTGATACTAGGAGAAGTATCATGAGAAAAAGAGTCAGGAAGAGACTCATGTGAAACATGTACCGAGTGATAACTCATAGAAAGGTTACATGTGGGAATTATAGGAGACTTACAAGAAGTCAGAGAAATGAGAGAATTATTGAGAGAACCTCAAAGAGAATTCTAAGTTGTGAAATTAATTATGTAACTGAGTGATAACTCAGAAAGGTTACATAAGAAATTAAGAGATTTTAAGTTGTATGAGAGGTAATAACCTGAAGAAGATGAGTCTAAAGAAGTAGACTCATGTGAAAATAGTGTAACCAGAGTGGTAACTCGTAAAAGGTTATATAAAGAGAAATGGAACTTGAGAGAGAGTTTCCAGAAGTTATAGAGACTAAATGGTAGTCCTATGAGTATAAGAGATGTAAATAGAAATATCTGAGTCGAATAAATGAATATGACTGATAGATACTGTCAAGTGGACGGTGTCCAGATAATTCTGATCTTGAGCCTTAGAAGATACTACAAGAGTATCATGATATATTGAGACTGAATAGTAGTCCTGTGTGAATACAAGAGATGTATGCAGATTATTCAGAGTCAAATGAATGTTAGATGCTGTCAAGTGGATGGTATTCAGATAATCCTGATCTTGAGAATAAATAGATGATACTAGAAGAGTATCATGATAATGAGTCTAAAGGATGAGACTCATGTGTAAGAATTTCCAGAATTTATTTAGATTTATGAGACTTACAAGAGGGTATGTTGTAAATAGAGCAGTCTGAAGTATATATATGTATGTATATTGATATATTGTTGCTCAAACTAAGTGTTGTTTGTGATTCATAGTCTCCGGAGATATGTGCATTGTCTAAGTTTTGTCAGTATATGTTCTATGTCAATTGAGCAGATATGTTCTAAAGCATAAAGACTTGTAATAATAATGCATGATAATAACTGTTGTACATGGTTCTTTTTTATGAGTTTATTTTTAGATATTGGATCTTGGAGTCACAGATGCCAGTCAACAGATGTCTGGTGATGCCTGTGATGTAGCCTCAAGAAGCTGACAAACAGTCATTGTCAAGAATTAGTTAACATTCGCAATAAGACTTGCATTATATTAAATGGTGGAGTTAATCATTCAAGGGACACAACTGGACATACTTTGAAAATTATGTCCCCTATAAAAAAAAAAAAATTGAGTTTTGTTTAGAATTTTTTTAAAGAATTGTGTGTGGTTCAGTACCTTATTGTCTCCAAGATATTGTTGATCTATGGTTTTTAAAGATTGGTTGATATTGTGACAAGTATTTTTTACTGATTGTTTTTTGTAAATTAATGATGTTCCATATAACTCTATTACTATTTTTATGTAGATGATACTAAGATTTATTTACTTAGAAATAAATCTCATATGTTGTAAGGGAGGAGTGTAACAGAGTATGCTAAAGAGAGCAGATACTGAATCGTTATCGCTCTTTGAATGGACGAGAGCAGTATCATATAGTGGCGACCAGCAGATTTTAACTATGGTAATTTTCCAGGAATAACAGTTAGTCAGAGTGAGGAAGGAGAGAGGTAGAATAGAGGACGACACGATGAGAGTTAAGAGCCCATGGAATTTTCCATGCAACAGAAGATAGCGCAGTGTCTGCAGGGGTAGGGGTAGGACACCCACCAAACTAAGTTAGATGTCCATGCCAGGTTCACAAGAGCAAAGTTGTTGGAAAGGACCAGGTATGACTAGTAACATGCAACGACCTCGTGGTGTTATTGTCAGAGCTCCACGAGTGTCCATCATGTTCACAACAACTAGTGGTTGTTATTGTGATGAGCATGCGTTGATCCCATGACTTTGGCCGGCTAATAAATAAGTGGTCATCCAACTTCCAGGAGAGGTCATTGTCATGAGGTAACATTATGTCGCCAAGTAGGCGAAAAACAGGATGCTTTGTCCAAAAGATGGGAAAGTTCAGGTGAGTCACAGATGGTGGACACTGGACACGTAAACATTGAGTGACCAGATCACGTTGGAGTGGTCAATTTGCGATGATCTTATTGGTCACCATCTCGCAGGTAGAAGAGAGTTGAGGAGTATTTAAAAGAACAAGGAGTTAGGACAAGGAAGTTAAGCCAGAGAATTAGAAGAAGTAGAATGTAGACTGAGTCAGTTAAAACGGCTTCGGCCGAACTGCTAAAGGCAGTTAGCCAGTTAACAGTTAGAGTCAGAACAGTTAGAAAGTTAAGTTAGGAGAGCGAACCAGCAGTTAAGTTTAGCCAGAGATTTAGAAGAGTCAGTCAGAAGTTAGAAGTAGAAGCAGTTAAGCAGTTTAGAAATAGAGTCAGAACAGTTAGAATTCTACAAGTTACAGTCATAAGTCAGTGATAGATGATTAAGACACTAGAGAAGTTATCAGTAGAAGTTGTTTTACAAGTGTCCAAGAATTGTGTTCCATTGTGCTTCATATATTCTACATGTCGTAAGTAGACTCACAAGTTTGTAAGAAAATGAAGATGTTGATGAACAATGTTCCATTCCAATAAACATTAATAGTTGAACATTGAAGAGAGACTTATGTGCAAGTCTATTATATATCATATTGTGTGTTGTGATCATTGAAGTACTAGCCACTAACTATTCGAGATAAAGAACAAAGAACATCACAACACTATAACAAAATAACAATGAAGAATAGTACTTGTCACCTCAGCAAGGAATAACACTGGCCACCTCAGCAAGAAATAGCACTGGCTACCTCAGTATGTTTATAGCGTCGGTTACCTCAGCTATTAATAGAGCTGATCCCTCCAGCTACGTATAGCACTGCCGTACTCCTTTCCGCGGGAAATAGCACTGACCCCCTCAGCGAGGTATAGCACTGTTCCACTTCCCTCAGCGGGAAATAACACCAGCCCCCTCAGCGAGGTATAGCACTGGCCCCCTCAGCGAGGTATAGCACTGTTCCACTTCCTTCAGTAGGAAATAACACCAGCCCCCTCAGCGAGGTATAGCACTGGCCCCATCAGCGAGGTATAGCACTGTTCCACTTCCTTCAGCGGGAAATAACACCAGCCCCCTCAGCGAGGTATAGCACTGGCCACACCCATCTCAGAGAGAAATAACAACGCACATACACAACCCCCCCCCCCTTTCTGAGAGGACTAGCACTGGCCCCCTCGGCGAGGAATAGCACCGGTCCCGTATGAGAGAAATAACACTGGCCTTCTATCAGAGGAATAGCAATGGCCCCCTTCTCAGAGGAATAGCACTGTTCCTCTTCCTTCAGCGGGAAATAACACCAGCCCCCTAAGCGAGGTATAGCACTGGCCCCCTCAGCGAGGTATAGCACTACTACACTTCCTTCAGTAGGAAATAATACCAGCCCCCTCAGCGAGGTATAGCACTGGCCCCCCTCAGCGAGGTATAGCACTGGCCCCCCTCAGCGAGGTATAGCACTGTTCCACTTTCTTCAGTAGGAAATAACACCAGCCCCCTCAGCGAGGTATAGCACTGGCCCCATCAGCGAGGTATAACACTGGCCACACCCATCTCAGAGAGAAATAACAACGCACATACACAACCCCCCCCCCCTTTCTGAGAGGACTAGCACTGGCCCCCTCGGCGAGGAATAGCACCGGTCCCGTATGAGAGAAATAACACTGGCCTTCTATCAGAGGAATAGCACTGGCCCCCTTCTCAGAGGAACAGCCTTGCCCCCCCCCCCCATGAGTTAATGGTGATCTCTCCCCCCCCCCACCCTCTGAGATAAATCGCACTGGTCCCTTCAGCGACGAATGGTACTGGTTCCCTCTGAGAGGAATAGCACTGGCCCCCTCAGGTAGGAATAGCACTAGCCCTCTCAGCCATGTATAGCACAGCCGCCCCCCCCCCCCTTCCCTTCAAAGAGAAATAACAACATCCCCCTCACTCTGAGAGGAATAGCACTGACCCCCTCATTGAGGAATAACACTGACCCCCTCATTGAGGAATAACACTGCCCTTTAAACGCTGTGACCTAGTACGGTGAGGTACTTCCCTAAGATACTAAAATATGTCACGTGGCACGCTATATCTGCACATGTTTTATGTGTTATTGAGTGACGTACACGCCAACCTGTTAGTTATCACCCAGGAATAGCAAAAGCTACATGCAGATAACTCGCCCATATCTGATAATTCTTCAGAGCAAAGTCAACGGTCATAGAAACAAACCAAAAAACCTGGTCACGCCTCTAGCCCGCACGTCTAGGAAATACGGTGTTAGTGTTCTTATTACGATCATCGGTAAAATTTGAAGCAGGGTGGACAATACAACGCCAGGCCATTTGTTTTTATTTTTAAAAATTTCAGTACGAAGTAAGCAAGAGTCTGGTAGTGGTGTGCGTAATGCAATCGCATGTCGATCTCAAAGTTCGGGGTTCAAATACCACATGAGGTTTTATTTTTTTTGACCGAACTATGAGGCGCTTCTTTCTACCCAATTTCTTTAAATGAGTCATCATCATCATCATCGAGTGCCATCTCCGCAACGAAGGTTGGCTACCATTTAGCGTCAATCTGCTCTGTCTCTTTCTTTGATGGTGCAAGTTGTCATAGGCTGACTTGTCCATCTTTTGATGTTACTCGCCCATGTTAGTCTTGGTCTGCCACTGCCTCTTTTACCTTGTATCTTCCCCTCCAAGATTACTTTTAGCAGGCTGTTGTCTCTTTTAACATGACCCAAAAAATAGCATTAAAATTTAATTTTAATCCAATCAAATTAATTTGAATCATTTAATTATAAATGAGTACCCAAGATATTTTCTGGGAAGGAGAGGTAGCAAGGGAGTGAACTGGTTATCTCACCTCATGAAATTGTGGTTTATTACAATGACGTCACTAATGCTTAATTACAAAACGGCTATATCTACTTTCACTGGAAAATAAGAAGACACAACGAGCCTTCAATAAACGTTGCGAGAACACCAGATCCAAAAGCCGACCACGAAAAAGATGGATTGATGGAATATTAGAAACACTAGGAAACATAACAACAGCAGAGGTAAACAGAAGAGCAAAAGACCGCAAATTATATCTCTCAACGAAGCTGAAAGGCAAATGAGGAAGGAAAAATAAAGAAGAAGACAAAGAAGGCTACTTTTAAAAGAAATTAGTGGATTGATTTACAAAAGAGAAAGAGAGACAGGCAAAATATGAGATGAGAAGGCAATGCAAAGAATGGACAGGGTGTTATATTTGTAAAGAAACAATGACCAACAACGACAGGTGACAACAACGACAGGTGACGACAACGACAGGTGACGACAACGACAGGTGACAACAACGACAGGTGACAACAACGACAGGTGACAACAATGACAGGTGACGACAACGACAGGTGACGACAACGACAGGTGACGACAACGACAGGTGACAACAACGACAGGTGACAACAACGACAGGTGACGACAACGACAGGTGACAACAACGACGGGTGACGACAACGACGGGTGACAACAACGACCAGCGACAACAACGACAGGTGACAACAACGACAGGTGACGACAACGACAGGTGACGACAACGACAGGTGACGACAACGACAGGTGACAACAACGACAGGTGACGACAACGACCAGCGACAACAACGACAGGTGACAACAACGACAGGTGACAACGACAGGTGACGACAACGACAGGTGACAACAACGACCGGCGACAACAACGACAGGTGACAACAACGACAGGTGACGACAACGACAGGTGACGACAACGACAGGTGACAACAACGACAGGTGACAACAACGACAGGTGACAACAACGACATGTGACAACAACGACAGGTGACGACAACGACCAGCGACAACAACGAAACAGGTCAAATAAAAAATAGAAAGTGTTAGTTAATATTATTTCTTTTCTCCATTCCAGATGTTTCGAGAATTTTCCTTAAAAAATAATCTGCTTGCCTCTGAAATGAGTAAATAAATAAATTCAGGGAGAAGGTTCCTGTCTTGAATACAAAACATAAAAATCTATAGATTAACTTAAGATTAAATGGGCAAGGGAAGCCACGCTAATTCTCAGCGTGATAAATAATAAAAAAAAAACTCACTAGACTAAGTGGAACAAACACTGGCATACACTAATACGTGGCATTGAGTCAAAGAGCAAAAGCTTTCAGACTACTGGGTCGATAGCAAATCAAGAAAACAACCGATCAATTGTAGATCTGTAGTGTTCAGTTCATTTGGTACTTTTTGACGTTAACTACAGAATTATGGAAGGCAGGAAACGAGAGAATGAACCAGGCCAGCAAATGACATAGAACGGAAGTCGCCGTCGTGGAATTTCGGGAAAGGGTTGTGACCTAAAAGGTCGAAGGTCGTGTTTTTCTGAGGCTATTTATACTTTAGTTCCGATGGTTCTCGTATATTTCTGTAGTTTTCTTTTCATCAGTTGAAACCGATCCTTATCAAAATGTTGATTTATATTCCTCTATGTATTGAATTGTTTTTTAATCTGTTTTTTTTTTTAATTTACTTTATAATTTTTTTTTAAGAGAGTTCATCGGTGCTATATAGAGCAAAATCTGACCTATGGAAGTCAATCATGGGCAGTGATCAAACTGGTAAAAATAACATTAGAGAGGCCACAGAGATGGATTTCTCAGAATAATGTTGAGAGTTCCCTGGACAGCTAAAAAGACCAACGAGATCATTCTCAAAGAAAGCCAACATGTAGAGGGAGCTTCTACAAAACACCAGAAAGAAACAATCGACATTTCTCGGGCACATCATGAGAAGAGGAAAACTGGAATACTCTAATTACAACTGGCAAAATTCAGGGAATGACAGATCATGAGCGACAAAGGGAGAAGGTACTAGATAGCTTGGTGTCATGGCATGGAAAACAGCCAACAACAGAACTGGTACGATGCATGGTGGATAGAGAATTGTGCAAGGACGTTATCGCCTACATCAACCTGTATGGCACACGATGATGATGAATGCATATACTGCCACCTTCCTGACATGTTGAGCTCAGATCAGACCGAGATCAATTTTAGCGTGAAGTTAAATATTGATAATTTCTTCCATCAATTCGTCTTTCCATTTATTCATCCATCCTCCCATTTGTGACTCTTTGTTTCATCCATACATCATTAGTTCTGTCTCTTGGCCATTTCTTCAACTAATATATGTCATTTCACTCAACTGCCAATCTACATTTATATTTGTTGACCATCCCTTCTAACTCCAAAAATCAGCGGATGAACAGTAAAAAATAATAGGGAACAGGCAAATAATTGTAGTGCTGCGGTAAAGCTCTGAAGCAGGAGCAAATAACTGGGTGCGACGTACACTCCTACAAGGTATGGTTACAGCTTTACAAAAAAAGGAACATAACAAAATACTGACGTTTCGGTCAACATGCAGCCTTCTTCAGAAAACAAGAACACAAACGGACAACGAAATAAAGGTAAACTCAACTACATCTAGGATAAGTGTGAGAGGTAAATTAAGGAGAAATTAAAAAAAAGGGGGACTAAGATGAGGTTTCCCGTGTGTTACCGGGGCCTCATTATGAGGGAAGTAAAGAATAGTGACACCGTGACCTTCCAGGCATGTCGTAAGAGGCGACTAAGGAGATTGATCGATGGCTTGACAAGCTGTCATTGTAAAAAGTATTGTTATGGAAACAGAGACATAGATTTAAGAAGCAGTGATCTTTGCAATATGTGCCATTTTGGCACGCAAGGTTTCTGTTTTTGAGATTGTGGTTCTGCCCTATGTGCCATCTTTGGCTCGAAAGGACAATAGATAGATAGATAGAAGATGAGGTACGAAATAATAACCCGACTGTCTACCAAATTATATGGACGTCTTTTGTGGTGTGGTTGTTACTGTTGTTTTTAGTACAGTTGTGTTTTGTTATTATTTGTCTCATTTGTGTTGTAATTATTCTTCTGTTGTGTTGTTAGTCTTAGTATGTTGCGTTGTTATTGTTCATAGTTGTGTTGTTATTATTACTGTTGTTTTGATATTTTTGCTCTTAAGTTGCATTGTTATTATTGTTTCTATATTTTATTGTTATTTATTTTATACTGCGTTGCTATTATTACTGTTTTTTTTTATTTCTATTGTTCTTATGCTGTGTTGTTATTGTTGTTCTTATATTGTGCTGTTATTATTGTTTTATTTTGGGTTATTATTGCTCTTGTCCACTATATATTGGATTCATAGATTACGAAAAGGCATTTGATAGTTTAGACAGAAGAATGCTTTGGAAGTTGCTGAGTCATTACGGAATCCCCATAAAGTTTATTAACCTGATAAAAACAATGTATGAAGGAACAAAATGTAGTGTGGTGCATGAAGGACAGCTTACAGAAGCATTTGAAATAAGAACAGGAGTAAGGCAAGGATGCCTCCTGTCTCCATTTCTCTTTCTACTGGCCATAGATTGGATTATGAAAATAACTCAAAACAACAGAAATGGGATCCAGTGGTCACTGACCAAACAACTTGATGATTTAGACTTTGCTGATGACATAGCTCTCCTATCACACAGCCATCAGCAGATGCAGGATAAAATGAGTATATTAGATGAGAGATCACAACAGCTAGGACTAAAGATTAATAGAGATAAGACCAATATTATGAGAATTAATGCAGTTGGCAATAACCATATAAAACTAGGAGAAATACCTCTACTAGACGTACAATCTTATATATATCTGGGCAGTAATATAGATAAAGAGGGAGGAACAGAAAATGATACCAAAATAAGGATATCAAAAGCAAGAGGAGCTTTCATTGCACTGGGAAACATATGGAAATCCAAAGAAATTAGGCTAAATACAAAAATAAAAATTTTCAACTCAAATGTTAAGTCGGTCCTATTATATGGCTGTGAAACATGGAGAATGACAAAATTGACAATCACGAAAGTACAGACTTTCATTAATGGATGCTTGCGCAGAATAAAGGGATGGAAATGGCAGGACAAAGTCACTAACGTGGAATTATGGAAATGTACCGGTCAAATACCAGTGGATAAAGAGATACAGCGAAGACGATGGCGATGGATAGGACACACACTACGGAAACCAACTGAGAGTATTACACAACAGGCCCTTTTTTGGAATCCCCAGGGGAAAAGACAAAGAGGAAGACCAAGGAATTCTTGGAGAAGACAGATGGAAGCAGAGATGAAGATGATGGGGAAGACATGGAATGATCTTAAAAGAATGGCAAAAAACAGAACGACTTGGAAAGTGTTTGTTGAAGACCTATGCTCCACCGGAAGCTAAAAGGTAAAAGAAAGAAGAAGATTGCTCTTGTGCTGTGTTGTTACTGTGACTATATCGCATTGTTATTGTTCTTATGTTGTGTTGTTATTGCTCCTATCTTGTGTTGATATTATTCTTTTATTGTGTTGTTATTGCCCCTATGTTGTGTTGTTATTGCTCTTAAGTTATGCTGTTATTGTCCCTATGTTGTGTTGTTATTGCTCTTAAGTTATGCTGTTATTGTGCCTATGTTGTGTTGTTATTGTTACAGCTGTTGCTACCGTTATTAGTGGTATATAAGTATTACCTTTACTTTATTGTTGTAACATTATTATTGCTGTATGAAGTCTGTGAACTATGAACATCATAAATTCAGCCCCTTACCACGAATAAGTGCACTCTAGTTGTTTCCACAATACAAGACCAAGCTGGCAACAACTTCTGAACATCTAACCTCAAATTTTAACGTGAAATTCATCTGCCTGTAAGCACGGACCTCTAAGGGATCTTTCCCCTGTTTTGAGCTATCTGATCATCGTCCAGGAGAAACAGCTAGCACCTTGTAGAAGCGCCGACAGTGTTAGCATCAAAGAGCAGATAACTTCAGCACAAGACACACATTGTATTTTTGTTAAAGAATATAACGCCAAGACCCCGTCTCGTGTTTCAGAGGCTCACGATTTCCGTACATGAGTTGCACATGCAGTCGAATTTCTTGACTGTCAGAACATAATCATTGTCACGTGATATAAGGCCGGATGCAATTCGGGTTTGTTTAAACATCAAGACCAAATAGTTATCATGTGACTTCAAACCGGATGTTACTCGTCATATTTAATAAAAAAAAAAAAAAAGAAAGAAATATCTGCAGAAAATGAGAATCTGCCAAATTCCATGAATGACGAACTGGCTTTTCTAGAATATTCAACTATTTTTGTCATACTTTGATACCAGGTGTAGACGATCTTGTCTCTGCAATACATTATACTATGTAACTATGATAATATCTTTCTTCAAGTAACAGGCACGGAGTTTGCCGTTTGATTTGAAATTCTGACCTGTCTGGTATGGTGCATAAGCAAGGTCGCTCTTCCGTCAACCGCCTTACAAACCTAACAGCAGAATTCATGAACTCTATTCTCTTTCTGCCCGTTCTCACAGATCCTTTGTTGTCAATGTCGATTTGTTATGCTTTGTATTTTGTTCTCCGTTTTGTTTTCCTGTGACTGTGGTGCTGACTTGATATCACCATCACGTGGTGGATGGAGAGCAGGGCAGATACATAGAACCGAACATCGCAGGTGAAAACTGTATTCCAAAAGTTTAAAAAAATGTAATTTACATAACCCGTTAATCGAAGTAATTAAACATTTTTATTCAGGAAAAGCTTGCGTTGTTCTGATATAGAAGTGAATTGTGGACAATTTCAACAACAGATAAGAAAAACGTTAAAGGTTAAAACAAAATAGTTTTTTTGCAGAAGAAAGTTAACTATACAATCATCATCATCATGAACTATGACTGCTAAGTAAGTAAAAAGTAAAGAGCCCTGTCATGCCAAGTGGCGTAAAAGGAAAATTTTGTGCTAGTGACCATAGGCTTTATAGACCTCTGGCACATGATTTTTGGGGTAATGTGATCGGTATTACGCCCGAGCTGTTTTACTTTCCCAGAAAAAATCCGGTACCCATTTAAGGATGGGTGAACCCGGAAGTCTCTCATCCCTTGTAACCCACTTCACTAACCACTGAGCTATCGCGGCTTCCCATGCCAGCTAAACATCTGCTAAAATCATGCCTGACATATTGAAGAGAGAAAGCTCTTGTGGTCATCGCCGGTACAACACCGTCACAAGCTGTATGGAGATGTCACCAATCTTGAGCTAACAAACGCTTTCGTCGAAGTTATTGACGTCTAAATGTGTACACAGAAGAAGAAGATGTGCAGTATCGGCTGGCAGTGGCGATAATGTCCTTCCACAATTCTTTGTCCGCAATGCATCGAATCAGTTCTGTTATTGACTGTTTAGCGTGTCACGACATTAAGATATCTCATATCGGGGCAATTTTTGGTTATGTCTTTTCTTTTTTAAAAGAATATTTTGAAGTAGACCGTGGCAAAAAGACCGCGGTAAAACAGACCGCGACAAAACGACCGCGGCAAAAAGACCGCGGTAAAACAGACCGCGACAAAACGACCGCTGCAAAAAGACCGCGGCAAAACAGACCGCGACAAAATGCCCGCGGCAAAAAAGATAGTTTATTTGTTTGATCACAGAGTGTGAAGATACAGTGAACATCGTGACGACTGGACAAACGAGACAGGAGAAATCTTCTTCTACCTTTCAACTCCCTGTGCAGCACAGATCTTCAACAAACACTTTCCAAGCCGTTCTGTTTCTTGCCATTCTTTTAGCATCGTTCCATGTCTTTCCCATCATCTTCATCTCTACTTCTATCTGTCTTGTTTAAGAATATTTTTGTCTTTCTCTTTGTCTCTTCCCCTGGGGATTTAAAAAAAGTCCTGTTGTGTAATACTCTCAGTTGGCTTCCATAATGTGTGTCCTTACAATCGCTATCGTGTTCTTTGCATCTCTTTGTCCACTGGTATTTGACTGGTACTTTTCCACAATTCTAAGTTAGTGATTTTGTTCTGCCATTTCCATTCTTTTATTCTGCACAAGCACCCATTAATGAAGTTTTTAACTCTTTGCGATTGTCAATTTTGTTGTTTTCCGTGTTTCACAGCCATATAATAGTTATAACTTAACACTAGTGTTGAACATTTTATTTAGACAAGTGAAATACACTGAGGAAAAATATTGGACAAGAATGACACAGTACGAAATAAACATTGATATACAGAAAATGCAGACAGAGAAAGTTGTGGAGAAACATGATCACCCACACCAATCAAGCATGGTATTTGACTATATTGGTCATAGTGGTAGAGTTCAACTGTTGAGGGATATGCTCTACGGTTCTTGTTGTTTTGTCCACATGTGATGAGGGTCCAACTGTTGAGGGATATGTTCTACGGTTCTTGTTGTTTTGTCTACATGTGATGATAGTCCAACTGTTGAGGGATATGTTCTACGGTTCTTGTTGTTTTGTCTACATGTGATGAGAGTCCAACTGTTGAGGGATATACTCTACGGTTCTTGTTGTTTTGTCTACATGTGATGAGAGTCCAACTGTTGAGGGATATACTCTACGGTTCTTGTTGTTTTGTCTACATGTGATGAGAGTCCAACTGTTGAGGGATATGCTCTACGGTTCTTGTTGTTTTGTCTACATGTGATGAGAGTCCAACTGTTGAGGGATATGTTCTACGGTTCTTGTTGTTTTGTCTACATGTGATGAGAGTCCAACTGTTGAGGGATATACTCTACGGTTCTTGTTGTTTTGTCTACATGTGATGAGAGTCCAACTGTTGAGGGATATACTCTACGGTTCTTGTTGTTTTGTCTACATGTGATGAGAGTCCAACTGTTGAGGGATATGTTCTACGGTTCTGGTTGTTTTGTCTACATGATATGAGAGTCCAACTGTTGAGGGATATGTTCTTCGGTTCTTGTTGTTTAGTCTACATGATATGAGAGTCCAACTGTTGAGGGATATGTTCTACGGTTCTTGTTGTTTAGTCTACATGTGATGAGAGTCCAACTGTTGAGGGATATGTTCTACGGTTCTGGTTGTTTTGTCTACATGATATGAGAGTCCAACTGTTGAGGGATATGTTCTTCGGTTCTTGTTGTTTAGTCTACATGTGATGAGAGTCCAACTGTTGAGGGATATGTTCTACGGTTCTTGTTGTTTTGTCTACATGTTATGATTAAGATAGAGGAACCCGATAGCGACAGAGATGAAAATCGTCAACGACACCTAGCTGATCACTTGCGCCATGATCGGAGAACCAAACCTACCCAGACCTTACTCCGCCTCTTTGCGGTGCACCTACAAACAGACTAATCTGGCCAAGAGTAGGGATCTATAGGAAAGGCAATTCGATCTAAAAAAAATGCCTCGCTGAAGTCGGATATGTTGGGCCAAAAGGTGCTAATATCAGAACTCTACTGCAAACATAACACAGCACATTGACGCCCACTTACGTTCTTTTACGGACGGATGACGACGTCATCAAGTGAACACAAGCAAGCAAGCAGCACAAAGATCCAATCCGATTTTGTTCTTCATCTTGTAAGTTTTTCTTGTTGCCAGTTCTCTCGATAATGTCGGCTGTTTTCCATGTTCTTGTGTTCTCCTACCATACCAGTTCTTCGTGTTCTCATTTACTCTTACCTTACCTGTTTTTCATTTTCTATGTACTCGTGCCGTACCTGTTTTTCATTTTCTTATGTTCTCTTACCTAACCTGTTTTTCGTGTTCTTCATGTTATCATACCTTACCTGTTTTCACGTTTATATGTTCTTTTACATTTCCAATTTGCCATGTTCCTATGTTTTATTACATTACTTATTTTTCATGTTCCTATGTTCTGTTACCTTACTTATTATTCACGATCCTATGTTCTTTTAACTTACTTATTATTCATGTTCCTATGTGCTTTTAACTTACTTATTATTCATGTTCCTATGTGCTTTTAACTTACTTATTAATGTTCCTATGTTCTATTACCTTACTCATTATTCATGTTCATATGTTCTATTACCTTTCTCATTATTCATGTTCCTATGTTCTATTACCTTACTCATTATTCATGTTCCTATGTTCTGTTACCTTACTCATTATTCATGTTCCTATGGTCTATTACCTTACTCATTAATCATGTTCCTATGTTCTATTACCTTACTTTACTCATTATTCATGTTCCTATGTTCTATTACCTTACTCATTATTCATGTTCCTATGTTCTGTTACCTTACTCATTATTCATGTTTAATGTTCTATTACCTTACTCATTATTCATGTTACTATGTTCTATTACCTTACTCATTATTCATGTTCCTGTGTTCTATTACCTTACTCATTATTCATGTTCCTATGTTCTGTTACCTTACTCATTATTCATGTTCCTATGTTCTATTACCTTACTCATTATTCATGTTCCTATCTTCTATTACCTTACTCATTATTCATGTTCCTATGTTCTATTACCTTACTCATTATTCATGTTCCTCTATTCTATTACCTTACTCATTATTCACGTTCCTATGTTCTCTTACCTTACTCATTATTCATGTTCCTATGTTCTATTACCTTACTCATTATTCATGTTCCTATGTTCTATTACCGTACTCATTATTCATGTTCCTATGTTCTATTGCCTTTCTCATTATCCATGTTCCTATGTTATATTACATTACTTATTATTCATGTTTCTATGTTCTATTACCTTTCTCATTATTCATGTTCCTATGTTCTATTGCCTTACTCATTATTCATGTTCCTATGTTCTGTTACCAATCCTCTCCCCCCGAGTCATTGCTATTACTTGTGCTTGGTAACACAAAGATGCAGATTATAATAACTCTGACGTCAGAGTTGATAATTAAATTTGCAATTATTCTAAGACAACATGACAAGATATGACATTGACTGGAGCCCACGAGGGAAGAGAAGAACGGTTAGAAGATTGGCAAGCACACAAAAAGTCCCCCAGTTCTTCAGTTCATGCATAACAGTTGCATGCATTAGACTATATATTTTTTATGTACTCGCCAATTAATAAATTCCAAATCAGAATTAATAATTTAATTAATTTATAAATTAATCCATTGTACCATTAAATTTTGAAAATTCCCTGGGCAGCTTAAAAGACCAATGAACAAATTCTCAAAGAGGTCAATACAAACATGGAGCTCCTTAGAAACATCAGAAAGAAACAATCAACATTTTTCGGGCAAACCATGAGAAGAGGAAAGTTGGAATACTTGGTTACAACTGGCAAAATACAGGGAAAATGAGATCGCGGACGAAAAGAGAGAAAATACTGCATAGCTTGGTGCCATGGCATGGAAAACAGTCAACAACATCATTAGTCAACAACAGAACTGATACGGTGCACTGTAGATAGAAGATTGTGGAAGGACATGATCGCCTTCGCCAAACGGTATGGCTCATGATCATGATTATGATTATAAGTACACGCAGTAAAGATGTATCAGTTAATATATTTCTCGATTTTATTCATGTAAGATTCATTTATTATTTTCTTCATCCTGAATTATTTTTCTCACAAATCTACCTATTGATCTATCCAATCCTCAAACATTCATAATAAAACCAGCACTTTTCAGTTAAAAAATTATCATTTATAATTCATTCGTTAATCCACATATCCATCCACTCACTCATTAATCCGTAAATCCCTTCTTCCACCAGTACCTTCATATACTCATCTATTCCTATAGCCACCAATCCAATGAATTCAGCCTCCCCTCCACCCGTGTGGCTACCGAGACCCGCACGGGCAGTGGAGAACAGAAGAAAGCCATTGTCACCTGCCACGCGTGTCGTAAGAGGTGACTAAGGAGATTTGGAATCGTCGTTTGGGCAGCCAGGTAAGACGTGCACGGAACGACATTGTCAACGGAAGTTACCGATACATTTTGGGAAATACTGGGACAAGTGGTGGGGCAGAGATGGGAAATTCCCGATCGCAATGAAAGTGTTTCCATGAATAGAATAGAATAGAATAGAATAGAATAGAATAGAATAGAATAGAATAGAATAGAACAGCATTCCTCCAGGCTTCCATTGGAGAGCGGGTGGCAGAGTAGATAAATTGTCGGGCTCCAAACTGGAGAATTGGGATCAAATCCCGGAATGGTCAAACGTTTTTTCTATCGGGGATGAAATAAAAACTCAGACCCGGATACCTCACGGCGACTGCACTGGGCAAGCGGCCTTTATTATCCGGTCATCCAATTGTCTCGGCAGAAGCCAGTAAAGGGAATATGTCGTAACGAGAGTATCCATCAATTCACGCAATAGTATACGCATACATCCATCTATCCATTCATTCGTCTATCCAACCATTCATACATCCATCTATCCATTCATTCGTCTATCCAACCATTCATACATCCATCTATCCATTCATTCGTCTATCCAACCATTCATACATCCATCTATCCATTCATTCGTCTATCCAACCATTCATTCATCCATCTATCCATTCATTCGTCTATCCAACCATTCATACATCCATCTATCCATTCATTCGTCTATCCAACCATTCATACATCCATCTATCCATTCATTCGTCTATCCAACCATTCATACATCCATCCATCCATTCATTCGTCTATCCAACCATTCATACATCCATCTATCCATTCATTCGTCTATCCAACCATTCATACATCCATCTATCCATTCATTCGTCAATCCAACCATTCATACATCCATTATTTCGCCATAGTTAAATCATCATCATCGTCATCATCATCGAGTGCCATCTCCGCAACGAAGGTTGGCTACCATGGAGCGCCATTCTGCTCTGGCTCTTGCTTTGATGTTACAGGTTGGTTTGCTAGTTAAATCATCTCTCTGTGTTCTCTTATTTTCTTCACTCCGTATTACAACCCCGCCATTACGAAGTTACACATACCCCTTTGTTCCTCCTTCGGTTTAATAGAAAAGCCATGCACTCTTTGACACTCGTCCACTGTCTCGGTGGTTACAAAATCATAAGTCACACCTTCATTGCCTCCCTTTCCATACATAAAACATATGACTGTGTGTATGCCGTGAATCCCCGACATGTTTGCAAAAATCCTGACGTTTTCTTTACTTCGTAGCTCACCTCTTGCCAACACTCTCACAGCAAACTCTCCCCACGTGTCAGCATCTGCTCCAGATGGCGGTACCGTCCCAAGAGCATTCAGATGGCTGGAAACTCGCGTTACTGGTAAAGGTTTCAAGACGTGGATTTCGTGTTAAGCAACTACAAGTTACAAAGGATAAAAAAACGAGCATTCCGCGACCGACGTAAACCGCATTGGTAGAGGTAAATCAATATTAGATTATCTGTTGTTGGTACAACTGGAATAATAGAATGGGGGATGCATGGTGACGTATGGCAGGCGAAGATAAATATTGTAAGGATAAGAGAGAAGCTTCCAATGTTTATGTTTAGAGATGGACGAGGCAATACAGATTGTGAGAATCGACAACATTTTATGAAAGAAAATACGTGGTTTCCATGGACGTGTAGCAAGAGGCTAAAATAATATTGAAGAGAGTGAGCCTGACACGAAAGAACGCCAAAGAACAAAAGTTTCTATCACCAGAAGCATTCGGCTTCTTGTGGCAAGGCGCAGTGCCATGGAGTACGGGTTCGATCCTGCTTCGGACCATATATTGTTCTTTGTTTTTTTCTGTTGTTTATTTGTCATTTTTTCTGAGTGCTATAGTACATACCTCTTCCTCCTATGATTCTCTGAATTATCGCCTCCGAAGTTTCCCTCTATAATAATATTCATTTATTATTATTTGTCTCCAGTATAAAAAAAACCACTGGAAACTACTATTCGTGCAGTTTCGTCCAATAAATATTTGTCTGCAACACAAGTATTCAGCCCTACTGGGAGGATTATTTACCTTAATAGGAAAATATAGAAATACAATTTATCCCCGAGCTGTGATCGTAACCCTATGCTATAGTCATGAGAACGCCTTCGTGTAAGACATTGACATAATTTTTAAGTTAGTTGAGTGGTAGTGTTCCTAAGCGTTCGGCTTCTCGTGGCAAGGCGCAGTGCCATGGAGTACGGGTTCGATCCTGCTTCGGACCATATATTGTTCTTTGTTTTTTTCTGTTGTTTATTTGTCATTTTTTCTGAGTGCTGTGGTACATACCTCTTCCTCCTATGATTCCCCGAATTATCGCCTCGGAAGTTTCCCTCTATAATAATATTAATGTATTATTATTTGTCTCCAACACAATTTTCATTCACTAGAACTTAACTTTGTTGGACCGAAGTTGGCCTGGCACCTTACAACCCAAAGGGAAATGATTGATAAAACGTCGTAGAAGGATGACGGTTACGGAAGTGTAAAATAACACGTACAAGTTAGGTCAGTGTAAAATAAGACGTAAAAGTTAGGTCAGTGTAAAATAACACGTAAAAGTTAGGTAAGTGTAAAATAACACGTACAAGTTAGGAAACTGTAAAATAACACATAAAAGTTAAGGCAGCATAATAACACGTAAAAGTTAGGTAAGTGTAAAATAACACGTACAAGTTAGGCCAGTGTAAAATAACACGTAAATGTTAGGTCAGTGTAAAATAACACGTAAAAGTTAAGAAACTGTAAAATAACACATAAAAGTTAAGTCAGCATAAAATAACAACTACAATTTAGATCAGTGTAAAAAAAACACGTAAAAGTTAGGTAAGTGTAAAATAACACATAAAAGTTAAGACAGCATAAAATAAAACGTAAAAGTTTGGAAACTGTAAAATAACACATAAAAGTTAAGGCAGCATAAAATAAAACGTAAAAGTTTGGAAACTGTAAAATAACACATAAAAGTTAAGACAGCATAAAATAAAACGTAAAAGTTTGGAAACTGTAAAATAACACATAAAAGTTAAGGCAGCATAAAATAACGCGTACAACTTAGGTCAGTGTAAAATAACACGTATAAATTAGGAATGTGTAAAATAATACGTAAAAATTATGGAAGTGACGCAAATAGCGCCCATAACAGATTTGGTACACATTATCAGAACATAATAAATCGTGACCCAAGTGGGCTTAGCCTCCTTAGAATGTCAATAAACTTAGCGGTCGAGGAACATTCTCGACAGGGCAGAGATGGGGATGATGGAAAGGGATTTTTTTTTTTTTTTGTTTGGGGGAGGGGGGGGTGGAGGTTATTGATCAGATTGCCTCCTCGTTCCCTCATGTAATCTTCTGTATATAGTTTACTGCTTCATTAGGAATGTGAAGATTATACCGAGGTTCTCAATAGCGTGTATCATAATGATACTTTTTAGCAGTCAGCTAATGTAAGACTTCCATTGCTTTTTTTATTTATTTTTTTAATCACAACGCATCTTATCTTTAAATTATTTTTTTTTGGGGGGGAGGGGTGGGTGGGGGTGTCTGCTCAATCATGCCCCACCCTCACAGCCCCTCGACAAATTCTCGTAATTTCCTTACCTCTCCTTCCCCTGTTACATGTTGCTAGCTCTCTTACGTTAAACCAGAACTCTCATGAATTAGTTCATTATCTAATATCATTTATCATCTTTGCTCTCTCGCTTTATTCCACCATCTACTCCTCCCACCTCTCTCTCTCTCTCTCTCTCTCTCTCTGTGAATAAAAAAAAAATATAATTTCCATTCCTTTTTTTCAATATCCTAAATTCGTCTCTCTTTTACACCTCGCCGTTTTTCTTCTTGTGCTTTCTTCTCCTCTCCCACTTTTAATACATTTTCTCTCGTTATCTCCACTCCCACTTTTAATACATTTTCTCTCGTTATCTCCACTCCCACTTTTAAAACATTTTCTCTCGTTATCTCCACTCCCACTTTTAATACATTTTCTCTCGTTATCTCCACTCCCACTTTTAATACATTTTCTCTCGTTATCTCCTCTCCCACTTTTAATACATTTTCTCTCGTTATCTCCACTCCCACTTTTAAAACATTTTCTCTCGTTATCTCCTCTCCCACTTTTAAAACATTTTCTCTCGTTATCTCCTCTCCCACTTTTAAAACATTTTCTCTCGTTATCTCTACTCCCACTTTTAAAACATTTTCTCTCGTTATCTCCTTTCCCGGTTCTCTTTAGTTCACTCTCTATACCTCCCTTAAAAGATCTCTCCTTTTCTCTCCATTCTCTGCTTCTTTCCTTCACTTCCTCATCTCCCGTCCCCCGCCCCTTTTATCATAACAATCATCATCTAGTGCCTAGGGTACGATGAACCACCAAATTGTTTGTCCAAACACTGCATTCTCTTATCTGTCAACTCAACATCACCTCTTCAACCCTTCTTTCCACATCCATCTTCCAATTTGTCTCTCAATCTAAAATCGTTCTAACTCCTCTAATCTGTTTCACTCCCTTCTTCCTTGATTTTTCATTTCTGATTCGATTATTCCAAATTCATTTCAGCAGCCATCATTGTGTGCCCATCATCCTCGCCTCCCTAATTCATTCATTCATTCTCTCTCTCTCTTGTTCTCTCTCTCTCTCTCTCTCTCTCTCTCTCTCTCTTTATCATAAATCTTCTTCGCTCTGTTCAGTATTTCCTCTGCCTAATTAAATTTAAACACATAAAACAATTTAAAAACATGTTTAAACACATCAACCCAAATTTAAAAAATCGGTTAAAACACATTTAAACAATTATTTGTTGCAGACGCTAATACGATGGAAGGCCGCACAGTTGACATGTTGAAAATTAACGCAAACATTCCGCAATCCAAAGACAGACATTTCCCTTTGGAAGACAAGCTAGAAACTAATAACAGTCAGCGAATCTTAACTGACTGTAGTATCAAGTCGACGAATAAGAGCTGGACAAGACAATGACTCATCTCTATGATGATACTACAAACTGCTACCTCAGCCTAACCAAATTAGGAGGAGAAATGAAAAAAAAAACAACAGAAAAATGGTACGGTTGAAATTTTACGTAACTGAAGGACGACAAAAAATTAGAACTACATTTCGGCTCAGTAGACCTTCAGCATGAACAAACAATAAATACGCACACAAATATGTAAGTAAATAAAACTAGTCCTACATAGTAAAAAGTAAGTAAAGTACCCCCCGTCACGCCAAGTGGCGTATAGGGAAATATGGTGTTAGTGACCCTATATTTTACAGACCTTCAGCACATGATTTTTGGGGTAATGTGGTCGGTATTACGCCCGTGCTGCTTTTACTTTCCCAGAAAAAATCCGGTACCCATTTAAGGCTGGGTGAACCCGGAGCCGTCGGTTGGGATCGAACCCTACCCCTTGTCCGTAGTAGTCCAGTTCACTAACCACTGAGCTATCGCGGCTCCTACTAATTTTTAGGGAATTAGTAAAACCCAGGTGTCCTCGCCAGGATTACGAACCCCGGCTGTTGCCGTGGTAAGCCAACCGCCTATCGATTGCGCTAACCGGACACCCTAGTCCTACATAGCTAACTAATAATGAAACATCCAAAACAAAATAATATCCAACTAGTAGGAGAAACAAAAATAAAAATGCCTTCCCTGTAAACTGCACCAAGTGTGTTGAAGAAAAATGCTATACAGCAACTTCGCATTTGTTTGCATTTGTTTGCCTTGACCCCTTACCAAATTAGCAGTGACTGAAAAGTTCGCCAAAAAACGCAAGAAAAGCAAGCCAGGTTTAAAAACAGAATATGTAGTAAATGTCCCTGTTCCAGACCTCGATGTACAAATGTCGTAGCTTAATCACAAACGACATCCCAGTGCTGCAAACATCGTTACCGGCGTGACGATTTTCTTGAATTCGAATGTG
This sequence comes from Megaustenia siamemsis, assembly GCA_032433765.1. NCBI lineage: Eukaryota > Metazoa > Mollusca > Gastropoda > Stylommatophora > Ariophantidae > Megaustenia > Megaustenia siamemsis. Next base: position 23,892,685 of record JAVIAB010000124.1, read on the forward strand.
TTGGAGTGAAATGGAGCAAAAATGGAATCTTGTTGTAAGCTACGACACAAAACAGTTACACCCAGCAGATTCCATCATTTTAAAGATGGGTAAAGAAGACAAGCATTGAACTAACTCTGAAGACGGAGAAGGAGAACATGAATAATAATAATAATAATAATAATAATAATAATAATAATAATAATAATAATAATAATAATAATAAGAAGAAGAAGAAGAGGAAGAGGAAAAACTGAAGGCGGTGAAGATTAAGAAGGTACATCTTCTTCATCCCATAAAGCTGGAGGTCGTTGGAGCACCGCTAACAGACTTCATCAACAGAATTCATCAACAGACTTCATAAACATACTTAATAAAAAGAATTTGTCAACATAATTCATCAACAGACGTCATCAACAGAATTCATCAACAGACTTCATCAACAACCTTCATCAACAGAATTCATAAACATAATTCAGCAACAGAATTCATAAACAGAATTCAGCAACAGAATTCATCAACAGAATTCATCAACAGACATCGTTAACTTTCTCGATTTCTTTCTATCTTCACTCATTCTTTGGAAATCTGCAACGTCGAGGTCTGTCCATTCTTGAATGTTATCTTCCTATTTCTTTCTCTACTTCTCCATCTCCCTTCTTTCCCAGTGCCTTGCAGAATGACCTTTGCCTGGCCATACGACCGAGATACGTGGCCAAGCCATTTCATTTATTGCTTCTTCACATTAATCAAACGATCATGTACTCCGATTGACTGTTTTTTATTTTTATTTTCCGATTGACTATTTTTTGTTTTCCGATTGACTGTTTTTTTGTTTTCCGATTGACTGTTTTTTTTTGTTTTCCAATTGATTGTTGTGTTGTTTCATTTGTGATACGATCTAAGTAAGAGAGGCCTCAAATCTGATCGATAACATTTCATCTCCACAGCTTGTATTTTCTACTGTAGCTCTGCTGTAATGGTCCCAATTTCGCAAGCGAATACAATAACTGATATATACAAGGTGCGCATCAGCCTGATTTTAGAGCCAAGAGCGATGTTCTTATATTTCCAAATGGTTTTAGCGTTCAAAAGGCGACTGTAGTTTGTGCTATTTTAGCCGACATTTCAGGTTTTAAACCTTCATCGCAGACAATTTATCCCGAGTATGTGTCAACTGCTTGTAAATTTGTTCACTTAATTTTACTTTTACAGCAATGCTCACATGCTTATTGGTCATCATTTGTTATTGATTTTAAAAAAAATATATATCGTTGATCTTCAAGCCATATGCAGCAAGTGTTTGAATCTATTCGTTGTACCAAGCTTGTGAGTTCTTGTTTTGTTATGAAGAAGGTTATCTTCGATGAGCAGGCTATTTACAATATGGATATTTGAGTTACTTTAACAAACCACGTCTGGCTAGCAGTGACCATCTGGAGAAGGAAGAAAAGGCTATGAGAGAACACCTAGACAGAAACCACGGGCAGGTTGGACCCAACCTTGAACGGCATGCACCCTGGGAGAAGGTAACTCCTACATCTAAACCAACATCCAGCCTGTCGTATTATTTCTACTGTATTAGAAAACCTCATATTATTTCTACTGTATTAGAAAACCTCATATTATTTCTACCGTATTAGAAAACCTCATATTATTTCTACTGTATTAGAAAACCTCATAATATTTCTACCGTTTTAGAAAACCTCATATTATTTCTACTGTATTAGAAAACCTCATATTATTTCTACCGTATTAGAAAACCTCATAATATTTCTACCGTATTAGAAAACCTCATATTATTTCAACTGTATTAGAAAACCTCATATTATTTCTACCGTATTAGAAAACCTCATATTATTTCTACTGTATTAGAAAACCTCATATTATTTCTACCGTATTAGAAAACCTCATATTATTTCTACCGTATTAGAAAACCTCATATTATTTCTACCGTATTAGAAAACCTCATATTATTTCTACCGTATTAGAAAACCTCATGTTATTTCTACCGTATTAGAAAACCTCATATTATTTCTACTGTATTAGAAAACCTCATATTATTTCTACTGTATTAGGAAACCTCATATTGTTTCTACTGTATTAGAAAACCTCATATTATTTCTACTGTATTAGGAAACCTCATATTATTTCTACTGTATTAGAAAACCTCATATTATTTCTACTGTATTAGGAAACCTCAGATTATTTCTACTGTATTAGAAAACCTCATATTATTTCTACTGTATTAGAAAACCTCATATTATTTCTACTGTATTAGAAAACCTCATATTATTTCTACTGTATTAGGAAACCTCATATTATTTCTACTGTATTAGAGAACCTCATATTATTTCTACCGTATTAGAAAACCTCATATTATTTCTACTGTATTAGAAAACCTCATATTATTTCTACCGTATTAGAAAACCTCATATTATTTCTACCGTATTAGAAAACCTCATATTATTTCTACCGTATTAGAAAACCTCATATTATTTCTACCGTATTAGAAAACCTCATATTATTTCTACTGTATTAGAAAACCTCATATTATTTCTACTGTATTAGGAAACCTCATATTATTTCTACTGTATTAGAAAACCTCATATTATTTCTACCGTATTAGAAAACCTCATATTATTTCTACTGTATTAGAAAACCTCATATTATTTCTACCGTATTAGAAAACCTCATATTATTTCTACCGTATTAGAAAACCTCATATTATTTCTACCGTATTAGGAAACCTCATATTATTTCTACTGTATTAGAAAACCTCATATTATTTCTACCGTATTAGAAAACCTCATATTATTTCTACCGTATTAGGAAACCTCATATTATTTCTACTGTATTAGAAAACCTCATATTATTTCTACTGTATTAGAAAACCTCATATTATTTCTACTGTATTAGAAAACCTCATATTATTTCTACCGTATTAGAAAACCTCATATTATTTCTACCGTATTAGAAAACCTCATATTATTTCTACCTCATATTAATTCTTTTTTTTTCTTTCTTTCCTATTTTTACCTTTCAGTCTTTCTCCTCCCATAATTTTCTTTAGTTCCTTTTCTTTCTTTCTTTCTTTCTTTCTTTCTTTCGTTCGTTCGTTCGTTCGTTCTTTCTTTCTTTCTTTCTTTCTTTCTTTCAATCTATTTCATTCTTTCTCTTTACTTTCTTGTTGTCCTTTTTCGTCTAATGATTACTCCTCTTCGTTGTGCGATCTTAGAGAAGAAAGTACGGACAGATAACGCTTATCTTAGCTACAGTATCTTGTAGCAGAACATAGTTTCTAGGCGACTGTTTCAAGCCAAACTCACTTTCCGGCTCCAACATTTGGAACACAAAAATCCACACAGACTCCTCATCACAGAAGATGGGTTACGATTGATCCGGAGAGAAAGAACTCATAGCTTTGCCGGATCAATAAGCAATCAATCAAGGGCATCGATCAGTAGAATTTGACACAGATGGTGTGATCTGGTTTCTAATTCAAATAATTTGGAGAAAGAAGGGATACATTTTACAAAGGCCTATTGCCACAAAAAAAACGTAAAGCAGCTACAGAAAGACTTCTAAAAACGAGTCCGGACGAATAATGCGAGCGGAAATCATATAAGTAAAGTAAGTAAAGAGCCTCATAACGCCAAAGGCGTATAGGCAAAATGATGTTAGTGACCATAATTTTTACAGACCTTCGGCACATGATTTTTGGGGTAATGTGGTCGGTATTACTTTCGTGTTGCTTTACTTATCCAGAAAAAAATCCGGTACTCATTTAACCGAATAGCAAAGCAAGCCCTCATATGGGAAACAACAGGTAAAAGAAAAAGAGGAAGACCCAGGGAGACACTGAGAAGAACATTGATGAGAGAGGCAAGAGCAGCAGGAATCGGCTCCCTCAATGAGATAGAACTGCTTGCACAGAACAGAGACAGATGGCGAGATTTGATAAAATATCTTTAAAAGAAAACTGCTAGAACAAAAAATTCATATAGGAGAAGATGTATCTTGGTCTACGCCCTATGGGCCGGCTACGGCTCGAAAGGTCAATAGATAGATAGAACCCGGAAGCCGTCGATCAGAATCGAACCCTACCTCTTGTCCTTTTCTAGTCCAGTTCACTAACCACTGAGCTAACGCGGCTCCCGGAAGAAGGAAGTACAGTGTTAATATGACATTATAAGATAAGATCGAAGCCTAGAAAAGTGAATCTACAGAAAAATGAGGAGAGGAGAAAAGAAATGAAGGAAAGAAGGAAAAGAAGTCAAAGATGGAAGATCTTTATCAGCTGAAAATGAAAAAAAAGAACTCATCATCATCAAGTACCATGGCTGTTGGCGTAGGTGATCATGTCTCTCCACAACTTTCGTTCACGACAGTTATTTATAATTTCTTTTGTTGACTTTCTGCCAAGCGATTATCTTAAGCTGACTGATATCTTTCCTCTTTCCTTCCCTTTATCTCTTCGTCCCTTAATTTTCCCAGTTGTCACAATGTATTTTCGCTGGTCCATTCTCATTATAATTCAAAAAAAAAAAAATGATGATTGTTTCCTCCTAATATTGGAAATTAGCTCTCTTTTTGCTTTGGCCTATTTCAGAACATTTTCATTACTCTTCTTTGCTGTCCGTGGTATTCTCAATTTTCTTCTGTACATTTAAACAGCCTCCAGTAATGTTCTTGTCTGTTGTCCTATTATCCACGATTCACATCCTTATGTTAAGACTGGCTCTACATAACATTAAATAACTCTTTTTACAAAGAAGTGTGTACAATAAAAGAGCTACTGAACACAATTCGAAACAGACAACTGACATTTTTTTCGTACTCGGTAAGAGACACAATACCATACAAAAGGTCGGAGGCGAAGGCGCGCCCCCCCAGCACCAGAGCTGGAAGTCGTCAGTGACTCATAACTGATGGCTTGCGCCAGGATCGGTGAACCAGAACCATCCAGACCCTGCTACACCTCTTCGTGGTGCCTCTAGAAACAGACTAACCTGTCTAGTCTGGCCAAGCGAGCAGGGATCGAAGTGGGAAGACGAACCCGGTACACAAAAAAGCGTCGGCTGAAATCGGATGTGTTGGGCCGAAAGGCGCAGATATCACAGTGTTTCACTGCAAACTGCAACACAACGTAACTACGTCCACTTAACGTCCTTTTAAGGGCGGATGACGAGGAGGAAGTCTACGGTTCGTATCCGTTAGAATACCTCAAATCATCGGACGAACGCATCATCATCATCATCATCATCATACAAAAGGTCATCTTGAAAGGGAAGGTTCAAATTGAAGAGTGAGCTATAAAATAGAGGAGAAAGGGGCAAGAAGGGTAACAGTAACATTTAATAAAGGAAGAAAAAGGCGAGGAGACACACTATAATTAGTGGTAAACAACAAGAGGATAATTGAAGAAGATATTAAACTGAACCAGTAGTGGGTGGACAAGGGTGTCTTGACATAATTAATGACAGGACAAGGGAAAGAAAATAAAAATGCATCTCGGTAGTCAAAGTTATCTTTCTCCATGTTCTAGATAGTGCAGCATAAGCGTTCCTCCCTGTTTTAGATATTCCAGCATAAACGTCTATACGTATTCTAGATATTTCAACATAAGCATCCCTTTCTGTTCTAGATATTCTAACATAAGCGTCCCTACCTGTTCTAGATATTCCAACATAAGCGTCCCTTCCTGTTTTAGATATTCCAACATAAGCGTCCCTTCCTATTCTAGATATTCTAACATAAGCGTCCCTTCCTGTTCTAGATATTCTAACATAAGCGTCCCTCCCTAAGATATTCTAGCATAAGCGTCCATCCCTGATTTAGGTATTCTAGCATAAGCGTCCCTCCTTGATTTATATATTCCAACATAAGCGTTCCTCCATGATTTAGGTATTCCAGCATAAGCGTCCCTCCCTGATTTAGGTATTCTAGCATAAGCGTCTCTCCCTGATTTAGATATTCTAGCATAAGCGTCCCTCCCTGATTTAGGTATTCTAGCATAAGCGTCCCTCCCTGATTTAGGTATTCTAGCATACGTGTCCCTCCTTGATTTAGGTATTTGAACATAAGCGTCCCTTCTTGATTTAGGTATTCCAAAATAAGCGTCCCTTCTTGATTTAGGTATTCCAACATAAGTGTCCCTCCTTGATTTAGATATTCCAGCATAAGCATCCCTCCTTGATTTAGGTATTCCAACATAAGCGTCCCTTCTTGATTTAGGTATTCCAACATAAGTGTCCCTCCTTGATTTAGATATTCCAGCATAAGCATCCCTCCTTGATTTAGGTATTCCAACATAAGCATCCCTCCTTGATTTAGGTATTCCAACATAAGCGTCCCTTCTTGATTTAGGTATTCTAGCATAAGCGTCCCTTCTTGATTTAGGTATTCCAGCATAAGCGTCCCTCCCTATTTTAGGTATTCCAGCATAGGCGTCCCTCCCTAATTTAGGTATTCCAGCATAAGCGTCCCTCCGTGTTCTAGATTATGCAACATAAATCGCACTCCCATCTCTACAGTTTCTCAAAACAAGAGAACCAGCACGTTTAAGTGCAAGCAGCTGTCACTTCAACGTTCTCAGCTGTCTGGCATCCGGTGAGGATAGCACCCTAGAACTGACATATTTTGTAGCATCGGTTATGTAACTTTCATACATACAAAACCAGACTGATCTGAAACTTAAGATCATCCGAGAACAGGTTCATTATTTTCAATTGCAAAGTCCTGGAATATCAAACAGCAAGTGAAGAATCAAATATCTTTTATAGAAATGAAATCAGGAGCATCATTACGGAGAAGAGGAATTCTCTGACGCAAATAATAATAAGTATGACACCATCTACATTTTTCAAAGAAAGAGTCAATTATATTCTTTCTCTCCTTCTTCATCTTCCTCTTTTTTCTTCTTCTCCTTCGTTCTCTTCTGCGTTTTGAACATTCGATTTGATTTTATGTTCTGTATCATGATAAAAGGGTCAGAAAAAAAATCATGACACAGGATCTAGCCACAACGGTCGGTACTTGTATTTTGTGTGTCCTGATTTTTCAAAAATAAAACCTGCGTTATGTCTGACACACTCCGGCTTTGGCAGGCTTGATCACGTTATATTCAGAGATTAGAACACACTTTGAGTCAGTCTCATAAAAAATGCAGAACACCTTATCCAATCTTGTTTCATTGTGTGACGTACTTTGAAATGGCTTTGAAGAGCATAATCTCAGCCCATGGTGGAGCTGTCTACCATCTTCAAATCTATTGTCTGAACCAGCTTCCCTGTTTGAAATCCTCAACGGCAAAGAGACAGAAATGGGAAGATAAAAATAATTGGTCAGAATTTGTACAATATGATTCCATGTGAACACAGGCCATGATTAGAACGTGGAGCCAAAGATTTGCAACATTGTTGTCCATTCCATATCGTTTGTGGATACTACTCTCAACTGGGACCAAGGATTTGCAACATTGTTGTCCATTACATATCGTTTGTGGACACTACTCTCAACTGGGACCAAGGATTTGCAACATTGTTGTCCATTACATATCGTTTGTGGACACTACTCTCAACTGGGACCAAGGATTTGCAACATTGTTGTCCATTCCATATCGTTTGTGGACACTACTCTCAACTGGGACCAAGGATTTGCAACATTGTTGTCCATTACACATCGTTTGTGGACACTACTCTCAACTGGTACCAAGGATTTGCAACATTGTTGTCCATTCCATATCGTTTGTGGACACTACTCTCAAGTGGGACCAAGGATTTGCAACATTGTTTTCCATTCCATATCGTTTGTGGATACTACTCTCAAGTGGGACCAAGGATTTGCAACATTGTTGTCCATTCCATATCGTTTGTGGACACTACTCTCAAGTGGGACCAAGGATTTGCAACATTGTTTTCCATTCCAAATCGTTTGTGGATACAACTCCCAACTAACAGACCTGCGATATCATTACCTTCCAACACATCTAACCATTTTTTGTTTGTTTGTCTGTTTGCAGAATTCAGCTTTATTTCTCTCACGAGTGACTGAATTTTGAGTGAATACTCATCATTATCATCATCGAGTGCCATCTCCGCATCGAATGTTGGCTACCATGTAGCGCCATTCTGCTCTGTCACTTGCTTTGATGGTGCAGGTTGTCATAGGTTGGTTTGTCCATCTTTTGATGTTACTCGCCCATGTTAGTCTTGGTCTGCCTCTGCCCCTTTTACCTTGTATTTTCCCCTCCAGGATTACTTTTAGTAGGCTGTTGTGTCTTTTAACGTGGCTCAAAAATCGCATTTATTTTGTTTGAATTGTATTTAGTAGTTCTCTTGTCATTTTTAGTTGTTTTAAGACTTCATCGTCTGTTTTCTTTTCCTTCCATCCAAATCTACATATTCTTCTATACATCCACATTTCAAAGGCTTTGAATATTACTTTGAAAAGTGAATATCACTTTTCCCTTAATTTTTCACACTGGCAGCCGTGTGCTCAGGTGTCCCCCGCCATACAGGCAGATATTCTCCGATTTCAGAATATCTCACATTTTGTGTCTTCCAAAGTTGTGACGTTTTGAGTTAATTCTTTTCCCTATCAATGTTGCCATGGTGGTAGTCATTTTTGGCCTACTTTATAAAAATGGCCATCTGCCAATAATTCGTTAACGAGCGCAGAATGCATCTGGTACCTTCTCATTGTCTTGTCCGTTATGCAAGAGGGCCTGGGATCTTACTACACAGAGACCAGGAGAGGTTAAAACCAAGAAAAAATTACAGATTCAATTTTTTTGTATTAAATTGCTGCCGCCTGTTTTGGGAAACGAACCCATGGCCTTCTTGTCCGTCCAGGAGCCGACGTCTTTCTAGACCACCTGGCCTCTAACATCCAACCATTGACGATACTTTGTTATGAGTAGCAAAACAAGCGATCAAGTTACGCGAGTCCGCACGAGAGGTACGTGCAATGAAGCGCAAACATCTACCAACCGAGAGGTAGTCGAGTTGAGGTCGGCCGACACACATTGTCACCATTATTGAGTGCCGTCTCCGTATCGAAGGTTGGCTACCATGGAGCAATATTCCGCTCTGTCTCTCGCTTTGATAGTGTAGGTTGTCTCTGATAGTGCAGGATAACTTGTTCATATTTTGATGTTACTCGTTTACGTTAGGCTTGGTCTGCCTCTGCCTCTTTTACTTTGTATTTTCTCTTCCAAGATTACTTTTAGTAGGCTGCTGTGTCTTTTAACATGTCCCAAAAATGTCATTTGACTTGTTTGAATTGTGTTTTGTAATTTTCTTTTCATTTTTAGTTGTTTTAAGTCTTCGTCGTTTTTTTTTCTTTCCATCCAGTTCTTCCTATTGCTCTATAAATCCACATTTCAAAGGTTTCAGTTTTCTGTTCTGTTTTCTTGTCTAATGTCCATGTTTCTGAACCATACATGAATGTTCAGAAGATATAACATTTTGCTATTCTTTGTTTTAGCCCTGGTGTTATTTGTTTTGATGTTAGTATGTCCTTCATGACATTAAAATTACTTTTTGCTGCTCCTATTCTTTTGTTTATTTCACTTGTACATTTTCCATCACTGGTTATAGTATGTCCAAGGGAGGTGTAGCTCTGAACTGTCTCCAGGTCTAATCCTTCAACTGTGATATCCACTTGTAGGTTTTGAGTATTACATTCATTTAAGATCATAGTTTTAGTCTTTTTGATATGCATATCTAGTCCATATTTTTTGCTTGTCATGTTTATTTCATTAAGTAATTGTTGTAGATCTTCAGGATTTTCTGCTAGTAATACAGTATCATCAGCATATCCCATCGACACTGAAAGACAAATGAAGAAGTAAAAAAAAAAAGATCAGCATACCTTAACACACATTGTACAATTAGCCTAACTATATAGCAAGATCACTTCAGCACAAATACTTACCTACCCACCCCCCCCCCCCTTTTTTTTTGTGTTTTCCCTGTATTGGATTGCTTCCCCTCATTCACAGTTGTCTAACATTGTATACCTGTTCCATAAATATTGTATTACACTTGCGTTTGTATTTCATACGTACCTTACATGATCACATCATCACAATATCGGCGACGATTCCTTTAGTAATGTTATCAATTAGTTTAATATACTTTTAAATATGGCAATTATAAGGTGATGTTTGCAGGGCTGCCTTTTGGGGTGAATCTTCTATCAACGAATGAAACTTTGAAAGTCTGGCATCAGATCGTAGCACAGGGAGAACACGAATAAACAATAGCACAACATTCGAGAAAGCGCTGCTATTATAATCTGAAGACAAAAGGCAGACGAGGTCAGACACCACAAATACATCTTGTTCATTCTGGGGTCGAATCTGTCTATCAAATATTGGCAGATTCAGCCACAAGAGAAGATGTTCAATAAAAAAAATTGTCCAGATAAGACAATATTTTACTAAACTATTGACTAATCGGGAGCCGCGATAGCTCAGTGGTTAGTGAACTGGACTAAAAGAAGGTTCGATCCTAACCGACGGCTTCCGGGTTCACCCAGCCTTAAATGGGTACCGGATTTTTTTTTCTGGGAAAGTAAAGCGGCACGGGCGTAATACCGACCCCAATAATCATGTGCTGAAGGTCTATAAAATGTATGGTCACTAACACCATATTCCCTATACGCCACTTGGCGTGACGGGGCACTTAACTTTACTTACTATTGATTAATCATGATTGCTTGCCATCAACCGTCAGTCAAGACTCCAAATGGCTCTATATATGTGTGGTGCACATTTTAAAATTCAAATGAGGGTGTACGGAATCTCTCTCTCTCTCTCTCTCTCTCTCTCTCTCTCTCTCTCTCTGCGATCAGGACTCAATCAGAGTAGGACTCCAGACTCTCACACGAAGACAGCTGTCTGTTTAAGCCTGTTAGAACCACTCCGATTGAATACCTGTTAAAACATTGCACTGTGTTCTGCGCCATTGCCCCCCTACATCCGATTTCAGCCAGCATTTTGTTCAGGTTTGCTTTCCTTAGCCTTTGATTGTCCCCAATCTTCCTGCAAGGCAGTACGGAATCTGTCAATATCTAAACGGATCACAATTGACTGCTTGATCCATGAATAGTTAACCAGAACCATCTAGAATATTCCCCACCTCTATGTGGTGTCAGAATCAACAAGCTACCAGTTTGGCAAGCGGGTAGAAATCGAAAGGGAAAGCAAACCCTATAATTAAAAAATATCACGTTGAGGACGGATGCTGCTGTCTTTGGGACGCAATTATCGCAATCTGCTGCTAGCCTCTAATAACGCATCTTTGTCCGCCTATAGTCCTTTCAAGGATGGACGATACTGAGGAGTGATCGATGGGTGGAAACAGAAGATGATAAAATTCAAACTCCCAGCAGCGGCATACAGTATTCACTTATATTGTTATTATATTTATACAAATCTGTCATAGTCTCAGTTGGGTATATTTATAAATTGAAGTATGCACTGTGAAGATAAACATAGGTACTGACAATGTAGTCACTGTCATGATGAACTTAGGCACTGTCATAATAAACTTAAGCACTGTCATAGTAAATGTAGTAACTGTCATGATGAACTTAAGCACCGTCATAATAAACGTAGACGCTGAAAACTTGGACAGTTAAACATAGAATTAGAACGGTAAGAAAACCTTGGACAGCAAACAAGAAAATTATGAGAAAGTTGAGAAAACCTTGGACAGGAAACAAGAAAATTATGAGAAAGTTTATAAAACCCTGGACAGCAAACAAGAAAATTATGAGAAAGTTTATAAAACCCTGGACAGCAAACAAGAAATTATGAGAAAGTTTATAAAACCCTGGACAGCAAACAAGAAAATTATGAGAAAGTTGAGAAAACTTTGGACAGCAAACAAGAAAATTATGAGAAATTTGAGAAAACTTTGGACAGCAAACAAGAAAATTATAAGAAAGTTGAGAAAACCTTGGACAATTAAAATTAGAAAAGAGAACGTTTTGAAAGAGAGACCGAAGCAAAAGAAAAGCTCATTTCCACCTTCAGTAGGAAACATAATTGTTCTAGTCACGTGATGTGAAAGGAACAACTGAAATATATTGTGACAACTGAACAAATAATTGAGGAAAGAAGAGATTGGGGAAAAATGAGATTGAGGAGAGAAGGAATTAAGGAAAGAACCGATTGAGGAAAGATGAGATTGAGGAAAGAAGGGATTGGAGAAAGATGGGATTGAGGAAAGAAGGGATTGCGGAAAGAAGAGATTGGGGAAAGAAGATATTGGGAAAGAAAAGATTGAGGAAAGATGGGATTGAGGAAAGAAGGGATTGGGGAAAGAAGATATTGGGAAAGAAAAGATTGAGGAAAGATGGGATTGAGGAAAGAAGGGATTGCGGAAAGAAGAGATTGGGGAAAGATGAGATTAAGGAAAGAAGGGATTGGGGAAAGAAGATATTGGGAAAGAAAAGATTGAGGAAAGATGGGATTGAGGAAAGAAGGGATTGCGGAAAGAAGAGATTGGGGAAAGATGAGATTGAGGAAAGAAGGGATTGGGGAAAGAAGATATTGGGAAAGAAAAGATTGAGGAAAGATGGGATTGAGGAAAGAAGGGATTGCGGAAAGAAGAGATTGGGGAAAGATGAGATTGAGGAAAGAAGGGATTGGGGAAAGAAGATATTGGGAAAGAAAAGATTGAGGAAAGATGGGATTGAGGAAAAAAGGGACTGAGGAAAGAAGAGATTGGCGAAAGAAGAGATTGTGGAAAGAAGAGATTGAAGAAAGAAGGGATTGAGGAAAAAGGGATTGAGGAGATTGGGGAAGAAGAGATTGAGGAAAGAAGGCATTGAGGAAAAAAGAGATTGATGAAAGAAGGGATTGAGGAAAGAAGAGATTGAGGGAATATGATGTTAACAAGATTGTGACTGTAGGAAGGCTGATTCTACTGACAATGTTCCCCGTGTAGCTACTGAGACCTCCACAGTGAGGGGAGAAAGGAACAGAGCCACTGTTACTTGCCATGCATGTTGTAAGAGGTGACTAAGAAGTGTTTGAATCGTCGTCTGTACATCCGATAAGGGCGTGCACGGGGCGACCTTGCCAACAGAATTTACCCACCACATTTTTGCAAATGTGGTGACAAGTTGTGGAGCGAATATGAATAATTCCTGATGGCAATGAAAATGAAATCAGAACTGTTGAACATAATAAGGTTACTATATTCTTTTTATTATCTTTACGGCATTATCCCATTTCTCTAGTCTGCCGGGGTGAGGAGACATATAGTCTATCTATCTATTGACCTTTCGAGCCGTAGCCGGCCCATAAGGCGTAGACCAAGATACACCTTCTCCTATTTTAATTTTTGTTCTAGCAGTTTTCTTTTAAAGATATTTTATCAAATCTCGCCATCTGTCTCTGTTCTGTGCAAGCTCTATCTCATTGATGGAGCCGAATCCTGCTGCTCTTGCCTCTCTCATCAATGTTCTTCTCAGTGTCTCCCTGGGTCTTCCTCTTTTTCCCTTTCTGTATCAGGTCTACGTTTCATTAACAAAATTGTTCTTAAGATAGTGGCTTGTTAAACCTCTGATCAACGGTTCTATACCAAGCCGGAGAAAAATAATTCCTCCATTTTGGATACAACCGGAAACGAATATACATATAGTACATGAGAATAATTGCCGCATATCCAGTGGTTTCGCCACGAGGTGTTTGGGTTTGAGATTTTATTTCACCTCATTATAAGGTTAGTTTTACTAAAATAAAATCGTAACTGATGAATATGTGATCCGCTTTTATTGATAATGAAAGCTTAACCGTTGAATATAATAATATGAGTTTTACTTATTGAAGGCGTGGTCTTGAATATAAATATTGTGGTTTTATTCATAATGAAATGATAATTGTGGAAGATAGTAGTAATTTGTTGAGTAATCATCTGAACATGGAAATAAGCCACTGAGTAATCATCTGAACATGGAAATAAGCCACTGAGTAATAAACTGAACATAGTAGTAAGCTGTCGAGTAATCATCTGAACATGAAAATAAGTCACTGGGTAATAATCTGAACATAGTAGTAAGCCGTTGAGTAATAATCTGAACATAGTAGTAAGCTGTTGAGTAATCATCTGAACATGGAAATAAGCCACTGGGTAATAATCTGAACATAGTAGTAAGCTGTTGAGTAATCATCTGAACATGGAAATAAGCCACTGGGTAATAATCTGAACATAGTAGTAAGCTGTTGAGTAATAATCTGAACATAGTAGTAAGCTGTTGAGTAATCATCTGAACATAGTAGTAAGCTGTTGAGTAATAATCTGAACATAGTAGTAAGCTGTTGAGTAATCATCTGAACATAGTAGTAAGCTGTTGAGTAATCATCTGAACATAGTAGTAAGCTGTTGAGTAATCATCTGAACATAGTAGTAAGCTGTTGAGTAATCATCTGAACATAGTAGTAAGCTGTTGAGTAATAATCTGAACATAGTAGTAAGCTGTTGAGTAATCATCTGAACATAGTAGTAAGCTGTTGAGTAATCAGCCATTGAAATCAAAATCCTTCTAGTTTTGTGAGCTTTAGTTAGAGGGCCTGGGGCTGAGAAGAATCACCCAATGTTTATGACGTTTTCAGGTTTGCAAACAGGGGCGGTTGTATGTAAAAAGACGTTAGCCCTTCATAGCTCGCATAGCAGAAGACATCACAATCTTTGGGTGATTCTGACATTTCTCTCCTGACAGGCTGGCCTTATAAAACCAGTGCCCACTGTATCTCAATCCCGCAGGCTTAAAGGGTTCACCCAAAGCGTGTGACGTTTCAAGCATTGTGAGCATGGGTCGTTGTAGGTAAAATGACGTCATCCGTTTATAGCTCGGGTAGCTGAAGACGTCACAAGCTTTGTGTGCTTAAACCCTTTCATCTCGCTGGCTTAAGATCTAGCGGGTGTTGAGTAAAACTATAGGTAACGGTGAGTTAGAGGACGTCAGGGAGTGGAATAACAAGCCAATATATGTAACTAAGTGACGGATTTATTTTGGGGCCAAATTGACAAGGCAATGTTTTATGAATGTTTGTGCGTGTCGGTGAGTGTTTGTTACAGAATACAGACCAGCCTCGTGGTAATTAAGCAGACCTGTTATATAACCAGCAACTTCCTACCTGGAGAATTAAAATCAAGTTAACCCTGACCTCTCTGTGGCACGCGCTGTGAAAGATTTCCACACCTTTTTAATGTGTAACCTCAGGTTTTACAGCCTTAAACTTGTGTTTACAAACTAGATACTTAACAACGTGGCAGCGCCAGATGTGAAAGGGGTAATGCATTTAGGCATCATTTCTTTCTGCTTCATCAATGAATAATAAATAATTATAAAAGTAAAACGGGAATATTCTTAGTTTGTTCCATTACTTCTCAAAGTATTGCGTTCATTTCTTCACTTTCATAGTTAATATTGTTCCATTTTAGGGAGCCGCGATAGCTCAGTGGTTATAACTGGACTACAAAGGACAAGGGGTAGGGTTCGATCCCAACCGACGGCTTCCGGGTTCACCCAGCCTTTAATGGGTACCGGATTTTTTTTCTGGGAAAGGGAAGCGGCACGGGCGTAATACCGACAACATTACCCCAAAAATCATGTGCTGAAGGTCTGTACAATTTATGGTCACTAACATCATATTCCCTATACGCCACTTGGCGTGACGGGAGTACTTTACTTTTTTTTTTTTTATTGTTCCATTTCGCAGCAATTTGTTATTTTATTTTATATACTTTCTTCGAAATTGCAGAAAAGCACCACTGTTACTGATAATAATAAAAATGTATTTAAAATTTACTCACCATTACATAATCTATAGCCATTAATACTGAGACGTTTCTATCTAATTAACATTACATAAGCTCTATCTGTTAATTAATATTGAGGCGTTTCTATTTAATTAATATTAGATAATCACTGCCTTTTAATATTTAGTCTTTTATATTTAACTAACATGACACTATCTCTATCCATTAATATTTAGCAATTAATATTTAACAAACATGACCCAATCTCTATTCATTAATATTTAGCAATTAATTTTTAACTAACATGACCCTATCTCTCTCTATTCATTAATATTTAGCAATTAATATTTAACTAACATGACCCTATCTCTATTCATTAATATTTAGAAATTAATATTTAACTAACATGACCCTATCTCTATCCATTAATATTTAGCAATTAATATTTAACTAACATGACCCAATCTCTATTCATTAATATTTAGCAATTAATATTTAACTAGCATGACCCTATCTCTATTCATTAATATTTAGCAATTAATATTTAACTAACATGACACTATCTCTATTCATTAATATGTAAACTCTTCTAAGTAACATATCGTAATTACTATCCTTCAATGTCTAAACATTTAAATCTGGTCTGCATTACTTAAATACAATCAAGCAACGTTTAAACATTTTTATTGAATTAACATTGCGTAATTTCTATCTATCAATCTTTATATTATTCTTGGAGAAGACAGATAGAAGCAGAGATGAAGATGATGGGGAAGACATGGAATGGTCTTAAAAGACTGGCAAGGAACAGAACGACTTGGAAGGCGTTTGTTGAAGACCTATGCTCCACAGGGAGCTGAAAGGTAGAAGAAGAAGAAGAATCTTTATATTTATTAACATTACATATATTATGTTTCGTCTAATGATTATACGTTTATAAATACACTGTAAGACATTTTTCTCAATAACTTCTATGCCAATTTCTTTTATCGTTCATTATTAACTCAATCTTTCACAATTTCTTCTTAAAGGTTATTGTAACGTTGGAATCTAATCAATGTTACATAATTTCTATCGATTCAAAATTTTAGTGACCCAATATTATCAATATTTCAATGATCCAATAATATCAATATTTCAATGATCCAATAATATCAATATTTCAATGATCTAATAATATCAGTATTTCAATGACCCAATAATATCAATATTTAAATGCCCCAATAATATCAATATATAAATGATCCAATAATATCAATATTTCAATGATCCATTAATATCAATATTTCAATGACCCAATAGTATCAATATTTAAATGCCCCAATAATATCAATATTTCAATGATCCAATAATATCAATATTTCAATGATCCATTAATATCAATATTTCAATGACCCAATAACATCAATATTTCAATGATCCAATAACATCAATATTTCAATGATCCAATAATATCAATATTTCAATGATCCATTAATATCAATATTTCAATGACCCAATAACATCAATATTTCAATGATCCAATAATATCAATATTTCAATGATTCATTAATATCAATATTTCAATGACCCAATGATATCAATATTTCAATGACCCAATAATATCAATATTTCAACGACCCAATAATATCAATATTTCAATGATCCATTAATATCAATATTTCAATGACCCAATGATATCAATATTTCAATGACCCAATAATATCAATATTTCAACGACCCAGTAATATCAATATTTCAACGACCAAGTAATATCAATGACAAATTCAAGAAAAAAGCTAGGAATGGTTCCCGCCATTAAAAACGATACCACAGAGAAACTATAGATAAAATGGTTTTGCCGCGTGATAAGACAGAAAGATCAAAACACAACACAACTAGCCATCAATAAACGTCGCGAGAACACCAGACTCAAGGGCGACCACGAAAGAGGCGGATTGGTGGAATATTAGAAACAAGAGGAAACAAAACAACAGCAGAGGCGAACAGAAGAGCAACAGACCGCAAATTATATCTCCCCTCGACGCTAAAAGATAAATGAGGAAGGAAACAAGAAAGAAGAAGAGTAAAATCAATAATTCAATTATTTAAAAATCAATATTTCAATTATTCAATTAAATCAATATTTTAAGTTTTCTATTTTTATTTTTTGGGTTCATCATTGTTTATATTTTCTACGCAAAGAAAGTTTCTAGAAAGTTGTATTTGACGTGTATGTGTCTTAGCGTCAACGTCTTTACGCGTGTAAACTGATTATATTAGGTAGTAGTTACCATAATAGTAATGATATTCGGTTTGCAGCGTAAATTATAGTTCTATTTATTTATAATGTGCTTTACAGCATTACTTTTTTGGGGGGACAGAAATAAAGAGAGGGAAACAGAATGAATAAATGAGTGAGGAGGAGAAAGAGAGAAAGGGATACAAAATGAGATAGTGAAGTTGAAAAAGAGAAACTGCAAACGGATAACAGTAATAATAATAGAGCGGTGAGGGAGGGAGAAGAGAGTGTGAAGAAATGGAAATATAAAAAAGTTATGAAGAATATAGAGGGAAGGAGGAAGAGAATGAGGGAAAGAGAGGGAGTGAGTGTGAGAAAACATGAAAGCAGAAATGAGAAAGAATAAGATAGATTGTGAAGGGAAAGAACAATAGTAAAAAAATACGAGAGAAAATGAGAGAGAGAGTGAGAAAGAGAGTGAGAGAGAGGGAGAGAGAGGCAAAGCGGGTTACAATATAAAAAAAAACGAAATGAAAGAATAGAATAGGCCCGGTGGTTGTTACAACTGAAATGACAAGATCGATAAGGAAGTTTGATAACTGGGGGATTTCCTTTATAAATATATACAATCTATGACCTAGCAAAGGGGAAATGACTGGGTTGTGCTTGTCTAAAGATAGTACTGTAGCCATGGCAACGATAATGGAGTCTGACTGCGTTGTAAACAATATAGTAGCACTTTCTGTATCTTTTTATATATTAATTTATCATTCTGATACTGATTATACGTGGGATATCCTTGTTGCAGAGAATATATATGTTTGTGAAAACAAATAGGAAATATTAACAATGTGAATGTTTGTGTTTTGTCTTATTCTCAGTAATTATCTTACGTTTGTGGCGTTAATGTGGCTGAATTATTATGAAGTTGACTTGAAAAGTACAGCAATTAGTGAAATTTAACATATCTTGAGAAAATGACATGGAAACATCAGGAGATTAGGAAAATGGGGTGAACCGTAAAATTTGATAATGAAGCACCTCGGATTTGCCTATTGTGTTATTTGCGGGTCATCATCATTGCACTCCGAACATGTCCATAGGTGCTCAGTTACCCTCATCAGCAAGTCCCTCAGTGTCCAGCGACTGACGACTCCAATTCTGTGTTGGTTGATTAGTCTTCTTACACGTCCACTAAGTTTCTCGTCTCTGGCTGTGCCCATCTTAACTCCCATCTCTTTCATCCGAAGGAGTGACATGGACTCATGGTTGTCGAAGTCTTGTGCCCATCCCACACCTCGAAGAGCATTGATGATGTCCGCCCGATCCATTGGTTGGCCGCCTTCAACGATAGCGCAGCTAGCCAACCTGTCCGCTCTTTCATTTCCCCGTACTCCCGCATATCCAGGGACGTAGACAAAGGTGACCTTACGTAATTTTTACATCTGCAATGACTCTGCCCATTGCGTACAGAGCCCGCCTCCACTTTTTTTTTTATCATGCTCATCGAATCACTCAGTATGCAGGCTTGGGTGTAGTCTTGTGATTCTAACCAGATGAATGTCCTGGTCACTGTCATCAGCTTCATCGTCATCTCGTGGTCATAACGTATACACCACTGTCTTCCCTGACTATTCTGCCTGCCGAGCGTGCTGTAAATGGAAATGCACTCCTTTGGTGTCGTATTACAGATCCGTCTGAATAGATTACTGCATTTTCTCATCGGTGTTATAAGGATTTGCCTAGTGACGGAGAAACCGATTGATTCTTTGTATGTTTGTCTCTCTCTCTTTCTCGATTATTCTGTGGCTGAATGGTTAGTGTGCTTGCTTCCTGATCAGAATGGTAACAGGTTTAATACCTTATTTTTTTTTTTTTGGAACCGAAAATGCTCTGGGGTTCACCCAGACTTCAGAAATGAGTACCAGGGAATTTTCTGGGAAGTACAGGCGACCTGGTGTGATACCGATCACATGAACCAAAAATGTGCCGGGGTCATAGAAACATATCTTCACTAACACCATATACCTCATTTGTCTAGCAAGGCATGGGAGGGAATCCCATTTCTTTTCTATTCTATCAGTACCACTACTACTACTGCTACAACCACCACTACTACTACTGCTACAACCACCACTACTACTGCTACAACCACTACTACAACTAGTACAACAACTTATACTACCACTACTGCAACTACTACTACTACTTTTACTACTGCTACTACTATCACTACAAATACTACCACTAGTGCTACCACTACTACTACCACTACCACTACTACTACCACTACCACTACTACCACCACTACTATTACTGCTAAGATACGAATAGTTTTAGAAAAAAATAAAGTAGATAAAACTACGATATTCTTTCTTTCTTACGAAATAAAACGCAATGCCAGGGTGTGTCGGGTGGGTGGACGATGGTGGACGGGGTGGGGTGTGTGGACGATGGTGGACGGGGTGTGATGGGGGTGAACTATATCTTAATACAGTAAAGAGAAACAATAACAGAAACATAAAACAGTGAAATCTACCTTGGCTACAGTTTGTTGAAGCAGGTCATAGTTGTTGTTTATATCCTACACACACGTTGATGTGCTAGTTCTTTATCGGCCTACCGACCTGGGTTAGCTGAAAATATACAGATTCCCAAGCATAGAAGTGTCGTAGATGTGGCTTTTAGCCGAAAGGCCCGGGCCAATGGCTGCTGGGACACTTGTAGCAATGACTAAACTGCGTCGGGCGATAGCTGTGGAAGAGTGCGTGTGTTCGAACCAAGGTTGACACGTCTCAGTCCGATTCGCTTAAACAGACAGCTGTCTTCAAGAGAGAGTCTGAAATCCTACTCTGATTGAGTCTTGATCACACAGAGAGAGAGAGAGAGAGAGAGAGAGAGAGAGTCGACTCAGCGGAGCAAGGTATGGATGTCTGACTACCTAAGGTGGACGAAACTAATTACAGTGAAGAAGAGCACATGACATATCAGCTCCAAATGCTTGGCTTACTTTCCATCCATCCATCCAAGTCTGTCTGTCTGCCTACCTACCTACCTACCTACCTACCTACCTACCTACCTACCTACCTACCTACCTACCTACCTACCTACCTACCTACCTACCTACCTACCTACCTACCTACCTACCTACCTACATACATACATACCTACCTACCTACCTACCTACATGCCTGCCTGCCTGCCTGCCTATCTATCTATCTATCTATCTATCTATCTATCTATCTATCTATCTATCTATCTATCTATCTATCTATCTATCTATCTATCTATCTATCTATCTATCTATCTATCTATCTATCTATCTATCTATCTATCTATCTATCTATCTATCTATCTATCTATCTATTGCCCTTTCGAACCGAAGACAGCACATTGGGAAGAAACTCAAGACTTCCTATCTGACGATCTTGTTATCAAGCATGAGACCTTGAGAAGGACCCACATCGTATCTCGCCACACGACTCTGTTCTTGGTGAGACGTTCAATCTCAACGAGGGAACTGTTGTTGCCTCTCGCCTCAGTCTCCCTTTAGTTTTTCTCTAGGTCGATCTCTTGTCCCTTTACTCTCTGGTGATGGCTCAGTGAGTTGACATTTAATTCCTCGCTGCTGTATGGCAGTTGATATGTGACTGTACATTCCGTTTGCCGAAGAACAGCTACAAGTACACAACTAGCAGGAGTTGCAACTCATGTTCTGAGAGAACTGCAGTTGTAGATATTGATCTGTTTGTTTGTATTTTGGTAGAATCATCATCACTGCACACCGGACAAATCTATAGGTGTTCAGATATCTCCCTCGAGCGACTCATAGCTGATGGCATGTGCCAGGATCGGTGAATCAGAATTATCCAGAACCTAATCCACCTGTTCGTAGTACCTCTAGTAACAGACTAACCACACAAGTGGATAGGAATCGAGAGGGAAGACAACCCAGTAAACATAAACGTCGTGTTGAAGTCGGATGTGTAGGGTCGAAAGGGGTAAAAGTCACAGTTCTACTGTAAAACCACAATACAACATATCTACGGTGAACGCCCATTTTAAGAGCGGATGAGGATGATGGAGAGAGAGAGAGAGAGAGAGAGAGAGAGCTATTCATTCCTTTAGTAAATGTCGTTAAACGCCAGAGAGAAAAAAGAGAAACGAGAGAGAGAGAGAGAGAGAGAGAGAGAGAGAGAGAGAGAGAAAGAGAGAGAGATCGAAAATTAATAATGTGAGTAGTGTAGACCAGAATTGTGACACGCTGCGAAGGAAGGTCAATGAACGTGTAAGGTGACGGGTCTCTGCTGTTGTTGTTGTTGTAGAAGACAGCACACGGCGTGTTGTCCACGCTGACTGCTTGTCGGTTAAGGAAAAGATGAAAACGAGGAGGATAATAAGAAGGAGAAGTGGGAGGAGGTAATATGAAATGAATACACAACATGCTGAAAGAGGAAGGGAGTAGATGAAATGAAAAAAGAAAAAGCAATATAAATGTCAGCAAACATACTGAAAGTGGAAGAGAGAGAGAGAGAGAGAGAGAGAGAGAGAGAGAGAGAGAGAGAGAGAGAGAGAGAGAGAGAGCGCTGGAGAGAAATTAATTGAGTTTAGAAAAGAAAATAGAAAATTGACAAAAACAAAAGAGGGACTAAATAAAAGTGAAGTGAAGAAAGAGCCGTGGTCAGGAACAAATCGTGTTAATAAATGCTGACTTGAAAGGTAAATAATATAAAAGGGAGAAGCTATAATAAGTGAAGGAATGTGTAAGACAGAAATAAACACAGGAAGATATATGGCAAAACGCAATGTTAACAACATTAATAAAATATACTCACATCAAAGCAGATAACATCAGAACTAAAACTACGAGTAGTAAAATGGTATATCTACTCAATGTTCCTGTATCGTAAAGGACATAGACAGTAAATAAGGAAACAGCAGAAAATTGAAGCCTTTGAAATGTAGATCATAGGAAAAATTGGGTAGAAGGGAAAGAAGAGAAACAAGGAAGTAGTAATCAGTTAAATTTAAGAAAAAAAAAAGTATATTTAACACAATTCAAACAAAACAATTGAAATGTTGTGGGACATGTGAAGAGGCACACTATTAAAACAGGTAAATGAATTTAAATATTTGGGAACTTTGTTAACCTCAGACGGTAGATGTACAACAAAGGTGAGATGCAGAATGGCTCGGGCAAAAGCAGCTTTTAAAAAAATGAGGACGGTACTGTACAATCCATTTTTGACAATAGAAACACGAAAAAGAGTTCTTAAATATTATGTAGAGCCAGTCTTAACATTTGGATGTGAATCATGTACATTAGGTCAACAGACAAGAAAATCACTGGAATCTGCAGAAATGTGGTTTTACAGAAGAATGTTGAGAATACAATGAACAGCTGGGAGCCGCGATAGCTCAGTGGTTAGTGAACTGGACTACCACGGACAAGGGGTAGGGTTCGATCCCAACCGACGGCTTCCGGGTCCACCCAGCCTTAAATGGGTACCGGATTTTTTTTCTGGGAAAGTAAAGCAGCACGGGAGTAATACTGAACACATTACCCCAAAAATCATGTGCTGAAGGTCTGTAAAATATAGGGTCACTAACACCATATTTCCCTATACGCCACTTGGCGTGACGGGGGTACTTTACTTACAAAGGACAGCTAAGAAGAGTAATAAAAACGTTCTGAAAAAGTCCAAAGGAAAAAGAGAGCTAATTTCCAATATTAGGAAGAAACAATCATCATTTTTTTGCCATTTAGTAAGAAGGGAACAGCTGGAATATATTGTAACAACTGGAAAAATTGAGGGACGAAGAGATAGTGGGAAGCAAAGAGAAAAAATAACAGACAGCTTAAGAGAATGGCTTGGCAGAAGGTCAACAACAGAAATGATAAATAACTGTCGAGATCGAAAGTTGTGGAGAGACATCACCTACGCCAGCAGGGCCGGTACTTGATGATGATGACGATGATGATGATGACGATGATGATGATGATGAAGTGGCACAATACCAAAATGGAAGTCATTTTGGAGAGGAAAGTAGAAGGTAAACAAAGCAGAGAATGTGTACAAGCAAGGCAAGAGAATAAAATGGCAGTTTGTGTTAGCCATCCTTCCATGTAGAGACGGACCACAATGAATGAACAAGAGTGAGTAGCAAAGACAAGTGAATGATTTAAAATGGGGGAATATGAGTTGCGAAAAATAACATAAAATAACAGGAGGAAGACATATTTTAAAACAAGATAGAGATTAATATAAAAAAAATAAATAAATGAAGAAATGTGGAAAAGATTAAAAAAAAAAAAAAAAGAAAATTGGAAGCAAAGTAATGAGAATGGAGAAAGCAAAATAAAATTACAGAAGATTAAAAAAAGAGAAGAAAAATGAATAAAGAAAAGCAGGCACTTAAGCATTCAAGGATGCCATTTTTAGCAAATGTGTGGAGACGTAGCGATGTTTGCGGAGATCTTGAGTTTTTGAACGAGGAGCCTGGATAAGTGATGAGAAGGGTTAGATGGTGAGTTTGTGGCCAAAGTGGAGTTAGTTTAGTTTAAATGCGTCGTGGTTTAGGTTCATTTATCACAGAGAGGGTCGTGGTTCATTTATCACGGAGTGGTTATGGTTCACTTCTGTTTTTAGTTGCACCGGTTTAACTTTTGTTGAACATGATTGTGGTCAATGTCACCTGTGAGGGGATGTTGTACCTTAATCCGATGGGGTATTGATTTCACTCTCGTGTATGTCATAGATGGTACCCAGAGTGTCAGTCATACTGCTTGTGAGAACATTGGTGGTGTTTGGTAGCATCAGTCATGTTACTTGTAACTATATTATTGCCTGTGGGTAGCATCAGTCATGTTACTTGTAACTATATTATTGCTTGTGGGTAGCATCAGTCATGTTACTTGTAACTATATTATTGCTTGTGAGTAACATCAGTCATGTTACTTGTAGAATATTGTAGCTTTTCTTTCAGTGTGCGTGATGTAAGGCTGTTGGGAGCGCAACAACCAGTTGTAGGTGGGACATGGATGAATAAATCATGCCGTGCGGAAGCGATCACTTCGCAAGTCAAACTTTAATAAAATATCACCCTCCTCTACACAGGTTAACATGTGGTTCAGGTGATATTGGGTTAAAATATTGTACAGGTGGTACTGGGTTAACATATAATACAGGTGGTATTAGGTTAACATATAATACAGGTGGTATTGGGTTAACATATAATACAGGTGGTACTGGGTTAACATATAATACAGGTGGTATTGGGTTAACATATAATACAGGTGGTATTGGGTTAACATATAATACAGGTGGTATTGGGTTAACATATAATACAGGTGGTACTAGGTTAACATATAATACAGGTGGTATTGGGTTAACATATAATACAGGTGGTATTGGGTTAACATATAATACAGGTGGTACTGGGTTAACATATAATACAGGTGGTATTGGGTTAACATATAATACAGGTGGTATTGGGTTAACATATAATACATGTGAGATGCGATGCTTGAGAAAAATAACAAACAACACAAGAAGAGATGTAATACTAAATGAAACCATAAGAAAAATGGTAGGAACAAAACCCTGCCAAGAATATATAGAACAACAACAACTTAAATGGTTTGGCCACCTGGTCAGAATGAATCCTTACCAATCACCATCAAGGGCGTTCTTCTCGAGAATGCATGGGAAAAGACCAAGAGGAAGACGCAGCAGAAGATGGATAGATGCAGTAACAGAGACATGTAACAACACAGGAAAATCACTAATTCAGACAGTTCGAGCAGTTCAAGAACGACAAAAGATATAACCACGACACCTTTTAGGTACCAGTGAGAAAGAGAAAGAGATAGAGAGATTGGTTAACATATGGTACATGTGGAAGTTTGCTAACATATGGTACATGTGGTAGTTTGTTAACATATGTCGTAGGCGGACTTAAAGTTATGTCGTGGACAAGAGTAAAGAACAAACAAGATAACTTTTTAAAAATATCTTCACGGCATTTTTCCATCTGCCGGGAGGAATTTTGGGATCCGAGAATACTGACCACATGTCCAATGCAGTCGCCGCGAGGTGTCCGGATCTGAGTTTTTATTTCACATCCGATCTTCTACTTCTCCTTCTTTCTTTCCTCATCTGCTTTTCAGCGTCGGGGGGGGGGGGGGGATTTCACATCCGATATAACAAAAATTGTGGGCCCTGTTGGGATTCGATTACTCATACAGAAAATGATAAAACAGAAAATAACACAAACAAGCATGAGGGGGGGAGGGCAGAACAAACCAGAATAACGGAGAAAGTTAAGTATAGCAGAGAAGAATTCAACGTAGAATGTAGATAATGCAATAACTAACATAGCAGAGAAGAATTCAACGTAGAATGTAGATAATGCAATAACTAACATAGCAGAGAAGAATTCAACGTAGAATGTAGATAATGCAATAACTAACATAGCAGAGAAGAATTCAACGTAGAATGTAGATAATGCAATAACTGACATAGCAGAGAAGAATTCAACGTAGAATGTAGATAATGCAATAACTAACATAGCAGAGAAGAATTCAACGTAGAATGTAGATAATGCAATAACTAACATAGCAGAGAAGAATTCAACGTAGAATGTAGATAATGCAATAACTAACAGGATATTTGAGTGGGCTCTGGAGAGCGGAACTGTGTTATCTTCTATGTTCGTGCTATTTACGGGAATTGCAACTCTCTTTCTCTCTCTTTTTTCTCTGTCTCTCTCTCTCTCTCTCTCTCTCTCTCTTTTCCACACCATCCACCCATCCATCACTTTAATCATCTGACTGTCTGTCTGTTTGTCGTCTGTCTGGCAATCTGTCCATCAGCTTATATGCCTGTCTATTCATTAGCGCAGAGATGGGCAACCTACGGCCCGCGGACCAGAACCAGGCTATTTTGACCTGCCTTGTGTTTTATTTGAAAATTGCGATACACTCCATTTTCTGAGGTAAAAAAAATGGAAATAAATAAAAAGCAACAACCGCAGGAAATCTATTAACAGACACACATCTAGAAAACGTACTACGCATTGCTGTTAGTCAAATACGATCAAACATGGACAACCTTGTGTGTGAAGTTCAAACACAACCCTCTCATTAAATCCGCAAGATTTATATTTATAATTTATTGTTGAATTCGCTTCCCATCTCCTCCTTTTTTCTGTCTCACCCCTCTCCCTTTCATTCCATTCTCTTTTCTGTCTTCCACTCGCTAAGAAGATTTTTACATTACAATTGCTTGTGAATGCATGTTAGGTAATTTATATAATGGTTTCATAAGGTGATGGTAAATGGCCCTCGTTGTCTTCATAGTTTTGAGATCTGGAACTCAGACAATAAAAGGTTGCCCACCCCACCACTAGTGCGTCCACTACTCGAATTACTGTTATAGAAATTATTAAAATGTAAAATAAATGCATCAGTTTTTACCGTAAACAGTAACCTTGTACAGGGAAGTTATAGTTATCAAGTTATAGAATTTGTCAGAAGTAAAAAAAAAACATAATTGTTTTATTCGGTAATTTTATGTTTTCAGGATTTCTGCCACTATTACTTTCACTATTTGAAGCGGTTTGCGTTACTCAATTTTATTTTTGATGAAGATGACCTAATATACAGATAAATAATAATTACTGCATCGACATCATTGACTTGAAGTAAAAATTATTGCATTATAATTATGTTATGCATAGTAATGCTAAATATTAATATTTTAATCTCTGTTTTTCTCTCTCCCTCTCTCGTTCTTTCTCTCTCTCTCTCTCTCTCTCTCTCTCTCTCTCTCTCTCTGTCACGCTCATTCATGGTACTTTTCAGCTTATCTTTCTTTCTCTCTCTCTCTCTCTCTCTCTCTCTCTCTCTCTATCTCGCTCTCTCTCTCCCTCCCTCTGATTTCTTGATTTTTTCTTCCCATTTAAGTACTTTCTTTCATTCTCTATTTTTCTCAAGTATTTTTAAAGAAGAAGAAACAAGAAGAGTCACGTCATACTTAGTGGTCTATAGGGAACATGGTGATCGTGCTAATTTTTTTTTTAATCCTCAGCACATTTTTAAATCAGTTGGTCAGCATTGCGCCAGTACCTTTTTTCTCCACAAAAATCTGGTGTTTTTTTTAAGGCCGAGAGAACCAACACGTCGTCTAATGTATTTATTGCACTTGTTAATTAATTATCAATTACTTGTAACAGTTATTAAATAAGTACCGTGTATTTGCAACATTTACAAAATATATACCAGGTATTTCTTCTTTTTCTACCATTTCCTCTCTGTAGAGCATAGGTTAAACAACACTTTCCACGCAGTTCTATTTCCTGCCTTTATTTTAAGATCATTCCATGTCTTCCCCATCATCTTCATCTCTGCTTCCATCTGTCTTCTCCAAGAATATTTTGGTCTTCCTCTTTGTCTTTTTACTTGGGGATTTCAAAAACGGTTGTGCAACACTCTCAGTCTGCTTCCGCAGTGTGTGTCCTACACAGCGCCACCGTCTTCGCTTTATCTCTTTATCCACTAGTATATAACTGGTACTTTCCCATAATTCTGTGTTAGTGATTCTGTCCTGCCACCGGGTATTTGGAACATATATATGGAAAAAAATATGATCATTAACACAATGTTCCCTCATATACCTAGCAAGGTGTGTAGGGAACCTTTACTTACTTTTATATGGAACATTTACAACAAAATTACCGGGTAATTGGAAGGTTTATACACTTAGTTTCGAGCGTTTGGAATACACACATACAAATTATAAAGCATTTAGATGACCTACAAATAAATATGGATGCGAATCATGAACAATAGGACAACAGACAAGAGAATAACTGGCGTCTGTACAAATGTGGTTTTACAGAAGAATGTTGAGAGTACCATGGACAGCTAAGAAGAGTAATGAAGATGTTCTGAGAGAGGTCAAAGCAAAAAGAGAGCTAATTTCCAATATTAGGAAGAAACAATCATCATTCTTTGGCCACGTAATGAGAAGAGAACAACTGGAATATATTGTAACAAATAGAAAAATTGAGGGACGAAGAGATAAATGGAAGCAAAGAGAAAAAAATACAGACAGCTTAAGAGAATGGCTTGGCAGAAGGTCAACAACAGAAATGATAAATAGCTGCCGAGATCAAAAGTTGTGGAGAGACATGATCACCTACGCCAGTAGGCCCGGTACTTGATGATGATGACAAAAAATTATCAGATACTAGTACAAATTAATTATCAAGTATATGGTACGCAGTAAAAAAAAAACAGCCTTTGGAACATATATACACATATATTATCAAGTAATTGAGGTGCGCATAAAACAGATTTTGGATCATAGACAAAGAAAGTATAACGAAGTTGAAAGACCTGCATATTAATAACCAAGTATTTGATATGTTTATACATTAATAAATTATCAAGTATTTGAAATGTGTGTACATCACTTAATAATCAAATATTTGACATTTATGTACATTACTTAATTATCAAATATTTGACATTTATGTACATTGTACATGACAACCTGCACCATCAAAGCAAGAGATAGAGCAAAATGGCACTCCATGGTAGCCAACCTTCGTTGCGGAGACGGCACTCAATGATGATGATGTACATTACTTAATTATCAAATATTTGACATTTGTGTACATCAGCTAATTATCAGATATGTTTGATTTTATACTCGTATACATTAATTATCAAGTATTTTGATTTTATACTCGTACACAATAATTATCAAGCATTTTTTTTTTTACTTATAGATTAATATAAATATTTTTAAAAATCCTGAGATTGAATTGAAAAAACAGGTGTGAAGATAGTGATAAAAAAAAAACAGGTGTGCAGACAGTGAATTTAAAAAAAAAACAGCTGTGAAGACAGTGAATTTAAAAAAATAGGTGTGAAGACAGTGAATAAAACAAAAACAGGCGTGAAGACAGTGAATTAAAAAAACAGGTGTGAAGACAGTGATTAAAAAAAACAGGTGTGAAGACAGTGAATTAAAAAAAAAAAACAGGTGTGAAGACAGGGTACCTTTACCCGTGAGGAGAAATGGTGGATGATGTGGAAATAAATGGAAAGAGGGCATTTAAAGATGTGTGACACCGCGGTCTATGCCATGCAATAAGAGAAGCCAACGACGCTACTTTGGAAACTTGATGACTAACACCATGAGATCAACCAAGAACTACTATGAGATCAACCAAGAAACACCATGAGATCAACCAAGAAACACCATGAGATCAACCAAGAAACACCATGAGATCAACCCAGAGCCACTATGAGATTAACCAAGAACCACCATGAGATCAACCAAG
Source organism: Megaustenia siamemsis (assembly GCA_032433765.1). Lineage (NCBI taxonomy): Eukaryota > Metazoa > Mollusca > Gastropoda > Stylommatophora > Ariophantidae > Megaustenia > Megaustenia siamemsis. Next base: position 23,923,021 of record JAVIAB010000124.1, read on the forward strand.
AAACACAATGCAAGTTGTTGTTTATTATAATTTTATCGGGAAATAAAATATAATTTGTTTTTAATTTGTCAGTTAAATTTTTTCTCAAACGTTACCAAATAAATATTCCCAAACAAATGTTCTCAAATAAATATTCCCAAACAAATATTCATAAACAAATGTTCTCAAATAAATATTCCCAAACAAATATTCCCAAACAAATATTCTCAAACAAATATTCTCAAACAAATATTCTCAAATAAATATTCCCAAACAAATATTCTCAAACAAATATTCTCAAACAAATATTCTCAAACAAATATTCTCAAATAAATATTCACAAACAAATATTCCCAAAAAAATATTCCCAAACAAATATTCCCAAATAAATATTCCCAAACAAATATTCTCAAATAAATTTTCCCAAACAAATATTCTCAAATAAATATTCCCAAACAAATATTCTCAAATATATATTCCCAAACAAATTATCATCATCATCATCGAGTGCCTTCTCCGCAACGAAGGTTGGCTACCATGGATCGCCATTATACTCTGTTCCTTGCTTTGATGGTGCAGGCTGTCATAGATTGACTTGTCCATCTTTTGATGTTACTCGTCCATGTTAGTCTTGGTCTGCCTCTGCCTCTTTTACCTTATATATTCTCCCTTCCAATATTACTTTTAGTAGGCTGTTGTGTCTTTTAACATGTCCCAAAAACTTCATTTGTCTTGTCTTAATTGAATTTAGTGGTTCTCTTTTTATTTTCAGTTGTTTTAAAACTTCATCGTTTGTTTTCTTTTTTTCCATCCAATTCTACCTATTCTTCTATAAATCCACATTTCAAAGGCTTCAGTTTTCTGTTCTGTATTTTTTATAATTGTCCAAAACAAATATTCTCAAACAAATATTCCCAAACAAATATTCCCAAACAAATATTCCCAAACAAATATTCCCAAACAAATATTCCCAAACAAATTTTCTCAAACAAATATTCTCAAACAAATATTCTCAAACAAATATTTCCAAACAAATATTCCCAAACAATTATTCCCAAACAAATATTCTGAAACAAATATTCCCAAACATATATTCCCAAACAAATATTCTCAAACAAATATTTCCAAACAAATATTCTCAAACAAATATTACCAAACAAATATTTCCAAACAAATATTCTCAAACAAATATTACCAAACAAATATTTCCAAACAAATATTCTCAAACAAATATTACCAAACAAATATTTCCAAACAAATATTACCAAACAAATATTCCCAAACAAATATTTCCAAACAAATATTCTCAAACAAATATTACCAAACAAATATTCTCAAACAAATATTACCAAACAAATATTCTCAAACAAATATTACCAAACAAATATTCCCAAACAAATATTTCCAAACAAATATTCTCAAACAAATATTTCCAAACAAATATTCTCAAACAAATATTACCAAACAAATATTCTCAAACAAATATCCCCAAACAAATATTACCAAACAAATATTCCCAAACAAATATTCCCAAACAAATATTACCAAACAAATATTACAAAACAAATATTCCCAAACAAATATTCCCAAACAAATATTACCAAACAAATATGCCCAAACAAATATTACCAAACAAATATTACCAAACAAATATTCTCAAACAAATATTCCCAAACAAATATTTCCAAACAAATATTCTCAAACAAATATTCCCAAACAAATATTCTCAAACAATAATTTCCAAACACATATTCCCAAACAAATATTCTCAAACAAATATTTCCAAACAAATATTCTCAAACAAATATTACCAAACAAATATTCCCAAACAAATATTTCCAAACAAATATTACCAAACAAATATTCCCAAACAAATATTTCCAAACAAATATTCCCAAACAAATATTCCCCCCCCCCCCCAAAAAAAAAAAAATTGTATGGCGAACTTAAGGACGGAAAGAGAACAAAGGGCAGACCAGTGCTGAGATATAAGGATGTTTGCAGGGCTTCCTTGAGGGAATTCTCTATCAGTGAAAGAAACTGGGAAAATCTGGCTGCAGATCGTAGCACATGGAGAAAACAAAAATAAAAAATGACACAGCAACTTTCAAGGCAATGCTAATATCAAATTCAGAAGACAAAAGGTGCAGGAGAAAGGAAACGAGGCTCAGCACCGCGAATAGATCTTGTTTGTTCTGCGGATGGATCTGTCTATCTATATTATCAGATTCAGCCACGTGAAAGCTGTTCAGCAAAGCAGCACCGAGCATAAGACATTAATATTTTTACCAAACTACTGACTCATCATGACTGCTTGCTACCAACCGTCCATCAAGGGCATATCATACCATATCAATTTCTTTCTTTGAAAGCTCTCAAAGTTTTATTATAATTGTATAGGTAAATACAATTTGTTTCTAATTTGCGAGTTAATTTCTTTCTAAAGTTTTCAAAATTATAATTATTTTTATTCTTTTTTGAATGAGCTCTTACTTTTAAATTTTAACATTGTCTGCAAAAATGTGTACCCTACCTTGTGAAGTAATGTTGATACTGTAATCTGGATGATTTGTAACTTTTATTCAAAATATCGTGTGTGAAATCTAGGGTACATTTAACAAATGATTCTCTGAAGTGACGGTTCAATTCTAGAATCAAATTTAATTATTAGGACTCTGTAAAAATACAGCTGTTGCTTCTGTAAGGAAATATCAAAGAAATATCATGCATAATAGTGCATTTATTGTAGAAATGATAAAAATGTATGAATGTAGTAAAATAGTCATCTCATTCTAGAGATTATTGTATGAGTATATGAGAACAAAGAAAGGTGGGATTTTTAATTCTTGAAAATGATTCAAAATGGAATTTTATCAAAGAGAATGTTTAAAATTTAGAAATTATACAAATGTAAGAATGAAAAAAAAAATTTGGTGTTCAATAAGCAATGTAGAGTGTTTGCAAAACAGTATTTAGATTAAACAAATCTTACATTGTAATGAATAACCCAGAATAATTTTTTTTTTTTAAATAACCGCCATCGAACAGAAATATGACAGGAAACAGCCTCAGAGAAAAGATCAGAAAAGAATTGAGAAAAGACGGAATAATTCCTTTCATTGAATACATAAAGAAACAATAGATACAATCATTTGGCTACTAGTGAAGACAGCAAGATTAAAATACTAGACAACGAAACACCAGAAAAATAGAAACCGCTATAAGAACACAGTCAAGTGTGGCACATGAAAAGATGGATTGGTGGAATATTAGAAAAACGGTAAACAACAGCAGGAAAGGCCAACAGAAGAGCAAAGGACAAGAAATGATTGTTTCCTTCATCCTTGAAAAGCAAACTATGAAGGAAAGAAGAAGCAACGTTTCGGTTTTAGAAATTGTTGAAATGTAAGAACTTAAGTTAAATATTATTTTGATTAACAACAACAATATGAGATTTAGAAATAGAGTTTCAATTCTTTGAATAATTGTAATATGAGATTTAGAAAATAGGGTTTGAATTCTTTTGAATGATTGTAGTATGAGATTTAGAAAATAGGGTTTGAATTTTTTGAATGATTGTAGTATGAGATTTAGAAAATAGGGTTTGAAATCTTTGAATGATTGTAATATGAGATTTAGAAAATAGAGTTTGAATTCTTTCGAATGATTGTAGTATGAGATCTAGAAAATAGAGTTTGAATTCTTTGAATGATTGTTGTTTGAGATTTAGAAATTCACACATATTCAAAGAATCCAAACACTGTTTTCTAAATCTATTACTACAATCATTCAAAGAATTCAAACTGTTTGAATTCTTTGAATGATTATTGTATGTTAAAAATTGTGTTTTAAATCTTAAAACTGTAGTATGAGATTAAGAAAATAGTGTAGAAAGGGATAATCATCATTATAAAACAGACAACCTCATAGTGCTCTGATCCTCTCCTCTGCGTGTTCCCCAGTAAGAAGTATGCCAGCCACATACTAGCGAAAGCACTGAAGATGGTCACAGCTCAGATGCACGGACTCAGTAACATAAGTGAAGACCTTGTCCCCCAAAAAAACCCTAAATCGCCTCTTACGACCTGCGTGACAGATGATAGTAGTTCTATTCTTTTCTTCCCTCAATATGGTCAGAGCATCGGTAGCCCCAAGGACGAAGAAAGAAAAGATAGAGTGAAACAGAAAAAATAAATACATAATAGAGAGAGTAGCGTTAATAGCTGAATTTGTTTTTACAAATGTAGAGATTCATTGATACCTACACCAGCATGGACGATGCTGAAAGAAGAAGACACACATGCACAAACGCACGTACGCAAACTCCACATTAGAACACGTTCCTCTTCAGACATTTCAGCTTTCAGACTCGAGAAGTTTAATAGCTAAATTATCTGTATTTCTCTCCTACATATTCATATTTCATTCAAAAACATTTAGGAGCAATCTTTCAGTTTTTGTAGATGTTTACGTTCAGCATTTGTTTGCGTTAACTCTTGGCTTCTGTTTTCGTTTATTTCCACCTTCTGTCCGATGTTGTTTGAGCTTTCGTTGTTGACTATTTTGATTTGTTTTAATAATTTTCCATTGACTATTATCCTGGATTTTGAGAAGTACGTTCTGCGAGTTCTATAAATTATATATATATATATATATTTGGTTGGACTAAAGAATATATGATTCTATTATTATTTATTTATATATTATGTAAAAAAAAAGTAAAAAATAAAGGTTCTCTCCATGTCTTGCTGGGCGTGTGGGGAATATGGTGTTAGTGACCATATGCTTCTATGACCACGGTACATTTTTGGGTGATGCGGTCGGTATCACACCAGGTCGCTTTAACTTTCTAGAAAAATCTCTGGTGCCCATTTTTAGAGGCTGGGTGAACCCCGGAGCCTTGTCAGTCAAAACAAAATCCGCCACTGCTGGGAATCGAATCCGGACCCTTCTGGTCAGGAAGCGAGTTCACTAACCACTCAACCACCGAGGCTCTATATATAGTATGTACATATTGTTATTTTTTCCCAGGACAGTTTTGGCTTGTGCAAGTTGTACCAGTGGAGATGAAATGTGTCCATGAAGTTAACTCCAGCGATCGAATGCCAATCATGGACAAATAATAAACAAACTAGTAGACGAAATAAAATCACTGTCATGTGATTTTGCAAGAACGATGTTGCTAATCTAGTGCATAAGTAAAAAAGCAAAGTAGCTCAGACCAAAATAGGATTTCAGAAAATGAAAAACGTCTTGTGCAACAATTCTATGTCAAAAGAAGTGAGAAAGAGAGTTAATCGGTGCTATATAGAGCCACTTCTGACCTGGGAGGCGAATGGACGAGAATCATGTTCAGTAGATAAACAAATACAAAGACGATTTGAGGCCACAGAGATGGGGTTTCTCAGAAGAATGTTAGAAGTTCCATGGACAGCTATAAAGATCAATGAGGACATTCTCAAAGAGGCCAACACAAAAAGGGAACTTCTAAAAAAACATCAGAAAAAAATAAACATTTTTCGGGCACATTATGAGAGGAGGAAAGTTGGAATACTTGGTTACAAATGGCAAAATACAGGGAAAGAGAGATCGCGGACGACATAGAGAGAAAATACTAGATAGCTTTGTGTTATGTCATAGTCAACAACAAAACTGATACGATGCACTGTGGATAGATGATTTTGGAAGTACATGATCGCCTACGCGAACACGTATGGTATATGATAATGATGAGGGCACAAATAAAAAGAAAAAGTCAATATTATTTGCTGAACGAAAAGAGCACACGTTACTAGCTTGGCGCTATAGTAAGAGTGATGGTATGGATGGATATATGTAATCATCATCCCCATCATCAAGTACCGTGCCTGCTGGTGTAGGTGATCATGTCTCTCCACAACTTTCGTTCTCGACAGTTATTTATCGTTTCTGTTATTGACCTTCTGCCAAGCCATTCTCTTAAGCTGTCTGGTACCTTTTTTCATTGCCTCTCTTTATCTTTTCGTCCCTTGATTTTCCCAGTTGTTACAGTATATTCCAGCTGTTCTCTTCTCATTACATGGCTAAAAAATAATTATTGTTTCTTCCTAATATTGGAAGTTAGCTCTCTTTTTGCTTTGGCCTCTCTCAGAACGTTTGCATTACTCTTCTTAACTTTCCATGGTATTCTCAACATTCTTCTATAAAACCACATTTCTACATACTCCAGCGATTTTCTTGTGTGTTGTCCTATTGTCCATGATTCACACCCATATGTTAAGATTTCACTACATAACATTTAAGAACTCTTTTTATTGTTTCTACTGTCAAAAATGGATTGCACAGTATCTTTTTAACTTTTTTTCTAAAAGCTGCTTATGCCTGAGCCATTCTGCATCTCACCTTTGTTGTACATCTACCATCTGAGGTTAATAATGTTCCCAGATATTTAAATTAATTTACCTGTTTGAATATTGTTCCAGTTGTCTTTATTGTGCACACATATATGTAATATGTAGATAGATAACGTGCAGTGGCGCAGTAGTAGCGCTCTGACTTGATGACAATGTGAATACAAAGTTTTGAGTGAATGACTCAAAGCAACTGGCGCTTTCAAATCAGTCCAGTTAAAGAAAGGATTGACACGTGACTCACTCAATTAAGGAAAAATTATAAGAGCTAGGAAGAAGACTGACCTCATTACCTGCAAATGCTCAACTCTATGACAGTGATATTATATTTATCATTCCTCTACACTAAGACACGTCAGGGACATTGTTAACATGTATACACTGTAGCAATGAGTAAAACGTATGAAAAAGAGTTAACAGAAACAATATACGATCGTAAAGCAATCATTATATATAGAGAGAAGAGAGAGAGGAGAGAGAGTGGAGAGAAGAGAGTGAAGCATAGAGAGAGAGAGGAGAAAGAGAGAGGATCATAGAGAGAGAGGAGAGAGAGTGATGCATAGAGAGAGAGAGGGGGGGGGGCTTAGAGAGAAAGAGAAAGGAGAGAGTGAAGCATAGAGAAAGGAGATAGAGTAGCATAGAGATATAGGAGAGAGAAGAATGAGTGAAGCATGTTTCTTACAAACAAAATAATGAGCTTGGGTCACAAAAACCAAGTCATGGTTATAGCCCAGTGATTAATCTTGCTGTGAATAATCAAAATGGCCAGCTTTATAAGCAGCAAAGATACTTCATTCATGTAAGTGTTTTACAGTGAACTGAAAGTGCAAGAAATTATTTCTCACAATCCTGCCATGGGAGCTGAGAGTAATGCATTCTGACATGCCAGAAAAGTTACGGAAATGGGTGGAAATTAATAAAACTGAATTTTGTTCTCGACCGATCGTTGCAAATGAAGATGGACATAGCAAGAGAGTTAATGAAGCTAGTTGGTATTTGGATAGGTGGCCACAATAATTCTATAACGTGAACGATATATAGGGTGTGTTTTTAATTAACCTGTAATTAAATATCAAGTTATAAATAAAATTATTGCGTAAATATTAAAGCAAACTAGTCATTGTGTTGGGGAGGAAAATATTTAATTTGTGGTTGAAATATTAAATGAAAATAATTGTAAATTTGGCACATTACAAAACAGTAAAAAGAATTACAATTATGTAAATGTTCACAACGGTTAAATAGTGAAGTAAATGTCCACAATAGTTAAATAGTGAAGTAAATATTCACAATAGTTAATTAGTGAAGTAAATATTCACAATAGTTAAATAATGAAGTAAATATTCACAATAGTTAAATAGTTAAGTAAATGTTCACAATAGTTAAATCGTGAATGTAAATGTTCACAATAGTTAAATAGTGAAGTAAATGTTCACAATAGTTAAATAGTGAAGTAAATGTTCACAATAGTTAAATAGTGAAGTAAATATTCACAATAGTTAAATAGTGAAGTAAATGTTCACAATAGTTAAATAGTGAAGTAAATGTTCACAATAGTTAAATAGTGAAGTAAATGTTCACAATAGTTAAATAGTGAAGTAAATATTCACAATAGTTAAATAGTAAAGTATATGTTCACAATAGTTAAATAGTGAAGTAAATGTTCACAAAAGTTAAATATTGAATGTAAATGTTCACAATAGTTAAATAGTGAAGTAAATATTCACAATAGTTAAATAGTGAAGTAAATGTTCACAATAATTAATGAGTTGGATTCGTTACCGATGTTTTGATCACGCAAGGGACCTGTAAAAATGGTGGGCCATCAGCTGACCAAGAACCTATCTCCCCGTGGCCTGTTCACTATCAGTCATGTCAGCGTTAAAACAGCCTGGCTAACGAGGTAAAGACCGACATGATCCACGTTCTGCGGTTCACGTCAAAACAACAGGATTAAAATGATCATTTATGAATGAAACAGGCTGACAACCAGAAAAGATGCCAGTTCATTAATGTCACCGGAAAAAATTCATATTCCTAAATATTACAAAAATACATCATGTTGGAATTATTCAGAACAGTTTCTTCTTCTTCTTCTACCTTTCAGTTCCCTGTGGAGCATAGGTCTTCAACAAACACTTTCCAAGTCGTTCTGTTTCTTGCCAATCTTTTAAGATCATTCCATGTATCCCCATCATTTTCTTCTCTGCTTCTATCTGTTTTCTCCAAGAATTCTTTGGTCTTCCTCTTTGTCTTTTCTCCTGGGGATTCCAAATAACAGCTTCTTAGCGATTAAATTAATTGAGAATATAATCGTACAACTATTGCCAAAAATGGATTGTACACTATCATCCTCATGTTTTTGGAAATCTGTATTTCGCCTGAGACATTCTGCATCTCACCTGTGTTGTAAATGTGGTTTTACAGAAGAATGTTGAAATTACCACGGACAGCTAAGAAGAGTAACGAAAACGTTCTGGAAGTAGCCAAAGCAAAAAGAGAGCTAATATCCAATATATTCATCATCATCATCATTGAGTGCCGTCTCCGCAACGAAGGTTGGCTACCATGGAGCGCCATTTTGCTCTATCTCTTGCTTTGATGGTGCAGGTTGTCATCGTTTGATGTTACTCGTCCATGTTAATCTTGGTCTGCCTCTGCCTCTTTTACCTTGTATTTTCCCCTCCAGGATCACTTTCAGTAGGCTGTTGTGTCTTTTAACATGGCCTAAGAAACGCATTTGTCTTGTTCTAAATGTGTTCAGAAGTTCTCTTTTCATTTTTAGTTGTTTTAAGACTTCATCGTTTGTTTTCTTTTCCTTCCATCCAATTCTACCTATTCTTCTATATATCCACATTTCAAAGGCTTCAATTCTCTGTTCTGTTTTCTTGTCTAATGTCCATGTTTCAGCACCATATAGGAATATTGAGAAGATGTAACATTTTGCTATTCTTAGTTTTAGCTCTGGTGTTATTTGTTTTGATGTTAGTAGGTCCTTCATGACATTAAAATTACTTTTTGCCATTCCTATTCTTTTGTTTATTAATATTAGCAATAATAAAATATAACAAAGAGTTCTCTACACCCATTGATATAAAAAGAGGAGTAAGACAAGGATGCATCCTATCACCAAGCTTGTTCAATCTATACACTGAGCAAATCTTTAAAAACATCATAGAGATGCCAGGCCTACAAATTAATGGAAAGATAATCAATAACCTAAGATATGCTGACGATACTGTACTACTAGCAGAAAATCCTAAAGACCAATATATTAGGAAGAAAAAAATAAATTTTTTGGGCATGTAATGAGAAGGAAACAGTTGGAATATATTGTAACAACTCTGAAAATTGAGGGGCGAAGTGGTAGAGGGAAGCAAAGAGAAAAGATACCACACAGCTTAAGAGAATGTCTTGGCAGAAGAGTATCACCAGAAATGATAAATAACTTTCGAGATCGAAAGTCGTGAAGAGACATGATCACCTACGCCAGCAGGCACGGTACTTGATGATGGTGCTGATGAATCGTACAACAAAACTATGTAATAATAAATTAATTGCTAATTCAATACTATAGATCAGTGGTTGTCAACTTAAGGTTGACTGATGGTCCGATTATAACCAGGACCAGAGAGCCAAACTTAAAAAAATATCGTCAACAAAAATTACCAGATGTGATATAGTCTTAAACAGTCTGTTTACAAAGTGAGGAGAAATGAAAGAATATATAAAGAAAAAATGGAATTGTTAAAGTGCATTTGTGATGTCTACTTGTTACGCGAAGCTTGAACCACACCATTTTTGTCTATATATATATTTTGTTTCGTTTCTCCTCACTGTTAGCTTCACTGCAGCTTCCTATTTTGATGCATTTATGTGCCTTCTTTGCCTTGACCCTACTGTATATAAAGTCGCTATGCAGTGAACAAGTTGTTGTTTACATTTTAAAATTACTTTCTTGTTTTTTTTTTACCGATTACAAGTTTGGTTTTTATTTATAGATATTTAATATTATAGTTTATGTTGACGCTCTAAGAGCCAAGAAAAATAAACCAGCGGGCCATATCTGGCTCGTGAGTCACAGTTTGGCCCGTCTCTGCTGTAGATGATGATCATAGGTAAAAATGTTCAAGTATGTAACAATATTACAGAACCATTCTTGCTAAATTGGTTACAAATTGTGATCACTTTATTACAATGTGATTACAAGTAAAACAAGAGCGACAATAATCAATAAAACAAACAAGTATTCATTACTAAAGTAATTTAAATTTCCACAACGCTTTAGCGCGAAAAAAAAATAGTAACGAAATTAATTATAAATTAATAAATCTATTCTCAAAATTATTTACAAATGAATCAAAAAATTCTCAAAATTAGTTACAAATAAATCAAACAATTCTCAAAATTAATTACAAATAAATCAAAATATTGTCAAAATTAATTACAAATAAATCAAAATATTGCCAAAATTAATTACAAATAAATCAAAATATTGTCAAAATTAATTACAAATAAATCAAAATATTGTCAAAATTAATTACAAATAGATCAAAATATTGTCAAAATTAATTACAAATAAATCAAAAAATTATCAAAATTAATTACAAATAGATCAAACTATTCTCAAAATTAGTTACAAATTTAACAAAATGACGTTTTTATTGAATGCTAAAATTGTAATAATGTTGAAAAATAAATATTGCAACTAATTCAACATTGTTGTAAGAAGATTGAATCGTTAAACTCACTGTCATCTTGCAACAAAATTAGTTGCTGTTGTAAAAATGTTACAGAACGATTAGATAGATGAACGTATATAAAACAAAGCATAGGTGCATTACTACGTTTAGGGAGCCGTGATAGCCCAGTGGTTAGTGAACTGGGCTACAAAGGACAAGACGTAGGGTTCGATCTCAATCGACGGGGTCCGGTTCACCCAGTCTTTAATGGGTACCAGATTTTTGTTTCTGGGAAAGTAAAGCGGCACGGGCGTAATACCGACCACATTACACCAAAAATCATGGGCATACGGTCTGTAAAATTTATGGTCACTAACACCATATTCCCTATACGCCACTTGGCGTGACGGGGGATCTTTACATTTTTGTATTACTACATTCAGCTGTCGTTGTGATCTTATATCTGTTATGGCTGCGTGTATCAAAATTATCAAACGTTGATCTAACGACAGACAAAAAAGGTGAAATGAATTATTCAAACAGTTTACTCGCGAGATGTTGTAATTTCACGGGAAGTGCCAGCTTACAAATTGAAATAGTCCAACTACAGGTAATGGAATCGATCTAAACACACCAGCCCAGACAATTACAGGGAGTGTGTCTTTGAAGTTCACATCTCCCAATCTGTATCTACAATAAAAAGCCATTAACCTTTCAGCCTGGAAGAGTTGTCAGTTTTGGTGCTCTTAACCAATGCTCACCTGGACTCGGATGAATCTGGGAGATATTGTGAGTGTAAAGTCGTGTTTCAGTGTCTCCCATCAATCGGTCAATTTCTTCATACATCTCTAATCTCCTGTATCTCCAAGGTTCCAATATTCAATTAACTCAAATTCATTTCACGGACGTTTCGTATTTCATTTATCTACATCTGCATCTACAACACCGTGACAAAGGTGGTCAACACTTTAACCCAGTATTCACGTGTGTTGTAGATTTGTATTTTTGTTTTACTTTCGCTCATTGCAGTAAGGACAACAATAATGTCTGCGGTCAGCGACCTCCATTTCTGTTTACTTGTGGCTGTTCCTTGGCGAAGACAGGACATGTCTTTCTATATTCTGTTCTAGCTTTATCTACAGCTGTTTGCTCTCACCTCAATGTGGCATTTTTGTTCGAAACTTGTATATTTTGCAAAGTTTATGAAAACGATCTCCTCGGCATTTCCGTCACTCTTAAAATGGAAATTTTATGGGAGTGTTTTCAATTTGTGACACCAGACACAAGAAGTTTTAAACTATAGTCAATATTTCTGTGAAAATGATATTTTATGGGAGTGTTTTCAATTTGTGACACCAGATACAAGAAGTGACATTTTAAACTATAGTCAATATTTCTGTGAAAATGATATTTTATGGGAGTGTTTTCAATTTGTGACACCAGATACAAGAAGTGACATTTTAAACTATAGTCAATATTTCTGTGAAAATTTTTAGAGCTTTTGAGGGCGCAATATTCACCTTCTAACCACTGTTATGTTTCAGTTGTCATATATTTTCTTCTAATCACTTGGAATGTATAAGATAAGATAAGCACAAATATATAATATATTTTATTGCATACGCGAGTAGAGATGCAGAAAATATATATAAAATAAACAAAGTATAAAATAATATTAAGTTGTTGAGCTTAAGAAGAGACGAGACAAACTACGACGTTTCGGCAAAAGCCTTCATCAGGTACATTATAAAATGTATAAATACAGTAACAAACACACAAGGGACATGTTTATCTATCTGAAAAGGGTCATGTGGAGGAATGACAGGAAGAAGAAGAATTACACAATTTGTTCTAACATTAATTAGAACAGTTTAATCTCACAGTTTGTTCTAACATTAATTAGAACAGTTTAATCTCACATTTTGTTCTAACATTAATCAGAACAGTTTCATCTCAGTTTTTCTAACATTAATTAGAACAGTTTCATCTCACATTTTGTTCTAACATCAATTAAAGCAGTTTCATCTCACATTTTGTTCTAACATCAATTAAAGCAGTTTCATCTCACAGTTTGTTCTAACATCAATTAAAACAGTTTCACCTCAAAGTTCGTTCTAACATCAATTAAAGCAGTTTCATCTCACAGTTTGTTCTAACATCAATTACAAAAGTTCCATCTCTCATTTTGTTCTGTTTTAAACATCAATAAACATATTTTCACCTCATTGACAATTTGTTTAACATTTGAAGGCATTGAGCCAAAGAGGTAGAACCCATGGTATGTTTGATAAAATCCATCAAGGAACATTAAACACGATAATTGTCGTAGAATTAAAACAAAGCTGGATTTTAAAAGAAAAATTTAAAGCAACATTAATTATATTTTCCCATTACTTGTTTTGGCTGCAGTTTTTATAATGACAGCTTTGTTTGTGGATGCCCTGAATCTTATTTTCATCCGATTTGTTAAAATGCACTCGAATACATGTGATGGCCAGTAGCATTACGCTGTCAAGTCTCGGCCATTGATCTTCGGTTTCGTGACGCTGTGACTCAAAATGTTCCCACAAAAACTTCCAGATTAGAAGTGGCAACTCGGAATACTCTCGTCCAGAACGGTTTAAAAATGAAATAACGCGAGAGAATGGCTCGTGAAGATGAACTTAATAACCTGAGGTAAAATTCGTTTACCTTTGGCATGTATACCAGGTAATGAGGTACTTCTTACGCATATTGTACTTAAAACGGGTTTGCGAATAAACGGAATAGAAACAAAGTGAATCAATGATTGTTGAAGTGCAGGTTAGATGAATAATATCCTGATTATATCACAGTGCAACGAACTTTAGTAGCGTGACACGAACGTGGAGATTTCGTTTCACGAAAACTAATATCTAGAACATTTTCTTTTTTAATATAAATCTTTTTTTAATTTATTGTTAGCATATCTTTTTTTGTTTGTGAAGATGTTTTTATATTTTAAAATTATATATTGTTATTGTTTATGCAATAAAGTGTACTACTATTACTGGTATTGGTGTCACACAATTCATCATCATCAAGTACAGGGCCTACTGGCGTAGGTGATCATGTCGCTCCACGACCTTCGATCTCGGCAGCTATTTATCATTTCTGTTGTTGACCTTCCGCCAAGCCATTCTCTTAAGCTGTCTGTTATTTTTTCTCTTTGCTTCCCTCTATCTCTTCGTCCCTCAATTTGTCCAGTTGTTACAATATACTCCAGTTGTTCTCTTCTCATTACATGGCCAAAAAATATGATGATTGTTTCTTCCTAATATTGGAAATTAGCTCTCTTTTTGCTTTGACCTCTCTCAGAACATCTTCATTACTCTTCTTAGCTGTCCATGCTATTTTCAACGTTCTTTTGTAAAACCCCATTTGCACAGACCCCAGTGATTTTCTTGTTTGTTGTCGTATTGTCCAATTTTCACATCCATATGTTAAGACTGGCTCTACATAAGATTTAAGAACTCTTTTTCTTGTTTCTATTGTCAAAAATGGATTGCATAGTATCTTCCTCATTTTTTGGAAAGCTGCTTTTGCCTGTGCCATTCTGCATCTCACCTCTTTTGGACATCTTCCGTCTGAGGTTAACAAAGTTCCCAAATATTTAAATTCATTTACCTGTTTTAATATTGTTCCGCTTATCTTTATTTTGCACACAATTATTATCTGTTAATATATTATATACATTAATATTGTCAATGCTGCTTCTATTATTATTATCAATTTTGGTACTGTTATTGCTACTATTATTATTAATATTATTATTATTATTATTATATTGTTTTCGTTTTGTTCTAGTATTATTGTTATCTTATTATTGTTAGTATTATTACTATTTTTATTACTATTGTTTTTACCATTATTACTACTTTTATTTTTACTACTGTTATATTATTGTCAATATTACAATTTTATCATTGTGATTATTATAATAATTGTTTTAAAGCTTTTCCTGTTTTTTAATACAACTGTCATTGACAATTGTGTTACTTTTACTATTATTATTATTACTTTTATATTGAGCTATTTTGTGGGTTTCATCATTTTACTTCGAACATACTTTCATATTTCTACTATTGCTAATAATACCACAATAATTACTATTATATTTCTACTACTGCTACTAATACTATAATTATTACTATTATATTTCTTCTACTACTACTAATACTACAATTATTACTATTATATTACTACTACTGCTACTAATGCTACAATTATTACTATTATATTTCTACTACTACTACTAATACTACAATTATTACTATTATATTATTACTACTGCTATTATTACTATTGTTATTACTGTTGCTTTATCAAGATTATTTATATTATTATTTTAAATATTTTTATTAATATGTTTAATCGTTAGTCAATATTATTACTATTTTTTTTATTATCATTGTGTTTTTATTATTATTAATATATATAAATTATTTTTACTTTTGGTATTCGTAAATATTATTATTATGTTATTGTATCTACCTATATTTTCAGTACTGTTCTTGTTTTAAATAATAATATTGTCACCACTATTCAGCATCATCAGGTCACAGTTCCATTGCAGAACGTTGCATCCATCACAGCCCGTCAGAAAGGTTCGCTGTCTCTAGTCAGATCTCCCACAGAACGTTGCAGCCACGCAGAATGGTGTTAGTGACCATATATTTTACAGACCTTCGGCACATGATTTTTGGGGTAATGTGGTCGGTATTACGCCCGTACCGCTTCACTTTCCCTGAAAAAAATCAGGTACCCATTAAAGGCTGGGTGAACCCGGAAGCCATCGGTTGGGATCGAACCCAACCTCTTGCCCTTTGTTGTCCAGTTCACTAACCACTGAGCTATCGCGGCTCCTTATTCAACATAAACAAATATTTATTTATTGCTTGAAGTAAAAAAAAAGCAATGTTTTGGTAAGAATTATTTGAATAATGAAGGCATCTTATATATCAATACAATAAGAATATCAAAAGCAAGATGAGCTTTCGCTGTACTGGGAAGCATATGCAAATCTAAAGAAATTAGATTAAATACAAAAATAAAAATTGTCAACTCCAGTGTTAAGTTAGTCCTATTATATATGATGGTGAAACATGGAGAACAGCAAAAATGACAATCATGAAGATATAGATTTCATTAATGGATGCTTGCGCAGAATGAAAGGATGGAAATGGCAGGACAAAATCACTAAGATAGAAGGATGTAAATGTACCAGTCAAATACCAGTGGATAAAGAAATAAAGCGAAGACGGTGGCGCTGGATAGGACACACACACTGCGGAAGCCAACTGAAAGTATTACACAACAGGCCCTTTTTTTTAATCCCCAAGGAAAAACACAAAGAGGAAGACCAAACTATTCTTGGAGAAGACAGATCGAAGCAGAGATGAAGATGATGGGGACGACATGAAATGATGTTAAAAGAATGGCAACAAACAGAACGGCCTGGAAAGTGTTTGAAGACCTATGTTCTACAAGGAGCTGAAAGGTAAAAGAATATATATATATATTGTCCTTTCTAGCCGAAGACGGCACATAGGGCAGAACCACAATCTCAAAAGCAGAAACCGCGCGTGCCAAAATGGCACATATTGCAGAGATCACTGTTAAAATCTATGGCTTTGTTTCCATAACAATACTTTTTTTTTTACAATGACAGCTTGTCAAACCATCAATCATTTTCCATAGTCGCCTCTTACGACATGCCTGGAAGGTCACATAGTTACTATTCTTTACTTCCCTCATAATGAGGCCCCGGTAACACAAGGGGATATATATATATAATTGTCTTTCGTTATACAGGTATGTCTACAATTTTTGAGTTTTGAAAATGAATTTATTTGTTTTTGGTAGGGTTGGCTATAGGGATGTTATTAAAAGCAGACCAAATCTTGAATGTCGAAGACAAGAAAAGAAAACAGACAAATTAGAGGGGTAAAATACTTTTACAAATATATTTCTTCCTTCCTTTCTACCTATGATTACTCCTCTTCATCGTCTGCTCTTAAAAGAACGTTAAATGGGCGTAAACGCGTTGTGTTGTAGTTTCAAACAGGCTTTGGTTTCTGCGCCTTTCGGCCCAGCACATCGGACATCAACAAGATATTTTTTGGCTCCGAGTTACCTTCCCCCTTCTTGGCTGCCGCCATCAAATTTAATATCTAAAAAGTGTGCTTTAGAGAGTGTGTGTTTAAAAAAAAAAACAGAAACTAAATACAAAATGTGTGAAAAAGAAAAATAGAGAAAACTAATTTAAATGTTTTTAAAAAAAACTGTGATCGTGGCACCCAATTAGACGTCCGCAAAAAAAGCAAACAACTCATCCGTTCTCTAATTGTTTCCCTTTGTTCTTGTTCATGTTCTTAAATAAAGTCGCAACTCCGACCAAAAAAAAAAATGTCCTCTCTTTAAAATTTTCTTAAAAAAACAAAACCCGCAAACTTTGATATGAAACGAAAGATTCAATTCCCATGATACCCCTGTGTCGTCTTTGGCATTAGTTCTTGTTTATTACAGAAAATCTCTTTAGAGGGTAGATGCTCCCAAGCCAAAAACTGATTTATTAAGGGCTAGGGGCACACTACGAGGACACGGGCTTGGACAAAGACGTGACTGAGCGATGAAAGTGGAGGAAATTCGTTTGTGAAAGAGTGACTCACAGTAATATGCTCACGTAGAGATGACGGTGGCTGATGAGCTTTCTTATTCTTTAGCATCAAACAAGCGATCGGTGTGTTATTTTGTAATAACATACTTAATAGTTGTAGTAGTAGTAGTAGTAGTAGTAGTAGTAGTAGTAGTAGTAGTAGTAGTAGTAGTAGTAGTAGTAGCCTCCGTCAGTCATAGTTGACTATGGATTTTTTAGCGCTCCTAGAAATGTTATTTTTTCTTTTTTTTTTTCATTCGTCGTGTATTCTTTTCTCTATGAATCTGTCTGCTTCTTGTTTGAGATGAACATACATAAGAGTAATAACAATACTGAGAGTAATGATAATTATTGTAATAAAAACAATAATATTTTAGAAATAATATTAATAGTGATAAAAAAATAAAAACTACAATAATACCATTAGTGATAACAATAATGATAACTATTGTAATAACTAACAACAGTTTTTAGTAAAAATCGTAAAAGTGATAACAATAATAATGATAACAATAATGATAACTATTGTAATA
Organism: Megaustenia siamemsis; assembly: GCA_032433765.1. Classification (NCBI taxonomy): domain Eukaryota; kingdom Metazoa; phylum Mollusca; class Gastropoda; order Stylommatophora; family Ariophantidae; genus Megaustenia; species Megaustenia siamemsis. The sequence goes on from JAVIAB010000124.1 coordinate 23,941,280, forward strand.
ACTAATAACAATTTTTAGTAAAAATCGTAAAAGTGATAACAATAATAATGATAACAATAATGATAATTATAACAATTTTAATAACATGAGACTACCGTGGACAGCTAAGAAGAGTAATGAAGACGTTCTGAAAGAGGCCAAAGCAAAAAGCCAGTTAGTTTTTAATATTAGAAAGAAATAATCATCACTTTTTTCATGACATAATCCATTTTACTAGAACATGTCGAAATCTGAAAGAAAATTCCACATGTGTGATTACGTAACTGTCAAAAAAGTAGAGCTGTTGACAACATCAAAGTACTAGCTAAAGGTCAAAGGGTAAGGCGGAACTGCCTATACTTAACTCATACAAGTAATCTCAATGTTAATATTTGACAAACGTCTCGGCTACTCTCACCTCTGAATGTCCAACCATTTCATGCGTAATATCACGAGACTAGAGCGGCGAATTAGAAAGAGGAGAATGGTCAGGGTTTTTATCGGAGGTGTTCAGTTGAAACAAATAAACTAGACTAAGAGGTAATAAAATAACTAAAACTGGAAGAAAGTGCAATAAAATAACTAAAACTGGAAGAAAGTGCAATAAAATAACTAAAACTGGAAGAAAATACAATAAAATAACTAAAACTGGAAGAAAATACAATAAAATAACTAAAACTGGAAGAAAGTGCAATAAAATAACTAAAACTGGAAGAAAATACAATAAAATAACTAAAAACTGGAAGAAAATACAATAAAATAACTAAAACTGGAAGAAAATACAATAAAATAACTAAAAAGTGGAAGAAAATACAATAAAATAACGTAAAACCTGATTAAAATGCAATAACATTTTAAAAACAGGATGAAAAAAAATAAAATAACGAAAAAGGGATGAAAATACAATAAGATAACGTAAAACCGGATTAAAATACAATAAAATAACTAAAAATTAGATGAAAATACAATGAAATAACGAAAACTATTGCGGAGAAAAAACAAAAAGAAACCGCTCTGCGTGGTTTTTAATCTATTTGTACGGAAAATGTCGTGAAAACATTCAGTTCTAGCACATAGAATAGCGAAATGTCCTGCTACTGGCTGAACGGCTATCTGCGGCCATCATAACCTAGGAATGTTGAAAGCCTAAACTAATTGCAACCAGAGCGTGATCACATGTAGGATGTGAGTGAGTAACACATTTCTGGTTAAGTTCCTGGAAAGAAAACTTTAACTTCTCTTGGAAGTTCTCAACACTTTATGTTCTAGGTAGCTTGGTACAGACCAGTGGTGGAGACACGGAATAGTACCGGAAGTACTAACAATGTGTGCGAGGATGTTTCATCCAATCAGAAATCCAAACAGATTGACCAATCGTTATGCATCTGGGTTTTTTAGGTCAAGGAAGTCTTCACGGAAACGAACGCGTGGACAAATTAGCTAAAGAGGGAGGGAGATTACCACAAGAGAACCATCTGGTCAGCTACGATGAAGCCAAATCCATCATCAAAGGCCAGTAGCATGAAAAATGGAAACAAGAACACCCATAGTATAACGAGAGGGATGGATACCTCCAACTTTCAAGGAGGGATCAAGTCATCATACTTCGCCTACGCACTGACAACAACATAATGAGAAATCACATGTTCACCAAACTCAAAATAGGAACTACCAGCCTATGCCACTGTGCACTGGATAACATGACAACAAAACATGTTCCACAGGATTGCCCCCAGTACACAGACCTGAGAAGGACAATGTGGTCCACACCCACCTCCCTGGAAGAGAAACTATACGGGGCAACCGAATCACTTAAACAGACAGCTGCCTTCATAAGAGAGTCCGAAATCCTAGTCTGAATGAGCCATGATCACAGAAGAAGAACATCAGGGAAGTAAGCCAACATCTAACTAACCTAATTAAAGGTCTCTACATCAACAGCACTGCACAGTCAGAACAGCAGCAGGCTACACGGACCACTTCGAAATTAGATCAGGTGTAAGACAGGGGTGCGTACTATCCCCATTGCTGTTTAATACATACATGGATTATAAATGCAAATTAGTCAACCAATCAGAGACAGAGGAGAATAGCGTGTTTTTTGTTTGTTTGTTTTTTGCAGACAATCGGTCACTAATACAAGGAAACATAGAAGATCTACAAGATCACTTAAATAGACTCAACAGAACAGGCTCAAAATACAACATGAAAATCAACATCACCAAAAGTCATGAATATCGTAAAAGAGAGACAAAACTACAGACGGCAGACAACTAAAACAAGTAGATGAATTTATATGCCTAGGGAGTCTAGTGATAAACGACATTTCACAAACAGCAAAGATAGACTCAAGATGCAACAAAGCTTGTCAAATCATTGGACAGCTATCACCACTATTGTCCAACAAGGAAATAATTTTAGAGGCAAAACGGACACTGTACAATACAATCTTCATCCCAATTTTGTGCTACCAACACCAGTCCTGGACCCTAGATGCAAGAACAATTTTAAAAAAATAAATAATAAACAACCTCTACTGAGATGAAATGTTTTAGACACATGACAGAAAAGCGCCTGAGAGATAAGATCAGAAATGAAGAACTGAGAAAAAAAAGTCAGGAATAATCCTCGTATCCGCCATAGAATATATAAAGAAAACATATAAAATGGTTTGGCCACGTAACAAGGCAGAAAGATCAAAACACAGCACAACGAGCCCTCAATAAACGTTGCAAGAACGCCAGACCCAATGGCCGACCACGAAAAAGATTTGACAGAATATTAGAAACACTAGGAAACATAGCAGCAGAGGCGAACAGAAGAGCAAAAGACCGCAAATTATATCTCCCCTAAACGCTGAAAGCCAAATGAGGAAGGAAAGAAGAAGGTTCTATTCTAGGAGTATACCTCAAACATAGTAAAGACACATCCCACACTGTAACGTTTCTATAGTAACACGCTTCCATTCACAACTGGAGTTAAACATCTCAAAAGTGGCATTTTAGTTCTTATCTTGTAACTTTTGCAGCACTTTATGAATGAGGATATCCTCAGCCCTGTTGATTGATCTCATTCTTAAGATTATTATTATAAATGAAAGTTTTCTTTCATTTTGTGATGCCAGACACGAAAGCTTAACATTTTCAGCTGAAGTCAACATTTATGTCATCTTCTTCCTCTTCTTCTTTCCTTCCTCATCTGCCTTTCAGCATCGAGGATAGATATAATTTGCGGTCTTTTGCTCTTCTGTTCGCCTCTGCTGCTGTTATGTTTCCTAGTGCTTCTAATATTTCATCGATCCATCTTTTTCGTGGTCGACCCTTGGGTCTGGTGTTCTCACTTCTTCTTTTGCTGAAGGCTCGTTGTGTTGTGTTTTGTTCTTTCTGCCTTGTCACGTGGCCAAACCATTTTATCTGTTGTTTCATTATATATTCTATGGCGGGGGCTATTCCTAGCTTTTTGCTCAGTTCTTCATTTCTGATCTTATCTCTCAGACTGTTTCCTGTCATTCGTCTAACACATTTCATCTCTGTAGAGGTTATTTTTCTTATTGTTCTTGCATCTAGGGTCCAGGTCTGGCATTGGTAGCACAGCGTTGGGATGAAGATTGTATTACATAATTGAAGATTTAATGTGTGAATAGTAATGTAGTAGTTAATGCTCGTAATAAACAGATAAAATATTTGGCAAATTGAAGAGTGTCAGGAAATGCAATACTCAATTTGTAACCAGTAAGGTTTTTTTTTTATTTTGTGAAATTTTAAGATACAGATTCTTCTAATTCACTTTGAATGTAGAACAGAAAAAGCATGTACATTTTATTTTACTTGAAAGACTCAAACAAGCAAATGAAATAACGTATCAATGACAAACAACTGTGGTTTAGAGAAAAGACATATTCAAAGACATTGAGGTGACCATGTACCCATTTTTAAAGTCTTGCCCCACGGAGACAAACTCAACAATTAAAGCCAGAAGTCTATATGCGTTCATGTGCAAAAAAAATGAATGTATGAGATGGTACCAACACATGGAAGTTGCAAGCATTTTAGCAAACTGTTTCAATGAAGCAACGTGCATTGTCCTTGTGTTGATTGTGGTAGTTACTATACCTTAGACCAGGCTTTCTTATTGTGGTAGTTACTACAACTTAGACCAGACTTTCTTATTGTGGTAGTTACTACAACTTAGACTAGGCTTTCTTATTGTGATAGTTACTACAACTTAGACCAGACTTTCTTATTGTGGTAGTTAATACAACTTAGACAAGGCTTTCTTATTGTGGTAGTTACTACAACTTAGACCAGGCTTTCTTGTTGTGGTATTTACTACAACTTAGACCAGCATTTCTGATTGTGATAGTTACTACAACTTAGACCAGACTTTCTGATTGTGATAGTTACTACAACTTAGACCAGACTTTTTGATTGTGATAGTTACTACAACTTAGACCAGACTTTCTGATTGTGATAGTTACTACAACTTAGACCAGGATTTCTTATTGTGATAGTTACTACAACTTAGACCAGACTTTCTTATTGTGATAGTTACTACAACTTAGACCAGACTTTCTTATTGTGATAGTTACTACAACTTAGACCAGACTTTCTTATTGTGATAGTTACTACAACTTAGACCAGACTTTCTTATACAACTCATGCCAGGCTATCTGATTGTGGTAGTTACTACAACTTAGACCAGACTTTCTTATTGTGATAGTTACTACAACTTAGACCAGACTTTCTTATTGTGATAGTTACTACAACTTAAACCAGACTTTCTTATACAACTCATGCCAGGCTATCTGATTGTGGTAGTTACTACAACTTAGACCAGAATTTCTTATTGTGATAGTTACTACAACTTAAACCAGACTTTCTTATACAACTCATGCCAGGCTATCTGATTGTGGTAGTTACTACAACTTAGACCAGACTTTCGTATTGTGGTAGTTACTACAACTTAGACCAGACTTTCTTATTGTGGTAGTTACTACAACTTAGACTAGGCTTTCTTATTGTGATAGTTACTACAACTTAGACCAGACTTTCTTTTTGTGGTAGTTAATACAACTTAGACAAGGCTTTCTTATTGTGGTAGTTACTACAACTTAGACCAGGCTTTCTTGTTGTGGTATTTACTACAACTTAGACCAGCATTTCTGATTGTGATAGTTACTACAACTTAAACCAGACTTTCTGATTGTGATAGTTACTACAACTTAGACCAGACTTTTTGATTGTGATAGTTACTACAACTTAGACCAGACTTTCTGATTGTGATAGTTACTACAACTTAGACCAGGATTTCTTATTGTGATAGTTACTACAACTTAGACCAGACTTTCTTATTGTGATAGTTACTACAACTTAGACCAGGATTTCTTATTGTGATAGTTACTACAACTTAGACCAGACTTTCTTATTGTGATAGTTACTACAACTTAAACCAGACTTTCTTATACAACTCATGCCAGGCTATCTGATTGTGGTAGTTACTACAACTTAGACCAGAATTTCTTATTGTGATAGTTACTACAACTTAAACCAGACTTTCTTATACAACTCATGCCAGGCTATCTGATTGTGATAGTTACTACAACTTAAACCAGACTTTCTTATACAACTCATGCCAGGCTATCTGATTGTGATAGTTACTACAACTTAGACCATCATTTCTGACTGTACTGCTACATCTTAGGACTGTCGACACACCTTGCAAAAAGTGTTTGCTATGTCCGAATATTATTCCATGCGTGGCAGCATTCAGAACAATTGACTCCGTCACAAGCGAAAAGATCATTAATAACGTCTTTAACGTCCTGTGAGTATCTACCGCTCTGGTTACACCGGAATTAACAGAATTACATATAGGATACTTAAAGTGGAAATTTTACAAAGATATGGGGTATTCCTAAACTCCATTATCTAAGAGCGACGCGACTGTTGTTAAGGTGCAGATTTGAGATTACGAGAACTTGGAAACGAGCTGAATACAAGTTGGACGAGGTGAATAAGAGGGCGCGGATCAGAAGTGCGTTAACAGCAAGCTATAAGATGATACCTAATAATATAACCAACAAACCGTACAGCTTGTTACAGAACTATCATCGTGAATACTCGCGCCATTATTTGGGGAGAATTGAGTAAATTAGGAATTTTCCAGAGCACTTTTAGGATCATTACTGTTATCGTTAACTTTAAGAAGGTAATATCGTTATCGTTAACTTTAAGAAGGCAATATCACAATATTACACTAACAATCATATTACACTAACAATCATATTACACTAATAATTACATGTCATGGGTGAAGGAAATAATTTTAAATAATAGCAAAATTTGTGGAAGATATTTTTTTTTTCATTATATCTTACTAACCAAAGTAGTTTTTCTGTCTCCATTTCTCTTTCTACTGGCCATAGATTGGATTATTAAAATAACTCAAAACAACAGAAATGGGATCCAGTGGTCACTGACCAAACTACTTGATGATTTAGACTTTGCTGATGACATAGCTCTCCTATCACACAGCCATCAACAGATGCAGGATAAAATGAGTATATTAGATGAGAGATCACAACAGCTAGGAATGAAGATTAATAGAGATAAGACCAACATTATGAGAATTAATACAGTTGGCAATAACCAAAAAAAACTATGAAAAAATACCTCTACTAGACGTACAATCTAACATATATCTGGGCAGTAATATAGATAAAATACCACTAATATCTTCAGTAATAAAGAAAAGACGATGGTCATACGTTGGACATGTGATGAGAAGAGATAATAATCGAATAGCAAAGCAAGCTCTCATATGGGAAACAACAGGTAAAAGAAAAAGAGGAAGACCCAGGGAGACACTGAGAAGAACATTGATGAGAGAGGCAAGAGCAGCAGGAATCGGCTCCCTCAATGAGATAGAACTGCTTGCACAGAACAGAGACAGATGGCGAGATTTGATAAAATATCTTTAAAAGAAAACTGCTAGAACAAAAATTCATATAGGAGAAGGTGTATCTTGGTCTACGCCCTATGGGCCGGTTACGGCTCGAAAGGTCAATAGATAGATAGAATATAGATAAAGAGGGAGGAACAGAAAATGATACCAAAATAAGGATATCAAAAGCAAGAGGAGCTTTCAATGCACTGGGAAACATATGGAAATCCAAAGAAATTAGGTTAAATACAAAAATAAACATTTTCAACACAAATGTTAATTCGGTCCTATTATATGGCTGTGAAACATGGAGAACAACAACATTGACAATCACGAAGATACAGACTTTCGTTAATGGATGCTTACGCAGAATAAAAGGATGGAAATGGACAAAATCACTAACATAGAATTATGGAAATGTACCAGTCAAATACTAGAGAATAAAGAGATGCAGCGAAGACGATGGCGCTGGATAGGACACACACTACGGAAGCCAACTGAGAGTATTACACAACAGGCCCTTTTTTGGAATCCCCAGGGGAAAAGATAAAGTGGAAGACCAAGGAATTCTTGGAGAAGACAGATAGAAGCAGAGATGACGATGATGGGGAAGACAAGGAATGATCTTAAAAGAATGGCAAAAAACAGAATTACTTGGGTAGTGTTTGTTGAAGACCTATGCTCCACTGGGAGCTAAAAAGGTAGAAGAAGAAGAAGAAGAAAGTACTTTCTCCCTCTCTCCTAATCACTCCCTGGCTCTCTATTTATTTATCTTCAATGTGACCTTTAACTAAAGCTGTAGATTTGAAATTAAACGAATATCAAATGAGAGTTTATACTTTAGTTTCATGTAAACATTAAAATAAACAGCAACAATAAGTGCCATGTACTTGCACAGCCGAGAGCCGTGACAGCTCAGTGGTTAGTGAACTTGACTACTAAGGACAAGAGATCGGGTTCGATCCTGATCGACAATCTCCAGGTTCGCCCAGCTTTAAATGGACATCGGATTTTTCCTGGAAAAGTAAAACGGCACGGGCGTAATACCGACCACATCACCCCACTAGCATCATATTCTCTATACGCCACTTGCTGTGGCGGAGTTCTTTACTTACTTTATTTACACAGCCACAGAATAAACAGTTGCATCTTATTTAAATATTATACATAACACTAATAGTATTCAGGGTCATTCTGGAGTGCTTTGATCATCCTCTCCTTTGGAACGACCGACGAATGGACCGAGTGTTTTTGAATGACGTATCCATCATATCTCAAAGAGGCCAACACAAAAAGGGAGCTCTTAAAAAACATCAGAAAGAAGCAATCAACATTTTTCGGGCACATCATGAGAAGAGGAAAGTTGGAATACTTGGTTACAACTGACAAAATAAAAGGAAAGAGAGATCGCAGGCTGCAAAGAGAAAAAATACTGGATAGGTTGATGTCATGGCATAGAAAACAGTCAACAACATAACTGATACGATGCTCTGTAGATAGAAGATTGTGGAGGGACATGATCACCTACAACAACCGGTATGGCACATGATGATGATCCATCCTAGGCTGCCTTACAAGAGACAAGACCGTGCAGTTTGTACTAAATCCACGACCACTGAACAGTGATAAGCTCTATTTTTTAGCAGCTTTATTTTCAACCGTTTTCTGTTAACCGGGAAATGAGAAGATAAAAATGGGATATTTCATGTTTTGAAGACACAGAAAGTGTGTTATTTCTGGAACAGGATATTTCATTGTGGATTATATCATTCGCCAGTCTCAAGTCTAAACAAATTATCAAACACACAGGTCGGGGGACATTAATTTTGAATCGACCCAATTATTAAAAAGTATAGAGCGAAATGTTAAAATTATCATCATCATCAAGTACCGGGCCTGCTGGCGTAGGTGATCATGTCCAGAGCATGCTGGAATACACGGCAACTAGAGAGTCGACAAGCTTGCTAGCATCCTTAGTACTGAATATGGCCTTAATCTGGACAAAGAGGATGTCACCAAGTTTTATCTTAATTCTTTAAGAGAAAAGAGGGCAAAATGAACGGAACAATGATGTATATTGATTAAGAGACTGAGGAGTCGAAAGGGTGGAAAAGGGATCTGGTCAATCCAGAGTGCTTAGTGGGGAAAGTAGATGTATCTACACTCTAAACCCTACAGGAGCAATCAGTCTACATAAGATAAAGTAAAAGTAAAGTTCCTCGTCACGCCAAGTGGCGTATAGGGAATATGGTGTTAGTGACCATCAATTTTACAGACCTTTAGCACATGATTTTTGGGGTAATGTGGTCGGTATTACGCCCGTGCCACTTTACTTTCCAAGAAAAAAACACAGTCATGTGACGACACCTCCATGTAGCTTGTCCGGTATGGTGCAGCAATGAGGGGAAGCAGAGGTGGATAGAATGAGTGGAAGCAGAGGTGGATACAGCAATGAGTGGAAGCAGAGGTGGATACAATGAGTGGAAGCAAATGTGGATGCAGCTATGAGTGGAAGCAAAGGTGGATACAATGAGTGGAAGAAGAGGTGGATACAGCAATGAGGGAATGCAAAGGTGGATACAATGAGGGGAAGCAAAGGTGGATAAAATGAGTGGAAGCAGAGGTGGATACAATGAGGGGAAGCAAAGGTGGATACAACAATTAGTGGAAGCAAAGGTGGATACAGCAATGAGGGAATGCAAAGGTGGATACAGCAATGAGGGAATGCAAAGGTGGATACAATGAGGGGAAGCAAAGGTGGATACAACAATTAGTGGAAGCAAAGGTGGATACAGCAATGAGGGAATGCAAAGGTGGATACAATGAGGGGAAGCAAAGGTGGATACAACAATTAGTGGAAGCAAAGGTGGATACAATGAATGGAAGCAGAGGTGGATACAGCAATTAGTGGAAGCAAAGGTGGATACAGCAATGAGGGAATGCAAAGGTGGATACAATGAGGGGAAGCAAAGGTGGATACAACAATTAGTGGAAGCAAAGGTGGATACAATGAATGGAAGCAGAGGTGAATACAGCAAAGAGGAGAAGAGGTGGATACAATGAGTGGAAGCAAATGTGGATGCAGCTATGAGTGGAAGCAAAGGTGGATAAAATGAGTGGAAGCAGAGGTGGATACAGCAATGAGGGAATGCAAAGGTGGATACAATGAGGGGAAGCAAAGGTGGATAAAATGAGTGGAAGCAGAGGTGGATACAGCAATGAGGGAATGCAAAGGTGGATACAATGAGGGGAAGCAAAGGTGGATACAACAATTAGTGGAAGCAAAGGTGGATACAATGAATGGAAGCAGAGGTGGATACAGCAATGATTGAAAGCAGAGTTGGATACAGCAATGAGTGGTAGCAGAGTTGGATACAGCAATGAGTGGAAGCAGAGGTGGATACAGCAATGAGGGGAAGCAAATGTGGATACAGCAATGAGTGGAATCAGAGTTGGATACAACAAATCATGGCAAGGAGAGTTTTAACAATTAAATAAAACATATAGAAAGAAGAATGCAACGATGGAAAAGAAAATAGTAAAAAATGAGAATAGGTGGAGAAGACAAGAAAACGCAGAGAAAAAATAATCTACGAAGATAAAGAAAAGTGACGATAAAAAGAAAAAAATTATAAGATGGACAGCAGGAGCAGCAATGAGAAAAAGAAATAGAATTATTATGAATATGAGAATTAGTATAAATATTATAATTATTATGAATATGAAAATTAATATGAATATTAGAATTATTATTAATTTAGCATTATTATGAATATGAGAATTATTATAAATATTATAATTATTATGAATATGAGAATTATTATGTATTTTATCATTATTATGAATATTTGAATTATTGTGAATGACAAAAATAGGAAGAAGAAAATGCAAAAGTAGAAGAAGAAACGATGGGTAGGGTTGAATGATGGAGAGGAAAATAACAAAAGTGAGAACGGTGACAGAGAAGAAGAAATTTACGAACAAAGAATTTGAGTTCAAGACATTAGTAGTAGTATAGTCCCGAAACGCCAGCCCCAGGTCTTGCGTCCAGGATTGGTACAACAAAGTCTCACTCTTCACCTCTGACCTTGACTGTAATAAAATTTAATTCAAAATTCAGCTCGGAAATTGCCGGGATCCCTCCCCGAATCAAATCGAAACAAAATTCAGGCAATGAAATTGGTATTCTCTTTCGAGTAGCAAATGACTGTGGCACGCGTTGTGCTTATAGAGGGGGAGTGTGAATAGTTAAAGTAACGGCGAGTTATCTTGGTCGTTTGAGAGTTGTCAAGAGGGACAGGTTGTGAAAAGGGTGTGAGAGTTATCTTCTAGCAGATTTGCGGGTGAGCTTCTTTTACTTGCTCGTGGGGCATTATAAAGTCACGAGGAGTTAAGAGGGTTCGTTTTGTTGTGTGAAGAGTGGGAGGAAGAGGTGAGGAGTGAGTGAGATAGAGAGGTGTGGAGAGAGAGGGGGGTGAGGAGAATTAGTATTGAGGAAAGGGAGACGGACGAGCGGAGTGAGTGAGAGAGAGAGGTCAAGTGTTTGAGAAGAGGGGGAGAGGAACAGTGGACAATTTGTGTTTAGGTCGACGAGGGAATGAATGAAAGTGAGAGAAAAGAGGTGTGGTGTGAGAAAGGGGGGGAAATGAGGAAAGAGAAAGGTTGATATAAAGGGGGAACCATGGGGGAGGGAATGGAGAACTGAGATAAATAAAGGATGTAAAGTAAGAGGAGGGGGGTACGAGGAAAGAGAAGTGCTGGCATAAAGAGGAAATTGAGAAGGTGGTAGTAGGACTGAGATCTTAATTTCTTTCTTTCTCCTCTTTACCATTGAGGTTGTTGAATGTCTGTAATCGGCAGTATCTGTCACTCTCTGTCTGCCATGGTTGTTCCCAGTCTCCAAGACCGACCCATTATTAAACATTGTCACCTTACATCTTCCATTGTCAGCCTTTGTTTCTGTTTCCTCACTGTTCCCCTCACTGTTCCCCTCACTGTTAACCCTCACTGTTTCTCCTCACTGTTTCCCCTCACTGTTTCCCCTCACTGTTAACCCTCACTGTTAACCCTCACTGTTTCCCCTCACTGTTAACCCTCACTGTTTTCCCTCACTGTTTCTCCTCACTGTTTCCCCTCACTGTTAACCCTCACTGTTTCCCCTCACTGTTTCCCCTCACTGTTTCCCCTCACTGTTAACCCTCACTGTTTCCCCTCACTGTTTCCCCTCACTTTTTTCCCTCACTGTTTCCCCTCACTGTTTCCCCTCACTGTTTTCCCTCACTGTTTCCCCTCACTGTTTCCCCTCACTGTTAACCCTCACTGTTAACCCTCACTGTTTCCCCTCACTGTTTCCCCACACTGTTTCCCCTCACTGTTTCCCCTCACTGCTCCCCTCACTGCTCCCCTCACTGCTCCTCTCACTGCTCCCCTCACTGCTCCCCCTCACTGCTCCTCTCACTGCTCCCCTCACTGCTCCCCCTCACTGCTACCCTCACTGTTCCCCTCACTGTTTCCCCTCACTGCTCCCCCTCACTGCTACCCTCACTGTTTCCCCTCACTGTTTCCCCTCACTGCTCCCCTCACTGCTCCCCTCACTGCTCCTCTCACTGCTCCCCTCACTGCTCCCCCTCACTGCTACCCTCACTGTTCCCCTCTAACATTGTTTGAGCCAGCACTCATGAGCAGGTCATATCACCTCAGTTTACACATCCACACGTTAACCTTAGAATCGCCACGTTGTTGAACTGCTTTCCGATCTCGTCGTTAATTAGCTTCAAGGATAATAAAGCTACCAAACCAATCTTAACCTGCACCAACATAAATCACTTTCTATTTAACTTATGACTGGCTTTAATGTCATGAAAAAAAAATACTAATACCAACGTAAATAACGCCAGGGCTAAAACTAAGAATAGTAGAAAAATGTTATATCTTCTCAACATTCCTGTATAATGCAGAAACATGAATATTAGACCAGAAAACTAAACAGAAAATTGAAGTTTTTGAAATGTGGATTTATAGAAGAATAAGAAGAATTGAATGGAAAGAAAAGAAAAGAAAACAAATGATGAAATTTCAAAACAACTAAAATTGAAAAGAGAACTACTAAACACAATTAAAACTAGACAAATTAGATTTTTAGGGCATGTTGACACAGTAAGACACATTAGCCTGCTAATAGTAATCTTTGAAAGGAAAATACATGGTAAAAGAGGCAGAGGCAGACCAACACTGACATGCATGAGTAACATAAAAAAAATGGATGTCAGCCTATGACAATCTGCACTATCATAGCAAGAGACAGAGCGGAATGTCGCTCCATGGTAGAAGAAATAGGTAATAAATATAGAGAAAAAAAAAAGAATAGAAAAAAAAAGAAAAGAAAAAAATATATTTAAAAAATTATATAAAAATATAAAAAAATAACAAAATAAAAATATATATATGCAGTGGATGATGATTATGATTGTTAGAGACAAATACTCATAGCACACACATACTATAAAATCAGGATTAAATTAACGTCAGCTTTTGTGCACCTGGTTTAGCACCTTTGCTTTAGGTTTAGGATCAAGGTGAGAATAAAACCCTCAGTTTTGTCCAAAAATGTTTGTTCGAAGTTTTCAATCTCTGGAGTACCTATACATAGAGTCAGAATGTTAGCGGTGTATTTGATGAAGTAATAGTTTAAAGATTGTTAGCGGTGTATTTCATGAAGTAATAGTTTAAAGATTGTTAGCGGTGTATTTCAAGAAGTAATAGTTTAAAGTTTGTTAGCGATGTATTTGATGAAGTAATAGTTTAAAGATTGTTAGCGATGTATTTGATGAAGTAATAGTTTAAAGATTGTTAGCGATGTATTTGATGAAGTGATAGTTTAAAGATTGTTAGCGATGTATTTCATGAAGTAATAGTTTAAAGATTGTTAGCGATGTATTTGATGAAGTGATAGTTTAAAGATTGTTAGCGATGTATTTGATGAAGTAATAATTTAAAGTTTGTTAGCGATGTATTTGATGAAGTAATAATTTAAAGTTTGTTAGCGATGTATTTGATGAAGTAATAGTTTAAAGATTGTAAGCGATGTATTTGATGAAGTAATAGTTTAAAGATTGTTAGCGATGTATTTGATGAAGTAATAGTTTAAAGATTGTTAGCGATGTATTTGATGAAGTGATAGTTTAAAGTTTGTTAGCGATGTATTTGATGAAGTAATAATTTAAAGTTTGTTAGCGATGTATTTGATGAAGTAATAGTTTAAAGATTGTAAGCGATGTATTTGATGAAGTAATAGTTTAAAGATTGTTAGCGGTGTATTTGATGAAGTGATAGTTTAAAGTTTGTAAGCGATGTATTTGATGAAGTAATAATTTAAAGATTGTTAGCTATGTATTTGATGAAGTAATAATTTAAAGTTTGTTAGCGATGTATTTGATGAAGTAATAATTTAAAGTTTGTAAGCGATGTATTTGATGAAGTAATAATTTAAAGATTGTTAGCGATGTATTTGATGAAGTGATAGTTTAAAGTTTGTAAGCGATGTATTTGATGAAATAATAATTTAAAGATTGTTAGCGATGTATTTGATGAAGAAATAATTTAAAGTTTGTTAGCGATGTATTTGATGAAGTAATAATTTAAAGTTTGTTAGCGATGCATTTGATGAAGTAATAATTTAAAGTTTGTTAGCGATGTATTTGATGAAGTAATAGTTTAAAGTTTGTTAGCGATGTATTTGATGAAGTAATAGTTTAAAGTTTGTTAGCGATGTATTTGATGAAGTAATAATTTAAAGTTTGTTAGCGATGTATTTGATGAAGCAATAATTTAAAGTTTGTTAGCGATGTATTTGATGAAGTAATAATTTAAAGTTTGTTAGCGATGTATTTGATGAAGTAATAATTTAAAGTTTGTTAGCGATGTATTTGATGAAGTAAACGCGATAGTCTATAGAATGTTCGAAAATCGTATGATGAAGGAAAACAGTTGTTCTGGGTCTAAAACTTTGGTAAAAATGTATTTGATGAAGTAAAAGTGACGATCTAAAAATTGTCATATATATGTTGTCGGTCATGTTGTTGAATTAAAGGTTGTGAGAAATGCATTTCGTGGGAGAAAAATAACAAAATTAAAGATGTTTTTTTTTTCCATAGGGACGTGTTCCGACATACGTTATCACTTGAAAAGTTGTTTTTTCCATTTTATATATTTTCCATCAGAATTATACAGGAAGCTAGTTGGTGTGTTGGGAGCCGCGATAGCTCAGTGGTTAATAAACTGGACTACAAAGGACAAGGGGTAGGGTTCGATCCCAACCGACGGCTTCTGGGTTCTGCTTCTTCTTCTACTTCTTCTTCTTCTGCGATCATGCATTATTCAGACTAGGATTCCGGACTTTCTTATGAAGGCAGCTGTCTGTTTTAGTGATTCGGTTGCCCCATATAGTTTCTCTTCCGGGAGTTGGGTGTGGATCCCAATTGTCCTTCTCAGGTCTGTGTATTGGGGGTAATCCTGTAGAACATGTTTTGTTGTCATGTTATTCAGTGTACAGTGGCATTGGCTGGTTGTTCCTATTTTCTTTTCCTGGTTCACCAAGCCTTAAATGGGTACCGGATTTTTTTCTGGGAAAGTACAGCGGCACGGGCGTAATACCGACCACATTACCCCAAAAATCATCATGTGCTGATCATCATCATCATCATGGAGTGCCGTTTCCGCAACAAAGGTTGGTTACCATGGAGCGCCATTTTGTTCTGTCTCTTGCTTTGATGGTGCAGGTTGTCATAGGCTGATTTGTCCATCTTTTGATGTTTCTCGTCCATCATGTGCTGAAGGTCTGTAAAATTGATGGTTACTAACACTATATTCCCTACACGCCACTTGGCGTGACGGGGGCTCTTTACTTGACTTACTAGTAAGTGCGTTACTCCATAAAAGATTGAGAGATTATCTATCACAGCATTATCCTAATCATATTATTTCAATTGAACAGGGACTACTCCATTATGCTATTCTTGTTACCCATATTGGGCAGGGGACTACTCCATTATCCAATTCATTATATCCTGATTGGACAGTAGATTACTCCATTATCCAATTCATATTATCTCGGTTGGACAGTAGACTACTCCATCCTCCAAGTTTGACAGTAGATTACTCCATTCTCCTACTTTGACATTAGATTACTCCATTCTCCCAATTTGACATTAGACTACTCCATTCTCCCAATTTGACATTAGACTACTCCATTCTCCCAATTTGACATTAGACTACTCCATTCTCCCAATTTGACATTAGACTACTCCATTCTCCCGATTTGACATTAGACTACTCCATTCTCCCAGTTTGACAGTAGACTACTCCATTCTCCCAGTTTGACAGTAGACTACTCCATTCTCCCAATTTGACATTAGACTACTCCATTCTCCCAATTTGACATTAGACTACTCCATTCTCCCTCTTTGACATTAGACTACTCCATTCTACCAATTTGACAGTAGACTACTCCATTCTCCCACTTTGACATTAGACTACTCCATTCTGCCAATTTGACATTAGACTACTCCATTCTCCCAATTTGACATTAGACTACTCCATTCTGCCACTTTGACATTAGACTACTCCATTCTCCCAATTTGACAGTAGACTACTCCATTATCGCAGTTTCACAGTAGAATACTCCATTCTCCCAGTTTGACAGTAGACTACTCCATTCTCCCAATTTGACAGTAGACTACTCCATTCTCCCAGTTTGACAGTAGACTACTCCATTCCTGCACTTTGACATTAGATTACACCATTCTCCCAATTTGACATTAGACTACTCCATTCTCCCAATTTGACATTAGACTACTCCATTCTCCCAATTTGACAGTAGACTACTCCATTCTCCCACTTTGACATTAGATTACTCCATTCTCCCACTTTGACAGTAGACTACTCCATTCTCCCACTTTGACAGTAAACTACTCAATTCTCCCAGTTTGATAGTAGATTACTCCATTCTCCCACTTTCACAGTAGACTACTCCATTATCGCAGTTTCACAGTAGAATACTCCATTCTCCCAGCTTGACAGTAGACTACTCCATTCTCCCAATTTGACATTAGACTACTCCATTCTCCCAGTTTGACAGTAGACTAGTCCATTCTCCCAGTTTGACAGTAGACTACTGCATTCTTGCACTTTGACAGTAGACTACTCCATTCTCCCAGTTTGACAGTAGACTACTCCATTCTCCCAGTTTGACAGTAGACTACTCCATTCTCCCAGTTTGACAGTAGACTGCTCCATTTTTCCATTTCAAGGATCTTCTAAGGACGGTTGCAGAACTTAAAATAAACAACGGATTCCCTTTACAGCCGCCACGTAGTGTACATTTATATAATTAGTTTAATTAAAAAATTTAGTGAGTTTGAATGATAATGGAACATGATAAAGTAACAATCTAGTGAGTTTGAATGATAATGGAACATGATAAAGTAACAATCTAGTGAGTTTGAATGATAATAGAACATTATAAATTGGTTTACCAGAAACGAAAAAAATCATCTAGTCCTTCAGAAATGAACGCTTAGTTCTTAATTATATTCTTGGCGCTATTTCTTGCCGTCAAAATACATTTGTAGACCTGTCATTTGTTGTGTTTTTTTTTTTTCAATTCAAAAAATTTCTTGCCTGGCTATTTCTCAGTTATCGCTTACAACCTTTTCTCTAGTATTTATTATTTCTCAGTTATCGCTTGCAACCTTTTCTCTAGTATTTATTATTTCTAAGTTATCGCTTGCAACCTTTTCTCTAGTATTTATTTTTTCTCAGTTATCGCTTACAACCTTTTCTGTAGTATTTATTATTTCTCAGTTATCGCTTACAACCTTTTCTCTAGTATTTATTATTTCTCAGTTATCGCTTACAACCTTTTCTCTAGTATTTATTATTTCTCAGTTATCGCTTGCAACCTTTTCTCTAGTATTTATTAGTTCTCAGTTATCGCTTGCAACCTTTTCTCTAGTATTTATTATTTCTCAGTTATCGCTTGCAACCTTTTCTCTAGTATTTATTAGTTCTCAGTTATCGCTTGCAACCTTTTCTCTAGTATTTATTAGTTCTCAGTTATCGCTTGCAACCTTTTCTCTAGTATTTATTATTTTTCAGTTATCGCTTGCAACCTTTTCTCTAGTATTTATTATTTCTCAGTTATCGCTTGCAACCTTTTCTCTAGTACTTATTATTTCTCAGTTATCGCTTGCAACATTTTCTCTAGTACTTATTATTTCTCAGTTATCGCTTGCAACCTTTTCTCTAGTACTTATTATTTCTCAGTTATCGCTTGCACCTTTTCTCTAGTATTTATTATTTCTCAGTTATCGCTTGCAACCTTTCTCTAGTATTTATTATTTCTCAGTTATCGTCTGCAACCTTTTCTCTCGTGTTTATTTTGAAAGTTTTCCGTTACATCTTGGAGTGAGGATTCTATAACACTGGAAGTGCTGAGCACAACATATATAGCAAGATACGGTTATCATACTAGACACAGAATCGACCTTTCAAGTTTACTGTAGTTAGATAGAAAGACGAAAAGTAAGAAGAAAAGAGAAAATAATTTTAAAAAAGAAGACACATTATCAATATGTTAGCAAGAATAAAGAAATCAGAAGAAATAAATATGTACGTGACCAAAGAAGAATTAAAAAGCAACAGAAGTAGTGTACACAAAATAGATGTTAGAAGTCACGTCATTTTTGTCTGGAAACACCTGGGAAGTGCGGGGAGGGGGGTGTATTGATGTTGTTACATTGTGTCGTGTACACACATACACAAAACACATTACACGGCTGCCAATCATCTGTCACGTGACAAATTAAATTCCGTTACCTGTCATATTAGAAGCTCGCTCAGACTTGGTGTCACATTACGGAAGTTGCAGGTCTAAAGCAATCTAAGTAAACTCGTTTTCTCATAATGTCATAGATCACTTGTGGACATTGATAAAGTGGCATAGAAGTCAAGTGATCTACTTTCACCTTAAAATATAATTATTTTGGTCTATTTGCCTCACGATGTTCTGGTTATACAAGGAAAATAGCTTATTTTGTGACCGTGATACCAGTAGCACATATCATCGTCATCATCATCAAGTACCAAGCCTGCTGGCGTAGCTGTTCATGTCTCTCCACAACTTTCGATCACAAGTTATTTATAATTTCTGTTGTTGACCTTCTGCCAAGCCATTCTTTTAAGCTGTCTGGTATCTTTTCTCTTTGCTTCCCTCTATCTCTTCGTCCCTCATTTTTTCCCAGATGTTACAATATATTCCAGTTGTTCTCTTCTCATTACATGGCCAAAAAATATGATTGTTCTCTTCCTAATATTGGAAATTAGCTTTCTTTTTGCTTTGGCCTCTATAGTAGGACAGATAGAATCGTTTAACATGTCTGTGAAACATGGTTTTCTTTATGTGCAATCGTCGTTGCTGTCCTTGTTTTATCGATACGGTGAAAGAAAGGAAAAGAGGCTTAGGTAACTAGGGAGATACTGGAGTCTTTCACTTAGGTAACTAGGGAGGTACTGGGGTCTTTCACTTAGGTAACTAGGGAGGTATTGGAGTCGTTCACTTAGGTAGCTAGGGAGGTATTGGAGTCTTTCACTTAGGTAACTAGGGAGATACTGGAGTCTTTCACTTAGGTAACTAGGGAGGTACTGGGGTCTTTCACTTAGGTAACTAGGGAGGTATTGGAGTCGTTCACTTAGGTAGCTAGGGAGGTATTGGAGTCTTTCACTTAGGTAACTAGGGAGGTATTGGAGTCTTTCACTTAGGTAACTAGGGAGGTACTGGAGTCTTTCACTTAGGTAACTAGGGAGGTACTGGAGGTTTTCACTTAGGTAACTAGGGAGGTACTGGAGTCTTTCACTTAGGTAACTAGGGAGGTACTGGAGTCTTTCACTTAGGTAACTAGGGAGATACTGGAGTCTTTCACTTAGGTAACTAGGGAGATACTGGAGTCTTTCACTTAGGTAACTAGGGAGATACTGGAGTCTTTCACTTAGGTAACTAGGGAGATACTGGAGTCTTTCACTTAGGTAACTAGGGAGATACTGGAGTCTTTCACTTAGGTAACTAGGGAGGTACTGGAGTCTTTCACTTAGGTAACTAGGAGGTACTGGGGTCTTTCACTTAGGTAACTAGGGAGATACTGGAGTCTTTCACTTAGGTAACTAGGGAGGTACTGGGGTCTTTCACTTAGGTAACTAGGGAGGTACTGGAGTCTTTCACTTAGGTAACTAGGGAGGTACTGGAGTCTTTCACTTAGGTAACTAGGGAGATACTGGAGTCTTTCACTTAGGTAACTAGGGAGATACTGGAGTCTTTCACTTAGGTAACTAGGGAGATACTGGAGTCTTTCACTTAGGTAACTAGGGAGGTACTGGGGTCTTTCACTTAGGTAACTAGGGAGATACTGGAGTCTTTCACTTAGGTAACTAGGGAGATACTGGAGTCTTTCACTTAGGTAACTAGGGAGATACTGGAGTCTTTCACTTAGGTAACTAGGGAGATACTGGAGTCTTTCACTTAGGTAACTAGGGAGATACTGGAGTTTTTCACTTAGGTAACTAGGGAGATACTGGAGTCTTTCACTTAGGTAACTAGGGAGATACTGGAGTCTTTCACTTAGGTAACTAGGGAGATACTGGAGTCTTTCACTTAGGTAACTAGGGAGATACTGGAGTCTTTCACTTAGGTAACTAGGGAGGTACTGGAGTCTTTCACTTAGGTAACTAGGGAGATACTGGAGTCTTTCACTTAGGTAACTAGGGAGATACTGGAGTCTTTCACTTAGGTAACTAGGGAGATACTGGAGTCTTTCACTTAGGTAACTAGGGAGGTACTGGGGTCTTTCACTTAGGTAACTAGGGAGATACTGGAGTCTTTCACTTAGGTAACTAGGGAGGTACTGGGGTCTTTCACTTAGGTAACTAGGGAGGTACTGGAGTCTTTCACTTAGGTAACTAGGGAGATACTGGAGTCTTTCACTTAGGTAACTAGGGAGATACTGGAGTCTTTCACTTAGGTAACTAGGGAGATACTGGAGTCTTTCACTTAGGTAACTAGGGAGGTACTGGAGTCTTTCACTTAGGTAACTAGGGAGGTACTGGAGTCTTTCACTTAGGTAACTAGGGAGGTACTGGAGTCTTTCACTTAGGTAACTAGGGAGGTATTGGAGTCGTTCACTTAGGTAGCTAGGGAGGTACTGGAGTCTTTCACTTAGGTAACTAGGGAGGTATTGGAGTCGTTCACTTAGGTAACTAGTTAGGTATTGGAGTCTTTCACTTAGGTAACTAGTTAGGTATTGGAGTCTTTCACTTAGGTAACTAGTTAGGTATTGGAGTCTTTCACTTAGGTAACTAGGGAGGTATTGGAGTCTTTCACTTAGGTAACTAGGGAGGTATTGGAGTCTTTCACTTAGGTAACTAGGGAGGTATTGAAGTCTTTCACTTAGGTAACTAGGGAGGTATTGAAGTCTTTCACAATCAGAAAGTAAAGGAGGTTTATGCAGTTAGCGAAGTACTGGAATAATTCACAATCAGAAAGTAAATAAGGCTAATTTAACCAGCGAGGTACTGAAATCATTTGCAATCATAAAGTAAATAAGGCTTATTTAGCCAGCGAAGTCCTGGAATCATTCACAATCAGAAAGTAAATGAGGTTTACTTAGCCAGCGAGGTACTGGAATCATTCACAATCATATTTGCTACCATCTACATAATTCGTAAAAAATCGTGCCTTGAATGCGATGAGATCGTTCCTGTGAAATAATGATATCCAATGTTTGGAAAATCCTACAGAAAAACTAGGGCGTAACGAACATGGAACATCTAAATGTTAAAACTACCCACAATAAATTCATACTCTGCATAGCTTTCTCAACCATTTCTAATTTTTTTTATTTTCTCAGAAAAAATTCTCAAAGCGACCAGTTTCATGACTCATGCAATCTTAATTTTCTAATAGATCAATTTAATGATACATTTTTAAATAGGAAAGGTAGACGGCCTAGCGTTCTGCTGACCATCTCTCTCTTTCTTAGCGTTCACTCGTTAAATGCGTGTGGATGTGTTGTGCCGCTGGTTTAAGATAAAGCCGTGATATCTGCGTCTTTCGGCCCGACATATCCGTCTTTGGCCTAGATGGGTAGATTTGTTAACTAATTTTTGCCCTGACAGCGGCCACTGTGCCTACTCTTTTCGACTTTTAACTGTCAAGGGTCTTTAACTTGCGCTAGTGCACACGGGACCTCCTATTTTTCGCCGTTTTCCGAGAGGGGTAGACATCGGATATCACTACCAAGAGAGGGGTAGACATCGGATATCACTACCAAGAGAGGGGTAGACATAGGATATCACTACCAAGAGAGGGGTAGACATCGGATATCACTACCAAGAGAGGGGTAGACATAGGATATCACTACCAAGAGAGGGGTAGACATCGGATATCACTACCAAGAGAGGGGTAGACATAGGATATCACTACCAAGAGAGGGGTAGACATCGAACACTACCAAGAGAGGGGTAGACATCGGATATCACTACCAAGAGAGGGGTAGACATCGGATCTCACTACCAAGAGAGGGATAGACATCGGATATCACTACCAAGAGAGGGGTAGACATCGGATATCACTACCAAGAGAGGGGTAGACATCGGATATCACTACCAAGAGAGGGGTAGACATCGGATATCACTACCAAGAGAGGGGTAGACATCGGATATCACTACCAAGAGAGGGGTAGACATCGGATATCACTACCAAGAGAGGGGTAGACATCGGATATCACTACCAAGAGAGGGGTAGACATCGGATATCACTACCAAGAGAGGGGTAGACATCGGATATCACTACCAAGAGAGGGGTAGACATCGGATATCACTACCAAGAGAGGGGTAGACATCGGATATCACTACCAAGAGAGGGGTAGACATCGGATATCACTACCAAGAGAGGGGTAGACATCGGATCTCACTACCAAGAGAGGGGTAGACATCGGATATCACTACCAAGAGAGGGGTAGACATCGGATATCACTACCAAGAGAGGGGTAGACATCGGATATCACTACCAAGAGAGGGGTAGACATCGGATATCACTACCAAGAGAGGGGTAGACATCGGATATCACTACCAAGAGAGGGGTAGACATCGGATCTCACTACCAAGAGAGGGGTAGACATCGGATATCACTACCAAGAGAGGGGTAGACATCGGATCTCACTACCAAGAGAGAGGGTAGACATCGGATATCACTACCAAGAGAGGGATAGACATCGGATATCCCTACCAAGAGAGGGGTAGACATCGAATATCACTACCAAGAGAGGGTAGACATCGGATATCACTACCAAGAGAGGGGTAGACATCGGATATCACTACCAAGACAGGGGTAGACATCGGATCTCACTACCAAGAGAGGGGTAGACATCGGATCTCACTACCAAGAGAGGGGTAGACATCGGATATCACTACCAAGAGAGGGATAGACATCGGATATCACTACCAAGAGAGGGATAGACATCGGATATCACTACCAAGAGAGGGATAGACATCGGATCTCACTACCAAGAGAGGGGTAGACATCGGATCTCACTACCAAGAGAGGGATAGACATAGGATATCACTACCAAGGGAGGGATAGACATCGGATCTCACTACCAAGAGAGGGGTAGACATCAGATCTCACTACCAAGAGAGGGGTAGACATCGGATCTCACTACCAAGAGAGGGGTAGACATCGGATCTCACTACCAAGAGAGGGATAGACATCTAATATCACTACCAAGAGAGGGATAGACATCGAACACTACCAGGAGAGGGATAGACATCGGATCTCACTACCAAGAGAGGGATAGACATCGGATCTCACTACCAAGAGAGGAATAGACATCGGATCTCACTACCAAGAGAGGGATAGACATCGGATCTCACTACCAAGAGAGGGATAGACATCGGATCTCACTACCAAGAGAGGGATAGACATCGAACACTACCAAGAGAGGGATAGACATAGGATCTCACTACCAAGAGAGGGATAGACATCGGATCTCACTACCAAGAGAGGGATAGACATCGGATCTCACTACCAAGAGACCAGGGAGAGTAAAGCCACGAAGATACCACGGATTCGATTTTTGGAAAACTCCCACCGCCTGTGGTGAGAAGTGAACCCAGGACCTACTTGTCCAGAGGCCGACGTCTTACATCTAGACCACCCAGTCCCCAGTGCTGATTATAGTATCCGAAAAAGTGTGAATGGTCATACAAACATGGACAATAACATTCTATTTTCTATTGGTCATTCTTGAGCTGTGTCAAGGTTGTGACTTCTTCACTTTTGTTGACTCAGAGTTGTGTCCCATTTACAACTAGGTCTGATAGAACTTCACCAACTCAGGAGCGTTTGCAGGGCTTCCTTGAAGGATTTTCTCTATCAGCGAAAGAAACTGGGAAACTGGCTGCATATCGTAGCACACGGAGAACTGTAAATAAAGAATGGTATAGCAACATTCGAGGAAGTGCTGATATCAAATTCAGAAGACAAAAGGTGCAGGAGAAAGAAGACGAAGCCAGGCGCCACTAATACATCTTGTAAGTTCTGCGGTAGAATCTGTCTATCCAATATTGGCAGATTCGGCCACAAGAGAAGCTGTTCAGTAAAACAACATCCAGCATAAGACACTAATATTTTACCGAACTACTGACACGCCATGACTGTTTGCTACAATCCGTCTGTCAAGACACCAAAAGCCGTATAAAATTCAGGAATACTCTTTTATATTAATTTGTAGTTTTAAAAAGATATAGATGAATTTTCTTAACAGTTTGTTATCGATGCCAAGTAATAAATATCACAACTATTCATTTGCATTGATCTTATGATGCTTTATATTTTGAAATTAATTTTCTGATATCAGTTATTTATTATCGGTGTATTCATTGTTTTAATACTAATATTTTGAAAACATAATATGATGTTATTATTATTTGTTATTTATAAATTAAATAAATATTTTCAAGACATTTACTACTCATGTTATGTGACTGTTATACATTTATCAACAATTTTACAGATTTCTATTGTCTTTGTTAGTGAATGCATATACATTATTTAATTGTTTTCTACGACATTCGCTGTACTGCTAACGATGGTTTATATTTTCATCACTTATTATTTTTAATTCTCGTTTTCTTTTACCATATCCCTGGCAAGATACAACTCGTTCCGTTTTGTAACATGAGCTTCATGTGATAGTTGTTATCTTCCAATTATAACTTCCATTCCTTCTCGTGTCCTAGAAAACATAAAATCGGTTACAGATAAAGCCCTGAGTACTTTCTTTGCTCGTGCGGTATTTGTTGTACTAAATAGTCGCTAGAATTTAGGGTAAAATGATCACTGTAGGGTCATAACGAAGGTAACAAAAGACGTAATACTAGGATGAATAACAAGAATTCGAATATATATATAATATTTTTGTAGAATAAGAACAATGAGCCCTGACATGTGACGTGACATATAGGGAATATAGCGTTAGCGCCCATATTTTGTCTAGACCTCCGGCATATGATTTTGTTGTTACAATGTAGTCAGTGTCACGCCCATGCCGCTTTTCTTTCTCATAAATAATCTGGTACCCACTTAAGACTGGGTGAACCCGGAAGCCTTCGATTAGGATCGAACCAAACTTCTTGTCCTTCGTGATCCAGTCCACTAACCAGTGAGCTATCGCGGCTCAGAACAAGAATATTAGAGATTGTTACCCTGATAATGCAACATAATATATATATAACCAAATGAAATGGTTCGAACACTTGGTGATAATGAAACCAGGTCAAATAATATCAAGTTTTCTGTCTCAAATATAAAAACAAACATCAGGACAAAGATCAAGATGGAGATCAAGAAAAAGATGGATAGAAGGAATAAAAGACGGATGTAAGAAGCAAAACATGTCAATCTTAATAGCACCCAGACACGCACAATAATGACACTACATCTAAAAAGGAAGCGATCAAACGGACAAGCAATGCAACAGACATTAGATTATACCTTGCTTTTTTCTCGTGAGATGCTTCAAGGCAACAGAATGGTAACAAAAGAAGAAGATGCAAATACCGTGAAAAATACCCAAGGCAAAGAAGAGCTCATTCATGAGAATTGTTTCATTTCTATAATGAATTGAAATACTGACTCCCTGCCAGTATGGCGGGTAGGCGGCAGGAACTTTTGAGCCTTTGTTGAAAAGTGTTCCTTGTTGCAGTTTCTTCATATTCCAAGCCCGGCTTGCTGCCTGAGCTACTGGATCTAGTGCTCTGTACACACCGGGAGCTGTGTTTTTCATCCGGATCGTGTTTCGATATTCCTATAGCTTACAATGAATGATGATATCATATGATGAAGGACAGTTCGGCTGCGTTCAGTTTCGGTGCGGTCACGCCTTATGTCTTGTGGCGTGAGCTGTGGCTGCTAAGATGGGGACTACAGCTGCCTTTCTTTTGATTCTTCAATGAGATTAGATGTTAATTCGGATGATTCCACTGGCACGGGCGGTTCAGCAATTATGAATTTTAATTTATTTGCAGTGATACAGAGGCCTTCCAATATCCATAACAATAACAAATATTTCATTTTTAGTGGACAAGCAAGCGAAGTGAAGTAGGCACCCTAAACTACATACAAATGGCAGGAACGACTACTCGGATATGCTTACTTGAGACAGATAACTGAGTACAGATAATTGCTATCTTTCTATTGTCTTTTCGAGCCAAAGACGGCACATAGGGCAGAACCACAATCTCAAAAACAGAAACCTTGCGTGCCAAAATGGCACATATTGCAGAGATCACTGCCCTGTTTCCATAACAACACGTTTTATAATAGTGATGGAATATTTTAAAAAGGAAAAAAACAAAACAAATAGTAATCCCGAACAAATGTGTGTAGAAGACATGCACAGGACCGTAGGATGCAAAACACAGTGCAGCGCTATCCGGAAAAAAAAATACCAGATGAATTAATTGGAATTAACAGAGAATACATATGTGATTATTATTAAGTTTTTGTGTGTACTGAGAGAAGCAGTTCATTTTGTGAAAGTTCTTTTCTTGCATTGAATAAGATCATTCAGTCTGTTATTACCACTGGTTTTAGCAATCGAATTATATTTTATCTTAAGATTACTCTATGTAGAGTCACTGTTACAGATATGTGAGTCTCTGCTAGCACAAGCTATAGGTGAGGCTCTGCTAGCACAAGCTATATGTGAGTCTCTGCTAGCACAAGCTATAGGTGAGGCTCTGCTAGCACAAGCTATATGTGAGTCTCTGCTAGCACAAGCTATAGGTGAGGCTCTGCTAGCACAAGCTATATGTGAGTCTCTGCTAGTACAAGAAATATGTGAGTCTCTGCTAGCACAAGCTATATGTGAGTCTCTGCTAGCACAAGCTATATGTGAGTCTCTGCTAGTACAAGAAATATGTGAGCCTCTGCTAGCACAAACTATATGTGAGTCTCTGCTAGCACAAGTTATATGTGAGTCTCTGCTAGCACAAGCTTATGTGAATTTGCTAACACAAGCTATATGTGAATCTCTGCTAGCACAAGCTATATGTTGTGTCTCTGTTACCACAAGCTATATGTGAGTCTCTGCTAGCACAAGCTATGTGTGAGTCGCAGCTAGCACAAATTATATGTGAGTCTTTGTTAGCACAAGCTTATGTGAGTTTGCTAACACAAGCTATATGTGAGTCTTTGCTAGTACAAGCTATATGTGTCTCTGTTACCACAAGCTATATATGAGTCTCAGTTAACACAAGCTATATGTGAGTCTCTGTTAACACAAACTATATGTGAGTCTCTGTTTACACAAGCTATATGTGAGTCTCTGTTAACACAAGCTATATGTTAGTCTCTGCTAACACAAGCTATATATGAGTCTCAGTTAACACAAGCTATTTGTTAGTCTCTGTTAACACAAGCTATATGTTAGTCTCTGTTAACACAAGCTATATGTTAGTCTCTGTTAACACAAGCTATATGTGAGTCTCTGTTAACACAAGCTATATGTTAGTCTCTGCTAACACAAGCTATATATGAGTCTCAGTTAACACAAGCTATTTGTTAGTCTCTGTTAACACAAGCTATATGTTAGTCTCTGTTAACACAAGCTATATGTTAGTCTCTGTTAACACAAGCTATATGTTAGTCTCTGTTAACACAAGCTATATGTTAGTCTCTGTTAACACAAGCTATATGTTAGTCTCTGTTAACACAAGCTATATGTTAGTCTCTGTTAACACAAGCTATATGTTAGTCTCTGTTAACACAAGCTATATGTGAGTCTCTGTTTAGCACAAGCTATATGTTAGTCTCTGCTAACACAAGCTATATGTTAGTCTCTGTTAGCACAAGCTATATGTTAGTCTCTGCTAGCACAAGCTATATGTTAGTCTCTGCTAACACAAGCTATATGTTAGTCTCTGCTAACACAAGCTATATGTTAGTCTCTGCTAACACAAGCTATATGTTAGTCTCTGCTAACACAAGCTATATGTTAGTCTCTGCTAACACAAGCTATATGTTAGTCTCTGCTAACACAAGCTATATGTTAGTCTCTGCTAACACAAGCTATATGTTAGTCTCTGCTAACACAAGCTATATGTTAGTCTCTGTTAGCACAAGCTATATGTTAGTCTCTGCTAACAAAAGCTATATGTGAGTCTCTGTTAACACAAGCTATATGTTAGTCTCTGCTAACACAAGCTATATGTTAGTCTCTGTTAACACAAGCTATATGTTAGTCTCTGTTAGCACAAGCTATATGTTAGTCTCTGCTAACACAAGCTATATGTGAGTCTCTGCTAACAAAAGCTATATGTGAGTCTCTGTTAACACAAGCTATATGTTAGTCTCTGCTAACACAAGCTATATGTTAGTCTCTGTTAACACAAGCTATATGTTAGTCTCTGTTAGCACAAGCTATATGTTAGTCTCTGTTAACACAAGCTATATGTGAGTCTCTGCTAACACAAGCTATATGTTAGTCTCTGTTAACACAAGCTATATGTTAGTCTCTGCTAACACAAGCTATATGTTAGTCTCTGTTAGCACAAGCTATATGTTAGTCTCTGCTAACACAAGCTATATGTTAGTCTCTGCTAACACAAGCTATATGTTAGTCTCTGCTAACACAAGCTATATGTTAGTCTCTGTTAGCACAAGCTATATGTTAGTCTCTGTTAGCACATGCTATGTCTGAAGCTCTGCTAGTGGAAGCGAGCCATAGACGATAAATAAGACAAAACAAAGAACAATAGAGGCAGTTGAGATGTGCTTTAATAGAAGAATGCTACGAATTCCACGGATAACAAAAATGACAAATGGAGAAGAATGTTTAAAACGTGTTAGAGAAACCATAAATATCAAAATCATAAGGGAGAGACAATCAACTTTATTGGACATGTCATGCGGAAAGAGAGCATTGAGAATATCATAACAGCAGGCACACAAAAAATAGAAAGAAGAGCAGAGGAAAACCAAGTGAAAAAAATATTGAACAGCTTATCGAAATATCATTATAAAAGATCACCGGCTGAAATTATAACATACATTAAGAAGCGAGTGATGTGGAGAGTGACGATCGCCTACGCCAACCGGCATGACACCTGATGATGATGATATTTTGCTCATAGATTTAAAAAAAAATAGTAGCCGCGATAGCTCGCTTGTTAGTGAAGTGGACTACAATGGACAAGAGTTCGGGCTCGAATCCTGATCGACGGCTCCTAGGTTCACCCAGCTTTAAATGGCTACCGGTTTTGTATTCTGGGAAAGTAAAGCGGCGCTTATAAGTAATGCTGACCATATTACCCTCACAATAATGGGCTGTAGATCTATACAAATTATGGTCACTAACACCACATTCCGTAGACTTCGCGTGGCGTGACGGCGAATCTTTATTTTTTAACTTTATAGATACGAAATGCTATACTAAAGTTTAATTTATCTCATAGACTGTATGTCATACACGCTTGATCTGCATGCTCTGTATTTTATTGTGTTAAATGTCTTTGTTTGATTCTTTGATTGGCTGTTGTTTTTTTTTAGAAACCTGCATCAGGTGAATAATGTCCGTCTACTCCACGCATTTTTTTTTTCTGGGAAAGTTAAGCGGCACGGGCGTAATACTGACCACATTACCCCAAAAATCATGTCGAAGGTCTGTAAAATTTATGGTCACTAACACCATATTCCCTATACGCCACTTGGCTTGACGGGGGTACTTTACTTTTGTACATGTATTTACTCCACACAATTAGGAAAACATCATCATCTACATCCAACATTGGCAGTTATGTCAATTGAAGAAATTAAAATAGAAAATTAAACAGGTTTTGTACAAATTTAAAATGAACTGTAAAACTACGGTTGGCTGCTTCCCAAAAAAATCGGCAAGGGACCTTCATCAGGGACAACTTAACACAAGAGATGTAAAATATAAAAATATAAATATATAAATACGTGTCCTTAGTAATTTTGTAGCATTTACGGTTAAGGAAATG
This sequence comes from Megaustenia siamemsis, assembly GCA_032433765.1. Classification (NCBI taxonomy): domain Eukaryota; kingdom Metazoa; phylum Mollusca; class Gastropoda; order Stylommatophora; family Ariophantidae; genus Megaustenia; species Megaustenia siamemsis. The sequence goes on from JAVIAB010000124.1 coordinate 23,971,811, forward strand.
ATGTATACAACATGCTACTTTATAAATTAGTATTTTCTTGAAGTGGTTGTAATTTGGGACACCACACACAAATGGGAATTTTTTTACCTTTAATATCTTTTGTGATATTTATAATTTACTTACTGAAAGCTGTTGAAAATAGGAGTTTCATATATACATAAAAGTGACACACTTCGGTGCAAATATTCCTTTTCAGTCACAGATTACAATTGTATGCCTATATTTCTTATGGACATGAATGTACCGTGGAAGATTTCATACATATACAAATTATATTTTTTAAATAAGCAAATGAACAAGACAATTAATTTGTCAATGACAAACCGCTGTGGCAGATATTGGAGAGTCCCTGGCGGAAGATGAAAGTACTAAACAAGGAACGGTTGACGGGCACAACTACTAACAGAAACGAGTGTCTCTATGATTCCATATGTTCTGATGTCCATCAGAATACATGGCATACTTTAATGCGGACTAGTTCGACGAGAAGTCCAGGGCGGATACCAACGAAAGAGTAAAATATGTTATAGTAGGTTTAATTGGTTGATTATGTTCCGTTGATGCTGTTGTCACGGTGTGTGGGAAGGTGCAATTTAGCGGTCAAGAAACACAAGCAGTGACGTTAAGACGAGGGTGAAAGGAGGCACAACAAAAACAACACAATGTTGAGGCAAGATTTAGAGAAGTCGCGAGGGGAGTGTGACGAAGGTTAGGGAATTAGGGATGAGAGGGGGAGGGAGACGTTGGGTAATATAGAGGAGGGTGGGGATGGACAATATAGAGGAGGGAAGGGATGGATAATAGAGAGGAGGACGGTGGGATGGATAATATAGAGGGGGATGGTGGGATGGATAATATAGAGGGGGATGGTGGGATGGATAATATAGAGGGGTAGAGTGGTATGGATAATATAGAGGGGGAGGGTGGGATGGATAATATAGAGGGGGATGGTGGGATGGATAATATAGAGGGGGAGGGTGGGACGGATAATATAGAGGGGGGAAGGTGGGATGGATAATATAGAGGGGGATGGTGGGACGGATAATATAGAGGGGGATGGTGGGATGGATAATATAGAGGGGGAGGGTGGGACGGATAATATAGAGGGGGAAGGTGGGATGGAAAATATAGAGGGGGATGGTGGGATGGATAATATCGAGGAGGAGGGTGGGGATGGATAATATAGAGGAGGAGGGTGGGGATGGATAATATAGAGGAGGAGTGTGGGGATGGATAATATAGAAAAAGGAGGGGAAGGATAATAATGAGGAGGAGGGTGGGGGTGGATAATATAGAGGAGGAGGCGAGAATATTGCAATAACAGGGTGTTAAATGGGAAAAAAAAAACATGTGGAAGATATTTATCTCTTTTTGACAAATGAAAGATATTTATTTCTTCAGGACATATTTTTTTATTCTTCTGCGTACACCTCTAGACGTCAACATTAATAAGATCGAAGAAAGCGCTCGTCAGCTCCAGCCCTGTGATATCTCCAAACAGCTTGTCCCTACGTGGTACCGATTTTTGTCTTATTTAAAAGATTTGGACGATATTTATTTCATTGGAAAATATTTATATTTATTTCATTGGAAAGTATTTATTTCATTGAAAAATATTTACATTTATTTCATTGGAAATTATATATTTCATTGGAAAATATGTATATTTATTTCATTGAAAAATATTTATATTCATTTCATGTTAGAGTATTTATTTTATTGCAAAATATATTGATTTCATTAGAAAATATCTATTCCATTGAGAAAACAATTTTATTTATTTCATTTGAAAATATTTATTCCATTCTAAAATATGTATATTGATTTCGCTGGAAAATATGTATTCCATTGGAACATATGGAAGATATTTTCTTCACTGAGACATTTCTATGTCGATGAGACAACGGAACACAGAACGATTCCTTACGTGTCATTGCTATGTATGCCTCTCCGAAGTTTTAGTTGAAGTCTTTATTCAATATCTGTTCATGTGCATTATTTAAATTACGGTATTAAGGGCTTTTGATCAACTGGAACAGCCGTGGTCATGTTACTTCCCCTCCTTCCAGTTAGTATCAGCGTTGTTAACTTCAGCAAGCTCATTATCTTTTCCTTTTGCTGCAAAGAATATAGCAACAGTATATCTTCCCCTACTGATGGCAGCATTTTAACAGCAAACGTTTTTAGTACTGCCTGTCAGTAGCAGCAATTAAACATCAGCATGTTCTTTAATCTTTCCTTTCAATATCAGCATTTTAACATCAGTATGTTCTTTAAAATTCATTTCGAAAGCAGCATTTTAACATCAGTACGTTCTTTTAAATTCATTTCAAAAGCAGCATTTTAACATCAGTATGTTCTTTAAAAATTCATCTCGATACCAACATTTTAAGATCAGCATGTTCTTTAAACATTCTTTGCTTTAGCAGCATTTTAACACCAGTATGTTGTTGCTAAATCCTTTATCTCGACAGCAGCAATTTAACATCAGCATATGAGCAGTGTGTAATGAGAATATTAGCTCTGACAACTCCAGCACTTGCATAAACACCGCCATGCAAACTCTTTGCCCGACGTTTATGCTTCACGAGTTTATGAATCCTGCGGCTTTGCCAGCAAATAGGTTTGAGAACATAAACAAAATATCCCGCTAACAACTTGGTGCCTACATATATATCATTTATAATTCATCTTTCCCTTTCTTGTTATGACTCTCAACTTTTCAATCTGTGTTGCTTCTCTTATTATCTTGCATCTATACAGGCGCTTACAGTTTTCTTTGTTTATTTTCGGTTCACAATTCACATCTCTCCAGTTCTTTGCCATTCTACGTTTCCTTGTACTTCTTTTAACTGTTTTTTTTAAGTTCGTTTTGCAATTTATTTGTTGTCAAAGTTAGACTAGTTTGCATTCTATTTTTGTATTTATCTTCTCTGTGCTTTGGATTTTGACTTTTGGTATGTACTTTATTTTTATTATTTGAATGCTGGACAGGAAAAGTGGGATCAGAAGCATAATTTGAGTCTTATATGGGAAATAAATATTAAATGTATGTATGTCAGAGTATGTTGTGAGAAGATGGTGGAAGTGTGTGTGTGTGTGTGTGGGTGGGGGGGGGGGGGGGGGGCTAGTGACTACCGGCTAAACACAGGAAAAAAGAAAATTTTAAGAAAGGATTAAGATACAGGGCAGCTTGACATTGTGGGTTGCTAGACGATCATCGCTGGTATTTTTATATAAACTCTGTGGACTGGACGAGACTAAGGATAGTCGTGATCGCCTACGTCAGCCGGTCCGGCACGTAAAGAAATAGATGGTGACAACAGTTCTACACTAGTTTCAATCAAACATAAAATAATTCAAACAGAAGCTATAGTCAACAAAAATAATCTGACAAATATATGAGAACAAATGTAGGAAATGACATAAAAGCATAATTGTTATCTGAACAGCAAAGGACAAGTACAGCTGGAAGAGAAGATAAGGTACACATGAGTACAAATAGAACTTACCCGTGAGAGAATACGTCATTGATGATGTCATTCTCAGTGCATTCAAATAACTGGTAGAATCACTTAATGAAGTTATCGTTCCAGATCACCAGAAATATACCAGCATAGCATCCACGAGGTTTCTCTCTCCTAGAATCACTTTTCATGAAACAAATCCCAACGGTCGTGACAAACACAAGATCACCAATACTCAACTCTTCTCCGCGATCATTAATGAGAAAGCATGAATAATAATACAAATATTGAAATAGAGAGCTAATATACTACACAATTACATCCCATATATACAATTGATAAATACATTTCATAGGAAATGGTAATTTTTGTTAAAAGAAACAAGTGCGAATTTAATCGAGTAGTAGTAGGTTTAAGTACACAATTTGAAATCCGAATAAGTAACAATAGTAACGTGATTTAGCTTTCTGCTACTGTTGATCCTGGTTGTAATGACAGATTCTGCACAGCTTAGTTTGGTCCTGGCTTGAAGATGTGGTGGCAGTGCGAATATTCCGAGCCCTGGAACGATTCCACGAAGAATGAGCAGCGCTGTCAGACACGTGAGGAACGCGAGAAAAGTGTTATTTATGTTCCCTCGGAAACGGCACAGTTAATTTATCTAGGAATCATCGATGTATCGGCCAGTCTTCGACACCTCGTCCCAGGCAGGCCATGCTACATCCACTAAACACCTGGGTTGGGGGGAATTATTGAAAGAAAGGGGCGGTCTTTCCAGCAACAATTCGCGTGCCCGTCAGACGTGGTAAACCCCACCCACGAAACGGGAACCGGCGAACCGAGAAAGAGCTAGCGAAGCGATCAATCTATACCTCACCCATCCTACCGTGTCTGCTACGCTCGGAATAGGGCTCAAAGAAGCAATGCCCGGCTGTTGCGGTGAGTCACGAGGTATTACATTCAATAAATACAGTCAATCTATGCCGTCACGACAGCCAGATTTGCAGCATAGGCCTCTACTAGCTTGTCAATCACTCGACGTAACGACTCGCAACAGATATCCTGGCGTGGCAGTGCGATAACATAACTTATGCAGTTCTGTATCCATCGAAAATTCCACGTCAGAGTTGGAGGCTCCAGAAATAGTCTTCAACCAAACTTGCAGATAAAGTAAACGTTGATATCTCCATTAGTTATCACTGAGTAATAACGGATTTCTGTAATGTGTATAATTTATATATTTAATTTATAATATAATATTGACTCCACTGAAAACTGCGATGCTTATGTGTATTGTTTAGCCGACAGAATATTATATATATATATAGTATATGTTCTACTTGTTTTGAATCATGAATGGGAAGAGAGATAACAAATCGTCTGTATATATAAGTATCATCTGATATGTTCTGCTAGAAACTATAGTATTGATTTAATAATTAATGTTATTGCTGTTTCGAATACTAGCGGTCAAATATAATACGGAATGTCGGTGTATTGCAGGGGAGATAACCGAGTTTTTTGCGATCTTAGGAAGTTTGGTCATGTCTTAACGAATGATATTACAACAACTAGTCGCTATCGTTAGTTGTTTCCTCTGATCAGGTAGCGCAGAAACATACCAGACAAATCGTGGAGTTACTGTTTGATAATGCTCCATCATATCAACACTACATCAAAACATTTGTATTTTTGTTAACAAATGTGACATCTTCGTGTCACAAGTCACAAACTGACATAACGATCGTCGGCCGGTACATCTTTCAACTGTTACATCTTTTATTGTAACAACAGTTTATATATTTTGTACGGTCATTGTCATTGTTCACAGAGTACCCTAGTCTGGCCCTCACTGTTCATCTGTCTTTGCTGTCCTTATCCAGCAAACCACCAAGTGATGTACGTAATGCTCTAATCAATAGTCAACATTCATCATTTATAGGTACTTATATGTTTCTCGTGGGAGCCGCGATAGCTCAGTGGTTAGTGAACTGGACTACAAAGGACAAGGGTAGGGTTCGATCCCAACCGACGGCTTCCGGGTTCACCCAGCCTTAAATGGGTACCGGATTTTTTTCTGGGAAAGTAAAGTGGCACGGGCGCAACACCGACTACATTACCCCGAAAACCATGTGCCGAGGGTCTGTAAAATGTTTGGTCACTAACACCATATTCCCTATACGCCATTTGGCGGGACGGGGCTCTTTACTCTACTCTTACAGTGCATCTACCCTAGGTTATCGTCACGAACGATGAAGAGGAGTAGTCGTTATGCGTACGAAGAAAAAGGAGAAGAAGAAAAAAAAACAAGAAGACAGAAATATGGTTTTCTGCACGATACCACCTCGTACATCCAAGAGAGATACAAACCATACAGGACAGAGAAGGCTGCAATCCTTCCGTTGGACGGTTATAAATTTTATTTCGTTCTACTTCTACTGCTGTTGCATTTGCTGCTACTTCTTTCCTTCCTCATTTGCCTTTCAGCTTCGAGGGGAGATATAATTTGTGGTCTTTTGCTCTTCTGTTCGCCTCTGTTGCTGTTATGTTTCCTAGAGTTTCTAATATTCCATCAATCCATTTTTTCGTCGTCGTCTGGTTTCCTCGCACCGTTTATTGAAGGCTCGTTGTGTTGTGTTTTGATCTTTCTGCCTTTTCACGTGTCCAAACCATTGTATCTGTTGTTTCTTTATATACTATATAGCGGCGATCATTAATATTTTTTAAAAATCATTTCTTCATTTCTGATCTTACCTCTCCAACTGTTTCATGCCATTCTTCTAACACATTTCATCTCGGTGGTGGTTATTTATCTTGTTCTTGCTTCTATGCTCCAGGTCTGGCATTGGAAGCACTACGCTGGGTTGAAGATTGCCTCTACTACTACTATTACTAACACTACTACTACTACTATTACTACTATAACTGCTACTACCACTACAACTATTACTAACACTACTACTACTACTTAAAAAAACTACTATTACTACTACAACTGCTACTACTACTACCACTATTACTACCACTGCCTGTTTTTATGTTCAAAATATTTTTTCCCTAATTTCCACATTTATATTGTTTTGTATATTATACACAATATCTATTTATAGACATTATTAAACTACTTCTTTATTTCTTTGTCTTTCATTCACCGAGGTGTGTTATTTTCTTTGTATTCAAAATTTAAAGGTTACAATCTATAATCTGTTCTCTTATCTAATATTCAAGATTCTGAATTATAGTAACCTATATTATTTAATAAAGGGAGCCGCGATAGCTCAGTGGTTAGTGAACTGGATTTCAAAGGACAAGAGGTAGGGTTCGATCCCAAACGACGGCTTCCGGGTTCACCCAGCCTTTAATGGGTACCGGATTTTTCTGGGAAAGTAAAGCGGCACGGGCGTAATACCGACCACATTACCCCAAAAATCATGTGCCGAAGGTCTGTAAAATTTACGGTCACTAACACCATATTCCCTATACGCTACTTTAACAAATTTTAGTTTTAAAGTATTTAATACTTTAACAATCAACAGCAGTTATGTTGTGAATTGTTTCTTATAAAATGTATATGCTCTCTCTCTCTCTCTTTCTCTCTCTTTCTGTCTCTCTTTCCCTCTCTTTCTGTCTCTATCTCTCTCTTTCTGTCTCTCTTTCTCTCCTTCAATATATATATATATATATACATAGATACATATATATATATATATTTATATATATATATATATATATATATATATATATATATATATATATATATATATATATATATATGTATATTATATTATATTTGTATAAGTTTTTTTTAGAAAATAAAAATAATGCTATATATATAAAACATGTTATATCTTCTCAACATTCCTGTATGGTGCAGAAACATGGACATTAGACACACACACACAAAAACAGAACAGAAAATGTATGCCTTTGAAATGTTGTTTATATAGGAAAAGGAATAATTTGATGAAAAGAAAAGAAAACAAATGATGAAGTCTTAAAACAATTAAAAATTAAAATAGAAGTACTAAATACAATTCAAACAAGACAAATGAGATTTTTGGGGCAGGTTAAAAGACATAGCAGCCTACTAAAAGTAATTTTGGAAGGGAAAATACAAAATAAAAGAGGCAGAGGCAGATCAAGACTAACATGGACGAGTAACATCAAAAGGTGGACGAATCAGCCTATGACAACTTGCACTATCAAAGCAAGAGACATAGCCGAATGGCGCTCCATGGTAACCAACCTTCGATGCGGAGACACACTCAATGATGACAATAATGGCAACATTATTTTTGCGATTTCCAAGTATTTCTTATTAGTTGTAACATTTGACTATTACTCATCCAAGATACAAGAGGTCGGGTTCGATCCTGATCGACGGCTTCCGTGTTCACCCAACCTTAAATGGGTACCTGATTTTTTAAATGGGAAAGTAAAGCGGCACAGTCGTAATACCGACCACATGACTCCAACAATTATGTGCCGAAGGTCTGTGAAATATTATGGTCACTAACACCATATTCCCTGTACGCCACTTGGCGTGACGGGTCTCTTTACTTTTTGTTCACTAGATCCAAGATAACAGAAACGCTTTGCTACATCTGTAGATTCTCAATTTTCCTAAAATGTATATCTATTGCCTTTGTTTTGTTAATAATGTAAGCTGTTTCTCTCAGTTTTTTTTTTTTTGCCTCGTAAAGGCCCGGTTGGTTCAGACCTTCCATGCGGATGACACATTCCCCATTCAGTCTCCTCTGTGTGTGTGTGCTTAATAACAACACAATTTGTGTATGTTTAATAACAACACAATGTGTGTGTGTTTAATAACAACACAATTTGTTTGCTAAAAAAATCTCGCTTTATGCTCTCTTGATTAATTAATTAATCAAAGCTGTTATTTGTTCATCCATTATGTTAACCACAGATGGTAGATGTACAACAGAGGTGAGATGGTAGATGTACAACAGAGGTGAGATGGTAGATGTACAACAGAGGTGTAATGGTAGATGTACAACAGAGGTGAGATGGTAGATGTACAACAGAGGTGAGATGGTATATGTACAACAGAGGTGAGATGGTAGATGTACAACAGAGGTGAGATGGTAGATGTACAACAGAGGTGAAATGGTAGATGTACAACAGAGGTGAAATGGTAGATGTACAACAGAGGTGAAATGGTAGATGTACAACAGAGGTGAGATGATAGATGTACAACAGAGGTGAGATGGTAGATGTACAACAGAGGTGAGATGGTAGATGTACAACAGAGGTGAAATGGTAGATGTACAACAGAGGTGAAATGGTAGATGTACAACAGAGGTGAGATGGTAGATGTACAACAGATGTGAGATGGTAGATGTACAACAGAGGTGAGATGCAGAATGGCTCAGGGAAAAGCAGTTTTCCAAAAAATGAGCACGAGTACTGTGCATCACTTTTTTGACAATAGAAACAAGAAAAAGGGTTCTTAAATGTTATGTAGTGCTAGTCTTGACATATGGATGTGAATCATGGACAATAGGACAACAGACAAGAAAATCACTGGAGTCTGTAGAAATGTGGTTTTACAGAAGAATGTTGAGAATACCACGGACAGCTAAGAAGAGTAATGAAAACGTTCTGAAAGAGGTCAAAGCAAAAAGAGAGCTAATGTCCAATATAAGGAAGAAACATCAGCATTCTATGGTCATGTAATGAGAAGGGAACAGCTGGAATATATTGTAAAAATGGGAACAATGAGGGACAAAGAAATAAAGGGAAGCAAACAGAAAAGATACCACACAACTTAAGAGAATGGCTTGGCAGAAGGTCAACAACAGAAATGATAAATAACTGTCGAGATTGAAAATTGTGGAGAGACATGATCACCTACACCAGCAGGCATGATACTTGATGATGATGATGGTCATCCATCCTTCTTTATCCTTCCTACACATTTATCATGACCACATTGTATTTCTTTGTTCAGGATTGATCATTCTCTGCTATATCTTCAATATTTATCTTATTTTTACTTTTAATCTTTTCTTTCTATTTCCATTATTGTGCCATGGCAAGGCATACTGTTTCAGGATATATTTTTCTAGAATTTCAATTAATCATTACATTTGTTATCTGCAGTTTGGTTTTTGTATTATTCTATTCTCTGCATGAATAAATCTGCGTTATATTAATGTCTTTCGTGTGATATTTTCTGGTTGTTGTTGTTTTTTTTTTTTGCCAATTGATATATCTGCTGTGTTAAAACATGTCTGTTTGCAATTGATAAATCTATTTTAAGTTATGTATTAAAATATGGTTGTTTTACCATTGATATACCTATTTCATGTTCTGTATTAAAACATGATTGTACTACTACTGATATAGTTGTGTGAGTTTTTTAATTGCGTGTTTTTCTTGCAGTATTTCCTCATTTCATTTTGCTGTTTTATAACAACATTGTTATGATTTGACCAAACATACATTCATCTGAACAAGATTTAGATGTTGCCACGTCATGGGTGCAATAGATCAACTAATCTCGATGATGTGTTTTTTGTTACGTCTCTATGTCTTTTAGAATATGATTTCCTATGGTCCTATTTTACTTTTAGTGTCAATTATATTTTTATCCATGTGTTTTAATTTTACAACATCATCTAGAGTAATCTATATTCTTGACGTCCGCCTCTGACAGGGCTAAATCCATGAACAACGATCTCATACATTGGTCACTGTGACGTATTAAACTTGAACTAATTATAACAATATAACTAGTTATTCACACTGATACTACTTTATCATTATCAATAAAATAATTTATCTTTCTGGACCTTACCTGCACTGGTTAGTGGTGACCTATCAACCTCTGTCCACTCTCTCATATTCTTTTCCCATCTTTTCTTCTGTCCTCCACATCCTTCATATATTCTCCATTTCACTTAAGTTGTCTGCGCAAGACAAGAAACACAGGCATACTTTGTGTAACACCACAGAAAACTTTGTGTAACACCACACAGAAAACTTTGTGTAACACCACAGAAAACTGTTTGTAACACCACACAGAAAACTTTGTGTAACATCATACAGAAAACTTTGTGTAACACCACAGAAAACTGTTTGTAACACCACAGAAAACTTTGTGTAACATCATACAGAAAACTGTGTGTAACACCACACAGAAAACTTTGTGTAACACCATACAGAAAACTTTGTGTAACACCACATAGAAAACTGTGTGTAACACCACGCAGAAAACTTTGTGTAACACCACACAGAAAACTTTGTGTAACACCACACAGAAAACTCTGTGTAACACCACACAGAAAACTTTGTGTAACACCACACAGAAAACTTTGTGTAACACCACACAGAAAACTTTGTGTAACACCACACAGAAAACTTTGTGTAACACCACACAGAAAACTTTGTGTAACACCACACAGAAAACTTTGTGTAACACCACACAGAAAACTTTTTCTCTATGATATATACCTACCGCTTAAGTTGTCTTTGCAAGGCAAGAAACACCGGCATACCTACCACTTAAGTTTTTTACCGTTTCTTCAACGGTTCACATAATTCTAGAAGGGACTAATTGCTGCCAAATTCTATTTTAAACCTCTTTATTTAAAGCATGGTTCGAACAGAAAAGCTCGAGGATCAGATATCATTTGTAACTTAGTTAGCGTCAACGCTATTAATATCCTTCTTTTTGATATTTTTTTTTTACTTTCTGAAAAGAACGTTATGCAGATTACAGCAAACCTACCATCTGTCACTCTCTGTACGCCACATATTTTAGAGTGCAATTTATTTGACAGGATTATAAATAATAACTTGAAAAAGAAAAAAAACAGTAGGACAATGTGTAGAAATTATTTCTGTGAGCAAAACACAGTTAATAACATAAAATGTGGTGGAAATTATTGGTAGTTGGCCAGACTAGAAAGTGTAGCAATTAACACAGGGCCACGCCATCCGGCAATTGTGGCAACTCTGTCAACTGTATCAATTCTGTCAACTCTGTATCAAGCTACTATTGTTTTTTTTCTGAACCAGGATGCGTGTCTCGTCATAACTTTCTTATTTTCCTTCTAAGACGTAATAAATGCTATATTGGTCTAATTTTTTTGGCTGGGGGGGGGAGGGGAAAGAGATACTGCGATCCATTTATGACATATAAGGAAATACTGTGATGTATTTACAACATTTTAGGGGATATTATAGTCTATTTACAGCACTTTAGGGGATATTTGAGTCTATTTACACCACTTTGGGGAATACTAGGGTCTACAACACTTTGGGGGACATTTGAGTCTATTTACAACACTTTGAGGAATACTAGAGTCTATTTACAACACTTTAGGGGATATTTGAGTCTATTTACAACACTTTGGGGAATACTAGAGTCTATTTATAACACTTTAGGGGCTTAAACACTAATGGAAAGATAATCAATAACCTAAGATATGCTGATGATACTGTTCTACTAGCAGAAAATCCTATATACCTACAACAATTGATCAATGTGATAAACATAACAAGCAAAACATATAGACTAGATATGAATATCAAAAAGACTAAAACTATGATCATAAACAAAGAAAATCCTCAAGACCTACAAATACATATCACAGTTGACGGAATGCATCTGGAGACAGTTCAGAGCTACAACTACCTTGGACATGCTATAACCAATGATGGAACATGTAAAATAGAAATAAACAAAAGAATAGGTTTGGCAAAAAGTAATTTTAATACCATGAAAAATATACTAACAACAAAACAAATAAAAGCAGGGCTGAAGTTAAGAATAGCAAAATGTTACATCTTCTCAATATTCCTGTACGGTGCTGAAACATGGACATTAGACAAGAAAACAACAGAAAATTGAAGCCTTTGAAATGTGGATTTACAGAAGAATAGGTAGAATTTGATGGAAATAAAAGAAAACAAACGATGAACTTCTAAAACAACTAAAAATAAAAAGAGAACTACTAAATACAATTAAGACAAGACAAATGAAATCTTTGGACACGTTAGTAGAATAAAATGAGTATTTGACCCGCATTTGGCCCATAAATTAGCAAAGATATATAGTAGGCGCCTTTAGCGCCTAATGTACTCGAGGCGCAGGGGGAGTTAACCATGACCGCTCGTGTCGGGGTGTTGACCTCGCGTATCGGTGACCCCGGAAGTGACCTGTTTATGTCTGGTGTGTGCTGACTTTGGAGTTCATGATGTACTGGATCGAAAGTGACAGTTTAGTAGATTATACAACGTCAATGAAAAACAATAGCATTAAATATTTAAATTAAAACAGAAAACAAAAGATGTACTTTATTCTTTTATTATCTCAGTAGATATATATCATACAGTGGATAGTATCTAACATTACAACAATATTTAGTGCACTGAGTAAATATATAGTAATAACAAGGATAACATTTATTTCTAAGTATGTAGCTGGATGTCTGCTTAGCTCTATGTCATAAATGAGTCATAAGGGGTGAAACTGTTAGCGATTGCTGGTTAGTCTAAGTTGGTAGTGTAAAGAGTTAAATATCTAGAGGCGTAGTTGAGACATTATCATCAGCTACCTTTCTTTTTATATAGAAATAGGAAAGACCATTTCTTGTTTGACTGTAGGAAAATATGGAATTATTTAAGACTTTGAAACCTTCATTTTTCCCATCCTTGGCCTTTTGCGTAGCGAGAACTTCTAAAATCATATCTTTATCTAATTTGTTGTGTTGCTTACTTAGCCCTTTACAGCTGATTTTATAGTAATCCCAACTTCAATAGTACGTCTTACTACATAAGCTAACAAGAGCTGTCCCTTCGCTCTCTAATTTAAAAAGACCTGGCGTTCGTTTGGTGCATGCTTAACACCCTTACAGTTTATACAGTCTGTCTTGCTAACATGCTCATCGCAAAACTCGGCAGAAAACCAGTTTTTATCTTCTCTATTAAACCCATCGTTCCAAACTGACTTAACTATGTCCTCTAACTTAGGCGCACTTAAAGCCACGTATAAACTATCGGTATCTGTTTCACTAACTGAAAGAAGGACCTGGCTGCACCTTGCTACAAACCTATCTAAGAACTCGAAATAAAAATCTAACATACGAAGTTTCGCATATTGATAGACGAAGAAACCGATTTGTAGGGGCAAGTCCCAAACAGTTTTCTTTTTCTCCTTCTCAATTTCAAAAAGATCCTTCCCTATTTCAGTCATCTCTATAATCGGGAATTATTTATCATTTTCGAAATCTCATCACCTTGAACGTACAAGAGAGTGCTATGATTGGCCTTATTGGATAGAGTCGTACCGAAGGCCGGGTTTCCTAGGAGATTCATTGTATCGCTGACTATATATTGATTTTCGTCTAAATCTCGATCCCGACCCGCTTCTGTGACCATATCAACAAACTATTTAAAACAACTAGACGGTTGGTATTCTATCACTTGATATATTTTTGTTACCTCCAGCCCATGATTTAAATACCATTTTAACAGCGGTGTGGGAAACAAAAATTGTTCCCCGACATAACTACTGATTAGGGTGCGATGAGGTATTGACAACAAGTTATGTTTAAGGGCATATTCACTCATAAACACCCCAATATCGTTACGCGTGATGTCAATATTTTGCAAAATTGGAGTCATCTCACTGAAATGTTCCTTCAAGTGGTCGGGGACGTGTAAATCACATTTCACTAAGCCAAAACACGTCCCATCTGAAACAAAAGTTAGAATCTGTTTATCACTGAGAGGGAGCCCTTCTTGAGAGTAAGAGGGTCTAGCTCGAGGGATGGCTTTAGAAAGGAAAGCCATAATGGTTGGTGCAGACTTTTTCAGAGACTGCCACTCACATTCCCACATAACTTCTACTGAGACTTTGACCTCCTCGGTTAGGTAGGTGTGAATCTCGCATGTTTTTTTTTTTCAAACAGCTCGAACAAGGGCTTTTATTAACAGGGTTTCTATCTTTATCTTTGATAATGGGACAATTTTTGTGACCATGATAAATACTACCATGAAAATTGTAGACTATTCTATTTATTTTATCCCACCCATCCACAGGGATATTTCTATCACCTAACCGAAACTCCCTCCCGTTAAACTGAGTTTTCTACTCTACCCGTTTTTGGTGAGCGACCCAATTTTGCCACTCTTTACTTTGTTGGACATAATAGTTATATTTTTCGACCCTAAACCCGGTCTCCATTCTTATAATAATTGGGTAGTTTGTTGGCATTGGGCTCATCAGAGCCCAAAGATACAACGCGTTGGCATCGTAACCTTGGATGGATTGGACCAGCTTTCCTCCCCAAATAAACGTTTTGCCTACCTCGTGATACCTATAAAAAATTATAGAGGGACCCCAACGATATTACCTCTAATCATTGTGTGTAGACTTGCCTGTTTGCTCGAACATAAACTAAACATTACACCCCTATCAACGATCTTAAAAAGATATTTTAAACAAGCTCCCGGAAACGAAATGGCGTCTTTAAAACAGTCCACACCCCGTTCCCCAAAAAAGCGAACCTGCTACTCTAAGACTTTTAGAAGGGGACTACATCTTTGTTATTATACTACACCAATATGTCCCTAAGGGTGGCCATATTATTATCCTTCCAGAAGATTTTGCACAGAGCGTACCCCTCCTTAGAAATGTTGGAATTTTTTTAACGACGAATAAAATGCTTCGTGTGGGGTAACGCCGTCTCGTCCAACTTTTGGGGGTCGTCTATATATTCATAACAAAAGTAACCCTTTGTCTCACTAATCTTATAAGCTGCCAAATATTTACTATAGCTAAACCCAAGGGCTAGATAGTTTACTATATCTAAGAATTTTATATTCTGTGCTGCAATACACATAAAGTTATTGTTTCTTTTAACTATAAACTTGAAAGGTTTTGTTACTTTGTAGTCTACTTCCATTTTATCTTCCTCTTCTTCATTAACCTCGGCTTCTTCTTCTATACTATCTCCTTCTTCGCCCACTTGCGCACTGACGGTCACGAAGTGCTTTATTAAATAGGGCTTAATGACGTTGACGTCATATTTCCCCGAGTTAAACCCTACCACTAGAAGATCTTTTAAATACTCATCAAACTTAGCTATTAGCTTGTGTTTGTTCAGATCATGGAGTTGAGCAAAAATTCTTTCAAAACGAGATCGCAATAACGAGTATGCCTTATCAGCTATACTAGTGAGGTAATGAAGCATCTGAATAACTAAAACCTGCGGGTCACCATTGGTTATGAAGCATTTTGGTGCCTCCCACCCTGGGACATTTGACGCTATAGAACAGGAGACGGGCACGTGTTTAGCTACAAAGGTAGCCGAGTGTTCTCTTGGGAAACATTCCTACTATCAAAGTAACATTCATAATGTCGTCTTGAAGGGGTAAATAAAAGACTCTGGAGTACTTATTACTTCAACGCTGATCGCATCCCTTACACTTTCAGATGAAGAGTAAACCCCACCCTTATATGTCACAAAACTTTTCCCACAATTTTTCACATTTTCCCACAAGAAAACCTTTTATAGCCCTAGATGATTTATATAAAAAAGTGTTTTTTGTAAAGTAAAAGAAGAAGAGTTTCACTATAACTATTAGTGTTTCTCAGGACGATATGCAAGGCTTCCTCAATCGATGCAATGAATGTTGGGATATCTAAAAGACATCCTTTAGGATAATCCTGAAGTTGCTGGACTAGGAAAATTGGGTTTATAAGGGTCTTTCTTTCCATAGGAGTATTAGGCTGATGGAATATAGTATACTGTCCATGTATTTGTTCATGCCTTCATGTGTTCCAATAGCTAACCAATTGTCCTTATATATCTTTCTAATATCTTGGGGTAACTTATTCATTCATAAGTCTTGCTCTCTTTGAGGGCCCTTGAGTCGAACTCTTTACTGCACGCTTGCGTGAGGTTGTCGATACCTGTGGGCCTGCTATCGTTGATGGTGTGACGTTTCTACAGCTGTGTTATGACTAGCAAAATGTACTTGCAGATGGCTTGCCCCAGTGTAGATTTGTTGGCAGATGTGGCAGATATGTCGGGTATCACTAGTCTCTAGAGGACACATGATCTGCTGATACAGGAAATACTGATGCAGGATGCGCTGTCTTAATATGTTTGGCAAGGTTGCCTGCTCTATTATAAACTCGTTCACAAACATCACCTTTGTATTCCTGACGCACATATACACTAGCAACGTGTCGCTTTATGTCTCGGCTCCGGGTGAAAGTTTTGGAGCACAGATGACAAGTGTTGGGCATCTATAGAGAATAAATTGAAACAATACAACTAAAGAATAATGAACAATAAACATTACAAGTAAGAAAACAAGTAAATGTAATCAACGAGATTTACAAATTATCGAAATTAGGTTACTAAAGTATCATACTATAATATTAAAGAATTAAAATAACATTTACTTTTTATGTGTTTGAAGGCACGAGACACATTACGCGTCAAAAATTGTAAATGTATGTCTGAATACAAGTTTCACAGTGGTGTTTTATATACCCCTATAACCCCAGATATGTTACTAAAAAAAGAACTGACCTCTGACGCAATACCAGATGAGTTACTAAAAAAATATTTTACATTTGAGACAATACCCGATGAGTTGCTAAAAGATTTCGATTTATGATACAATTTTCTGTCAATTGTATGAATTTTACCCGTGACCATTTTTGAGGGATACGCCTATGAAACTGTTTAAAAAAATTTAACCTCTAGGCTTGCCTCAAACTTTATTTTAATCATCCCTGTAGCAAGATTTTGAATTGAAAAATCATTTTTATTAATTTTACCCCCTGACCATTTTCAAGGGATACCGATATGAAACTGTTTAAAAAATAAAATTTAACCTCTAGGCTTTCCCCAAACTTTATATTAGACATCCACGTAGCAAGATTTTGAATAAAAATAATTTTTATGAATTTTACCTTCAGCCATTTTTTTAGATGTACGACTATGAAAACAATAAAATAGTAAATTTACAACCTAGGCCTACCTCAAACCTTATGTTAGGCATCCCCGTAGAAAAATTTACAAAAGAAATTTACTTTTATTATTTTTGACCTCGTTTGAGGGATACGCCTATGAAACTATTTAAAATATAACATTTAAACTCTAGACGTACCTGAAACTTTATTTTATTTTAATTAAAAGCACTTTATGAATTTTACTCCATGACCATTTTTGAGGGATACGCCCATGAAACAGATAAAAAATAAAATTTAACCTCTAGGCTTAAGTCAAACTTTATTTTTAACACGCCCATATCTTAAATTCCCACATTAAAAAAAAACAACAAAAGCTAGTAGTAGTGAAAACCGTTATACGCCCGTCGAATAATGTCTAGCAACATTCAAACAAAAATGTTCAGACACTTTTTATATAGACACAAACGTTCAGACACTTGTTATATAGATAAAATATATAATGTGCCTGCATTATTGGCACATGTGTGCCGGTGTTCTCTACTACTATCTTTTTATTGCTTTTTTATGGTAATTTGATATATGGGCGTGTTAAAAATAAAATTTGACATAAGTCTAGAGGTTAAATTTAATTTTTTTTAGCTTCATGGGCGTATTCCTCAAAAATGGTTAAGGGTAAAATTCATAAAAGTGCTTTTTATTCAAATAAAATAAAGTTTTAGGCAAACCTAGAGGTTAAATTTTATTTTTTTAAGCAGTTTCATAACGTATCCCCCAAAAATGGTCAAGGGTCAAATTAATTTTTTTTTTTATTTTAGTAAATTATTGCTACGGGATGCATAAAATAAATTTTGATGTAGGCCTATAGTGTAAATTTGCTATGTTTTAGTGCTTTCATAGGCGTAGTCATAAAAATGGTTTGGGGTAAAATTCGTAAAAGTGATTTTTATTTTAAATCCTGCTACAGGGATGCATAAAATATAGTTTGAGGTAAGCCTAGAGTGTAAATTTACTATTCTTTATTCAAAATCTTGCAACGGGGATGTCTAATATGAAATTTTGGGAAAGCCTACAGGTTAAATTTTATTTTTTAAACAGTTTCATAGGCGTGTCCATAAAAAATGGTCAGGGGGTAAAATTCATAAAAGCGTTTTTTTTTAATTCAAAATCTTGCTATGGGGATGTCTGAAATAAAATTTGAGGTAAGTCTGAAGGTTAAATTGTATGTTTGACAGTTTCATAGGCGTATCCCTCAAAAATATTCATAAAATATGTCGAAATCTATTTTTAATAACTCCTCGGGAATTGCCTCATATGTCAAAATCTATTTTTAGTAACTCATCTGGTATTGCATCAGAGTTCAGTTCTATATTTAGTAACACATCTGGGGGTTTTAGGGGTATATAAAACACCACTGTGAATCTTTTATTCAGACATACATTTACAATTTTTGACGCGTATTGTGTCTCGCGCCTTCAAACACATTAAAATTAAATGTTTTTTTTAGTTCTTTAATATTATAGTATGATGCTTTAGTAACCTAATTTCGATAATTTGTGAATCAGGTTGATTACATTTACTTATTTTCTTTCCTTGTAATGTTTATTGTTCATTATTCTTTAGTTGTAATGTTTCAATTTATTTTCTATAGATGCCTAACACTTGTCATCTGTGCTCCAAAACTTTCACCCGGAGCCGAGACATAAAGCGACACGTTTCTAGTGTATATGTGCGTCAGGAATACAAAGGTGATGTTTGTGAACGAGTTTATAATAGAGCAGGCAACCTTGCCAAACATATTAAGACAGAGTATTCTGCATCAGTATTTCCTGCATCACCAACCCCTGCATCAGCAGATCATGTACCCTCTAGTGACCAGTGATACCCGACATATCTGCCAACAAATCTTCACTGGGGAAGCCACCTGCAAGTACATTTTGCTAGTCATAACACAGCTGTGGAAACCTCAACACCATCAACGATAGCAGGCCCACAGGTATCGACAACCTCACGCAAGCGTGCAGTAAAGAGTTCGACTCAAGGGCCCTCAAAGATACCAAGACTTATTAATGAAATAGACTCTCTAAATAAGTTACCCCAAGATATTAGGAAGATATATAAGGACAATTGGTTAGCTATTAGAACACACGAACGCATGAACAAATACATGGACACGTATACTATATTCCACCAGCCTGATACTCCTATAAATTGAAAGACCATTGTAAACCCAATTTTCCTAGCCCAGCAAAAGAGTTTCAAGGTGACTTATAGTCATCATCTAGTTTTAAGACATAGGGTAAACCAGGGGCTGCGTTATTTTCACGCCAGCTCAAATAACGCGACAGGTTTAGACAAACCCTTGTTAGTTAACAACAGAAATGATTTTGAAACGTTTGTAGATAGATTAAATGAAAGTGATTTATTAGGGTATGCAGACAAAAACAAGGAGACAACCAAATATACATTGGAAGTGTACCTCTGTTGACGATGTTAGGAAGGTTTCAAGACTACTTTTCAAAGAGTTTAACCCATCTCTAATGTTAATTAACTTTCCCGGTGTAACTCTGGCTGAAATGCCTCTCTTAGAAAATTGTTTTGCAAAAAATATAAATATTTTTGAGTTTGATTCTGCCTTGCGTTTGATTCTCCCGTGAAGCCTTGCGTATCGTCATGAGAAGCACTAGTAGTTATAGTGAAACTCTCGGTCTTTTACTTTACAAAAACCACGTCTTTTATATAAACGATCTTTCTAGGGCTAGTAAAAGCTTTTCTTGTGGAAAATATGGAAAATTGGTGAAAAAGTTTTGGTGTATGGCTAGGCATGAAAAAAACTTACAATGGGGATATGACTGTAGAGGCATATAAGGGTGAGGTTTACTCTTCACCTGAAAGTGTATGGGATGCGATCAGCGCTGAAGTAATAAGTATCCATAGTCTTTTATTTACCCCTTCTGGACGTCATTCGATTATGAATGTTACTTTGATAGTAGGAATGTTCCCCAAGAGACGCACTCGACTTCCTTTGTAACTAAACACGTGCCCGTCTCCTGTTCTATAGCGTCAAATGTCCCAGGGTGGGAGGCACCAAAATGCTTCATAACCAAGGGTGACCCGCAGGTTTTAGTTATTCAGATGCTTCATTACCTCACTAGTATAGCTGATAAGGCATACTCGTTATTGCGATCTCGTTTTGAAAGAATTTTTGCTCAACTCCATGATCTGAACAAACACAAGCTAATAGCTAGGTTTGATGAGTATTTAAAAGATCTTCCAGTGGTAGGGTTTAACTCGGGGAAATATGACGTCAACGTCATTAAACCTTATTTAATAAAGCACTTCGTGACCGCCAGTGCGCAAGTGGGCGAAGAAGGAGATAGTATAGAAGAAGAAGCCGAGGTTAATGAAGAAGAGGAAGATAAAATGGAAGTAGACTACATAGTAACAAAACCGTTCAAGTTTATAGTTAAAAGAAACAAAAACTGTATGTGTATTGCAGCACAGAATCTAAAACTCTAAGATATAGTAAACTATCTAGCCCTTGGGTTTAGCTATAGTAAATATTTGGCAGCTTATAAGATTAGTGAGACAAAGGGTTAATTTTGTTATGAATATATAGACGACCCCCAAAAGTTGGACGAGACGGCGTTACCCCACACGAAGCGTTTTATTCGTCGTTAAAAAATTCCAACATTTCTAAGGAGGGGTACGTTCTGTGCAAAAAGTCTGGAAGGATAATGACATGGCCAAACCTAGGGACATTTTGGTGTAGTATAATAACAAAGATGTAGTCCCCTTCTTAGAAGCCTTAGATCAGCAGATTTGATTTTTTTTTGGAGCGGGGTGTGGGCTGTTTTAAAGACGCAAATTCGGTTCCAGGTGTTTCTTTAAAGTTTTTTTTAAGACCGTTGATAGGGGTGTAATGTTTAGTTTATGTTCGAGCAAACAGGCAAGTCTACACACAATGATTAGAGATAATATCGTTGGGGGTCCCTCTATAATTGGTTATATTTATCACGAGGTTGGCAAAACGTTTATTAGGGGCGGAAAGCTAGTCCAATCCATCCAAGGTTACGATGCCAACGCGTTGTATCTCTGGGCTCTGATGAACCCAATTATTATAAGAATGGAGACCGGGTTTAGGGTCAATAAAGATAACTATTATGTCCAACAAAGTAAAGAGTGGCAAAATGGGGTCGCTCACCAAAAACGGGTGGAGTTGAAAACTCAGTTTAACGGGAGGGAGTTTCGGTTAGGTGATAAAAATATCCCTGTGGATGGGTGGGAAAAAATAAAAAGAATAGTCTACAATTTTCATGGTTGTATTTATCATGGTCACAAAAACTGTCCCATCACCAAAGATAAAGATAGAAACCCTGTTAATAATAAGCCCTTGTTCGAGCTGTTTGAAAAAAAACACGTGAGATGCATACCTACTTAACCGAGGAGGTCAAAGTCTCAGTAGAAGTTATGTGGGAATGATGTGAGTGGCAGTCTCTGAAAAAGTCTGCACCAACCATTATGGATTTCCTTTCTAAGGCCATCCCTCGAGCTAGACCCTCTTACTCTCAAGAAGGGCTCCCTCTCAGTGATAAACAGATTCTAACTTCTGTTTCAGACGGGACGTGTTTTGGTTTAGTGAAATGTGATCTACACGTCCCCGACCACTTGAAGGAACATTTCAGTGAGATGACTCCAATTTTGCAAAATATTGACATCACGCGTAACGATATTGGGGCGTTTATGGGTGAATATGCCCTTAAATATAACTTGTTGTCAACACCACATCGCACCCTAATCAGTAGTTATGTCGGGGAACAATTTTTGTTTCCCACACCGCTGTTAAAATGGTATTTAAATCATGGGCTGGAGGTAACAAAAATATATCAAGTGATAGATTACCAACCGTCTAGTTGTTTTAAATAGTTTGTTGATATGGTCACAGAAGCGGGTCGGGCTCGAGATTTAGACGAAAATCAATATATAGTCAGCGATACAATGAATCTCCTAGGAAACCCGGCCTTCGGTACGACGCTATCCAATAATGCCAATCATAAAACTCTCTTGTACGTTCAAGGTGATGAGATTTCGAAAATGATAAATAATTCCCGATTATAAAGATGACTGAAATAGGGAAGGATCTTTTTGAAATTGAGAAGGAGAAAAAGAAAACTGTTTGGGACTTGCCCCTACAAATCGGTTTCTTCGTCTATCAATATGCGGAACTTCGTATGTTAGATTTTTATTTTGAGTTCTTAGATAAGTTTGTAGCCAGGTCCGACTTTCAGTTATGTGAAACAGATACCGATAGTTTATACTTGGCTTTAAGTGCACCTAAGTTAGAGGACATAGTTAAGTCAGTTTGGATGGATCTATCTATCTATCTTTCGTTCGCCTGAAGTATTGTCTATATCTGCAATGTCGTTTCCTGTATAAATTTTACTGTCTTTTGTAATTCTTGCAGTGGCCCATATAGTTTTGTCTGTAGTGTTGTATCTATGGGCCAATGGATTTTCCTCAGTCTACTATATTCTGTGCAATCTTGAAGTATGTGTTCAGCAGTCTGGGGCGCCTGTCCACATGTACAAGTAGTTGATGTGCCGATCTTGAATTTTGTATACATGTGACTATGGAGTCGATTGTGTCCTGTTCTTAGGCGTATAATGATAACTTGTTCATATCTATTCATATTATGAAAGGCATCCTGATTTGGGGCTTGTGGTCCTCTGATTGATTTGATTATCTGTTTCTTATGATGGTATGTAACTGGTGTATCTAGTTGTGTGCCTGTTGAACCTTCCTTTGCCAACTGATCTGCTTTCTCATTTCCTGGTATTCCACAGTGAGACGGGATCCACTGCAGGGCAACCCTGTGGTGCTTGCAGAGTTCAGTCAATAAGGTCTGCAGATGTGGTAATTTTCTGGATTGTAGTGCCTGGAGTACTGATCTTGCATCTGTCAAAAACACTACAGGCTGTGGGCTAAGATTACTGTTCAGCAGTTTTTCTATTGCCAACTTTATTGAGTTTGGAAGGATGAGTTTAATAGAGAAGATAAAGACTGGTTTTCTGCCGAGTTTTGCGATGAGCACGTTAGCAAGACAGACTGTATAACATGTAAGGGTGTTAAGCATACACCAAACGAACGCCAGGTCTTTTTTAAATTATGGAGCGATGGGACAGCTCTTGTTAGCTTATGTAGTAAGACGTACTATTGAAATTGGGATTACGATAAAATCAGCTGCAAAGGGCTAAGTAAGCAACACAACAAATTAGATAAAGATATGTTTTTAGAGGTTCTCGCCACCTAAAAGTCCAAGGATGGGAAAAATGAAGGTTTCAAAGTCTTAAATAATTCCATATTTTCCTACAGTCAAACAAGAAATGGTCTTTCCTATTTCTATATAAAAAGAAAGGTAGCTGATGATAATGTCTCAACTACGCCTCTAGATATTTAACTCTTTATACTACCAGCTTAGACTAACCAGCAATCGCTAACAGTTTCACCCCTTATGATTCATTTATGACATAGAGCTAAGCAGTATCCAACTACATGAAATAAATGTTATCCTTGTTATTACTATATATTTACTCAGTGCACTAAATATTGTTGTAATGTTAGATAATATCCACTGTATGATATATATCTACTGAAATAATAAAAGAATGAAGTATATCTTTTGTTTTCTGTTTTAATTTAAATATTTAATGCTATTGTTTTTCATTGACGTTGTATAATCTACTAAACTGTCACTATCGATCCAGTACATCATGAACTCCAAAGTCAGCACACACCAGACATAAACAGGTCACTTCCGGGGTCACCGATACGCGAGGTCAACACCCCGACACGAGCGGTCATGGTTAACTCCCCCTGCGCCTCGAGTACATTAGGCGCTAAAGGCGCCTACTATATATCTTTGCTAATTTATGGGCCAAATGCAGGTCAAATACAACATTGTATACAACTCACGTTGAATACCAAATATTGTGGAATATAGCGACCCATTTACCATATATTTGTGGAATATAGCGATAAATTTACCATATATTGTGGGATAAAGTGATCCAATTACCATAAATTGTTGGATAAAGTGATCCAATTACCATATATTGTGGGATAAAATGATCCAATTACCATATTGTGGGATAAAGTGATTCATTTACCATATATTTTGGGATAAAGTGAACCATTTACCATATATTGTGGGATATAGCGATCGTTTTATCATATATTTTAGGAAACAGTTGTCGATTTACCATAAATTGTGTGATATAGTGGTCCATTTATTATATAGTGTGGGATACAGTGGTCCATTTATCATAAATTGTGTGATATGGCAGTCCATTAAATCATTATAAATGATACACATTTCTTTTTACCTTGTTTTATAAGATACAGTGTTCTATTTACGATATGCTAGAAAAAAAGTCGTTGAAGAAGAAGAAATATAAGTAAAATGATAACAAGATTACATACTTCAAGATATTTCTTTCTTTTAAAATTACCGCGACAAATGTTGATTTCTGTCTTGTTATTACTCATTCCAACTGCCAAAAGAGCTACCTGACTTGTATTTGAGACGCTAATAACACCGGTGAGATGTACACGAATGTAGAAGGTAGTTAGTGTAAAGTTTCAATATCCTCATCTTTTTTCCTTCCCAAACATAAAAAAGACGAATGTGTTTTTTTGGTTCTTTTATTAAAATATCTGTGAGACTTTGTTTTCCCATTGACTTTCTAAGAAATGTTGTTGATGAAGGTTTAAACGGTCTTTTGAGTTAAGAAAAGTATTAGGAAGGAGTTGTGGTGAAAACAGGAGTTATGTTGGGAAAAATTTTGGATACAACTCGAAGGCCACTAGGAAAATAACCTCTGGGTACAACTGGGAGACAACTAGGAGAATAATCTCTGGGTACAACTGGGAGACAACTAGGAGAATAATCTCTGGGTACAAATTGGAGACAACTAGGAGAATAATCTCTGGGTACAACTGGGAGACAACTAGGAGAATAATCTCTGGGTACAACTTGGAGACAACTAGGAAAATACTCTCTGGGTACAACTGAGAGACAACTAGGAAAATAATCTCTGGGGACAACTGGGAGACAACTAGGAAAATAATCTATAGGTACAACTGAGAGAAAACTAGGAAAATAATCTTTGGGTACAACTGGAAGACAACTAGAAAATAATCTCTACTAAGGAAATAATGTCTGATACAACTGGGAGACTAGTAGGAAAATAATGTCTGATACAAATGGGAGACAACTAGAAAATAATCTCTGCGTACAACTGGGAGACTACTAGGGAAATAATCTCTGGGTACAACTGAGAGAAAAGGAAAATAATCTCAGATACAACTGAGAGACAACTAGAAAATAATCTCTGTGTACACCTTGGAGACTACTAGGAAAATAATGTCTGATACAACTGGGAGACAACTAGAAAATAATCTCTGGGTACATGTGGGAGACTACTTGGAAAATAATCTCTGATACAACTGGGAGACTACTAGGAAAATAATCTCTGGGTACAACTGGGAGACTACTAGGAAAATAATGTCTGATACACCTGGGAGACAACTAGAAAATAATCTCTGGGTACAACTTGGAGACTACTAGGAAAATAATCTTTGGGTACAACTGGGTGACAACTAGAAAATACTCTCTGGGTACAACTGGTAGACTAGTAGCAAAATAATGTCTGATACAACTGAGAGACGACTAGGAAAATAATGTCTGATACACCAAGGAGACAACTAGAAAATAATCTCTGGGTACAACTGGGAGACTACAAGGAAAATAATATCTGGGTACAAATGAGTGACAACTAGGAAAATAATCTCTGGATACAAATGAGTGACAACTAGGAAAATAATCTCTGGGTACAAGTGGGAGACTACTAGGAAAATAATCTCTGGGTACAACTGAGAGACTAGGAAAATAATCTCTGGGTACAACTGGGAGACTACTAGGGAAATAATCTCTGGGTATAACTGGGAGACTACTAAGGGAAATAATCTCTGGATAAACCTGGGAGACTACTAGGGAAATAATCTCTTGGTAAACTGGGAGACTACTAAGGAAATAACTTTCTGTGAAAACTTTGAAGTGAATATGGAAACAAATTCAGGGAAAAATGGGAGATGATTGTGGAAACAAATTCTTAGAAAACTGGCGGAAGTTTTGGGGAAACAAATTCTGGGAAAACAGGGAGATTATTGTGGAAACAAATTCTGGGAAAACTGGCGGAAGTTTTGGGGAAACAAATTCTGGGAAAACTGGCGGAAGTTTGGGGAAAACAAATTCTGGGAAAACAGGGAGATTATTGTGGAACCTAGTTCTTGGAAAAGTGGTTGAAATCTTGGAGATGGCTGCTGGAACAATTTCTGGGAAAACTGTGGGAAAAACTGCTGGAGACTGTGGAAATAAATTCACGAATAACTTTGGGAAAACTGAAAGATGATTGAAAACAAATTCTAGGGAAAACTGGGATATAATTGCGGAAATAATTTTTTGGAAAACTGCGGGGCAACTGGGAAATGACTGCTGAAACAAATTCTGGGAAAACTGTGGGTAAACTTGAAAATAACAGTGGCAACAAATTCTGGAAAAAATTGTGTAAAAACTGGGAGAAGACTGTGGAGACTCTTCGGTGATCAAACGAGAATCAGTATTATCAATTCGGTTTTGCCATTGACGTGGGAAAAAAGCGAAAACTGGGAAATTCGAATTATAAATAGGACCTTATTGTCTCTTCACAGACAGTTTGTAGCAAGCCAGATATTGAACTTCAATAGGCTCAAATTTTCCTGGCACTGTTTCATCAAACAACTTCTATCATGACTGATCTTGTCAATATTGGAATTGTAGTCATTACACGTAATATTTCCTATGGCTGTCTATACATTTATTAAACTATATCGTTAGTACAAATTCTGTATTCGTGTCTATCCTACCGCCGTTGTTCTATGACACTCTCCCAGGTTTTGTAAATTCATCCACAAAACATCATTTACTTTACATAAAATAACACGCATAATAATATATGACTTTCTGTCTCCTTCTGTATATTCCTAACGTTTAACGCATCTCAATGTTAAATGTTATCATGCCGCTTTATGTATATCTTCACTATGTGCTGTGATCCCCTGCAAGCTTTTCCAAGACTTAATCATAAATTGAGAATTCGGAGAGTGGGATAGTTTCATATAAAGATTGTTTTTGCAAGATACTTTTTAAAAGGTAGTTTGTTTTGATTTAATAGCATTTTAAAGAGTTTTCTTTTTCAGATGTTTTTTTTTTTAAACAGTATTTTAAAGATGGCTTTTTAAAGATAATTTTTAAAGATAGTTTTTTAAAAAAATAAATATAGTTTTTTAAATATTTTTTTTTAACTCAGAAATGCTTTCCAGACATCTTTGTATCAAAATTATGATCTGTCCATTGCCCACTTCCCACCTTAACATTCATCAAATTTTGTTCAGGAGTGTGATCGTCAATTATTTTAACATGTCCCAGAAATCTTAATCTTCGATTTGTGAGTGCTGTAATGATGAGCAGAAGCTTGGAACGTCACACGAATAAAATGAGTTGGTTGCTTTGTCTTGTCACTTGATGTAACACGAGTTAGTTACTTTGTCTTGTCATTTAAAGTAAGACATCTTAGTTGGGTATTTTATTTGGTCATTTAATGTGATATCTGAGTTGGGTACTTTGTTATGTCATTTGATGTAACATCTGAGTTAGTTACTTTGACTGGTCATTTAATGTGACATCTTAGTTGAGTATTTTCTCCTGTCATTTGATGCGACATCTGAGTTGGTTACTTTGTCTTGTCATTTAATGTGACATCTTAGTTGTGTACTTTCTCTTGTCATTTGATGTGACATCTGAGTTGATCACTTTGTCGCGTCATTTAATGTGACATGTGAGTTGATCACTTTGTCTTGCCATTTAATGTGACATGTGAGTTAGTCACTCTGGCCAGCCATTTAATGTGACATGTGAGTTGGTCACTTTGGCTGGCATGTGATGTGACATGGGAGTTGGTCACTTTGACTGCCATTTAATGTGACACGTGGGTTGGTACCTTTGGTCTGTCATGTGATTTGACATATGAGTAAGTCTCTTTGGTCTGGCATGTGATGTGACATGTGAGTTGGTCACTTTGGTCTGCCATTTAATATGACATGTGAGTTGGTCACTTTGGTCTGCCATGTGATGTGACATGTGAGTTGGTCACTTTGGCCTGCCATGTGATGTGATATGTGAGCTGGTCACTTTGGTCTGCCATTTAATATGAGATGTGAGTTGGTCACTTTGGTCTGCCATTTAATGTGACATGTGAGTTTGTCACTTTGGCCTGCCATTTAATATGACATGTGAGTTGGTCACTTTGGCCTGCCATGTGATGTGGCATGTGAGTTGGTCACTTTGGCCTGCCATGTGATGTGATATGTGAGCTGGTCACTTTGGTCTGCCATTTAATATGAGATGTGAGTTGGTCACTTTGGTCTGCCATTTAATGTGACACGTGAGTTTGTCACTTTGGCCTGCCATTTAATATGACATGTGAGTTGGTCACTTTGGCCTGCCATGTGATGTGACATGTGAGTTGGTCACTTTGTCTGGCATGTGATGTGACATGTGAGTTGGTCACTTTGGTCTTCCATTTAATATGACATGTGAGTTGGTCACTTTGGCCTGCCATGTGATGTGATATGTGAGCTGGTCACTTTGGTCTGCCATTTAATATGAGATGTGAGTTGGTCACTTTGGTTTGCCACTTAATGTGACATTTGAGTTGGTTACTTTGGTCTGCCATTTAATGTGAGATGTGAGTTGGTCACTTTGGCCTGGCATGTGATGTGACTTGTGAGTTGGTCACTTTGGCCTGGCATGTGATGTGATATGTGAGCTGGTCACTTTGGTCTGCCATTTAATATGAGATGTGAGTTGGTCACTTTGGTCTGCCACTTAATGTGACATTTGAGTTGGTTACTTTGGTCTGCCATAATGTGACATGTGACATGGTGAGTTGGCCACTTTGGCCTGCCATGTGATGTGACTTGTGCAGGTTTCTGAGATCATGTTTTAGAAACATAAAATAACACAACGCGTTAGGTATTTCCTCAAAAACTAACTTTTCCTTGATATTGCATGGCAGACACAATAGTTGGCTTTAACGAAGTCTTTACAAACATGTACGCTTCCACTCCCATTCTCAGTTGTAATGCGTTATCGCTTGATCAGACATGTGGAGAAATTTGGTTGCATTTTTTATAAAGTTTATAATCCTCTTTAGGGGACAGTAATCCGTTCCCTGCCCGACTGTCTCTTCTCTTTACTGTTATATCTGTTTACATTTTTGTAATTTTTTATTTAATTTGCGCAAGGTATAGAACTGGTGACTGTTTAATTATTTTCTGTTGCTGCCTCTTTAAATCTGGTTTATTTATTTATATATATTTTTTTTTTTGGGGGGGGGGCGCGGGCGCGGGGGGGGGGGGGGGGGGGGTGGAAAAGGAAGTCTGTGTTGAATTCTTAAAACTTCTTTCGTATGATTTCTTTGATTTCTATGATTTCTTTGATTTCTTTGATTTCTTTGATTTCTTTGATTTCTATGATTTCTTTGATTTCTTTGATTTCATCGCAGAAATAAAAATAACTCAGTAGCAGGTTATGGGAGCCGCGACAGCTCAGTGGTTAGTGAACTGGGCTACAAAGGACAAGAGGTAGGGTTCGATCTCAACCGACGGCTTCCGGGTTCACCCAGCCTTTAATGGGTACCGGATTTTTTTATGGGAAAGTAAAGCGGCACGGGCTTAATACCGACCAAATTACCCCAAAAATCATGTGCTGAAGGTCTGTAAAATTTATGGTCACTAACACCATATTCCCTATACGCCACTTGGCGTGACGGGGGGTACTTTACTGTTTTTTTTTACAATAACAGGTTATACTTGTGTAAGTATTCATCATGCATAAATTTGTGTTGAAATTATCTACTTCACATATAAGGCTTCGGGCATTGCTGGGCGCTTTCGACCGAAGGTATTAATCCAATCTATCGTGCAGCATGAAGTATTGTCTATATCTGTAATGTCGTTTCTTGTATAAATGTTGCTGTTTATTTATTTATATCTATCGTGTAGCATGAAGTATTGTCTATATCTGTAATGTCGTTTCTTGTATAAATGTTGCTGTTTATTTATTTATATCTATCGTGTAGCATGAAGTATTGTCTATATCTGTAATGTCGTTTCTTGTATAAATGTTGCTGTTTATCTATTTATATCTATCGTGCAGCATGAAGTATTGTTTATATCTGTAATGTCGTTTCTTGTATAAATGTTGCTGTTTATCTATTTATATCTATCGTGCAGCATGAAGTATTGTCTATATCTATAATGTCGTTTCTTGTATAAATGTTGCTGTTTATCTATTTATATCTATCGTGCAGCATGAAGTATTGTCTATATCTATAATGTCGTTTCTTGTATAAATGTTGCTGTTTATCTATTTATATCTATCGTGCAGCATGAAGTATTGTCTATATCTGTAATGTCGTTTCTTGTATAAATGTTGTTGTTTATTTTATTTTTTTTTAATTAATTTTTTTAAAAATTCATGTTGTGGCCTATAGAGTTTTGTCTGTAGTGTATCTATGGACCAATGGATTTTTCTTGTTGTACCATATTCATAATTATCTTGAAGTATGTGTTCAGCAATCTGTGATGCTTGTTCACATGTACATGTG
Organism: Megaustenia siamemsis; assembly: GCA_032433765.1. Classification (NCBI taxonomy): domain Eukaryota; kingdom Metazoa; phylum Mollusca; class Gastropoda; order Stylommatophora; family Ariophantidae; genus Megaustenia; species Megaustenia siamemsis. The sequence continues at coordinate 24,003,001 of JAVIAB010000124.1, forward strand.
GCTGAGGTGCCAATCTTGAATTTTGTGTACATGTCGGTTATGTGTATGGTCGATTGTGTCTTGTTCTGAGGCGTATAATGGATAACTTGATGCCATTTATTCATATTATGGTAGGCGTCTAGATTTGGGGCTTGTGGTCTTCTGATTGATTTGATGATGTGCTTCTGCTGATTGTATGTAAATGATGCATCTGATTGCCATCTTTGCCAGTTGATCTCGTCTTTCAGTGCCTGGTGAAAAGTGCGATGGAATCCGCTGCAGAGTGACCCTGTGATGCTTGCAGGGCGACCTTGTGATGCTTGCAGGGCGACCTTGTGATACTTGCAGAGTGACCTTGTGATGCTTGCAGGGTGACCTTGTGATGCTTGCAGGATGACCTTGTGATGCTTGCAGTACAACCTTGTGATGCTTGCAGTACAACCTTGTGATGCTTGCAGGGTGACCTTGTGATGCTTGCAGGGTGACCTTGTGATGCTTGTAGGGTGACCTTGTGATGCTTGAGGGCGACCTTGTGATGCTTGCAGGGCGACCTTGTGATGTTTGCAGGGCGACCTTGTGATGCTTGCAGGGCGACCTTGTGATGCTTGCAGGGTGACCTTGTGATGCCTGCAGTACAACCTTGTTATGCTTGCAGGGTGACCTTGTGATGCCTGCAGTACGACCTTGTGATGCTTGAGGGCGACCTTGTGATGCTTGCAGGGCGACCTTGTGAGGCTTGCAGGGCGACCTTGTGATGCTTGCAGGGCGACCTTGTGATGCTTGCAGGGCGACCTAGTGATGCTTGCAGGGTGACCTTGTGATGCTTGCAGGGTGACCTTGTGATGCTTGTAGGATGACCGTGTGATGCTTGCAGTACAACCTTGTGATGCTTGCAGTACAACCTTGTGATGCTTGCAGGGTGACCTTGTGATGCTTGCAGTACAACCTTGTGTTGCTTGCAGGGTGATCTTGTGATGCTTACAGGGTGACCTTGTGATGCTTGCAGGGCGACCTTGTGATGCTTGATGGCGACCTTGCGATGCTTGCAGGGCGACCTTGTGATGCTTGCAGGGTGACCTTGTGATGCTTGCAGTACGACCTTGTGATGCTTGAGGGCGACCTTGAGATGCTTGCAGGGCGACCTTGTGATGCTTGCAGGGCGACCTTGTGATGCTTGCAGGGCGACCTTATGATGCTTGCAGGGTGACCTTGTGATGCTTGCAGGACGATCTTGTGATGCTTGCAGGACAATCTGTGATGCTTGCAGGGCGAATTTGTGGTGCTTACAGTACGACCTTGCTTATCTTGCAGGGCGACCTGTGATGCTTGCAGAGTTCAGTAAATAAGGTCTGCAGATGTGGTAATTTTCTGGATTGTAGTGCATGCAGTGCTTACCTTGATTGCCAACTTTATTGCTTGGATTTCTACATTATAATTGTGCTAATATTTACCTGTTACAATTTTATTTATATTAATAATGTTATTTGGGGACTCTATATATGCTCCTACCCCCCCCCCCTCCTTTCCACCCCACCCTCCATTCATTGTTGCATTCTGTGCTGATCCATCTGTGTACACATGAACCCAGAGATCTTGTGGGTATTCTTCATCCAAGAAAGTAAGAGCATTTTGAGCTGTATACTATTCTATTCCTCCTTGTCAAGTGTTTCTTTAAATTGTGCCCGTATTTGTATCGGCAATACGGATTCCTCTGTCCTTAGGGTTTGTTCAGGTATGGGCAGTAGGGGGCTGACATTTCATGGCATGTCTGTTGTTTGTCTACACATGTGTTTGGTTTGGTATGGGCAGTAGTGGGATGACATTTCATGGCATGTCTGTTGTTTGTCTACACATTTGTTTGGTTTGGTATGGGCAGTAGGGGGCTGACAACTCATGGCATGTCTGTTATTTGTCTACACATTTGTTTGGTTTGGTTGGAAAAAACAAAGTACTTCATTTAAGTGATCCCAATGAAATATTTTGGGATCAGTCCTTTATCGGATGTCTCGACATGAGAATTTGGTACCGTTCCAGTTTAGTGAGACAAATAAAGTGATCTCCCCTTAGTTGGCTTCACGATAAAACTACAGTGGTTCTCATATACCAAAAATGATTCCTCTATTCTGGTTCATCAATCGGCTTCTCCTTCTTTCCTTCCTCATCTGCCTTTTAGCGTCGAGGGGAGATATAATTTGCGGTTTTTTGCTCTTCTGTTCGCCTCTGCTGCTGTTATGTTTCCTAGTGCTTCTAATATTCCATCGACCCATCTTTTTCGTGGTCGACCCTTGGGTCTGGTGTTCTCACAAAGTTTGTTGAAGGCTCGTTGTGTTATGTTTTGTTCTTTCTGCCTTGTTTGTACAACTGGAAAAAGTACAAAGTCCTTAGGTGAAAGTATAGACTAATCACGTGATTTTCATGTTATAGCCTGATCACATGACTTGAAATTAAGCGGGAAAGAGTTGATGGGTCAAAGTTCGACAGACATTAAGTGTTCACTTGGGATTCGAGTTTGCATCCGATAGGTTATATTAAATCTGATAAGAAAATGCCACGTTGGATAGTTGTGAGAGATAAATCAGGGAGAAAACCAACATTAAAGAATTAGAATTATAGTCAGTGAGAATAGAATAGTCATAGAGAATTGTCCACAAGGACTTGTGTATAGGCTAGAAGTAGGCTTCCCAACATATATTGTCTGATTATTAACGTGTCATATAACGACTGATTGAGTGGTTAGAGTGTGTCACGAGCATAGAGGTCAGTGACCAAGATGTTTATGTTATGTGTTCTTGTCATTAAACCAGGGATTGTGTTATTCAATCAATGACCATTTATTGCTGATACGAGTATCTTAAATTTGTAACCACGGTTATGGTGATGGTGATGGTTATGGTTAGTCGAAGGTCCCTGTATCACTGGAAACGAATTAAAATCCACAATTGCTCAACCGTCCGTGCCAGTGGAATCATCCTAATTAAAACTCATCTCATTGAAGAATCCAAACAAAGAAAGGCAGCTGCAATCCCCGCAGCTACATCACACACCAAAAGACATAAGGCCAAGCGGCACTGAAAGTGAATGCAGCTGAACTGTCCTTCGTCATACGATATCATCGTTCAATACAAAGAAATCGGAATATTGAAACACGATCCGGATGAAAAACACAGCTCACGGTGTGCACAGAGCACTAAACTCAGTAAGTAGCACCGGCCGCTAGCCAAACAGGGAACATGAGGAAACTGCAACAGGGAACATGAGGAAACTGCAACAGGGAACATGAGGAAACTGCAACAGGGAACATGAGGAAACTGCAACAGGGAACATGAGGAAACTGCAACAGGGAACACTTTTCAGACTGAGCCTCAATGGTTTCTTCTTCTTCTTCTTCCTTTTCAGCTCCCTGTGGAGCATAGGTCTTCAACAAACACTTTCCAAGCCATTCTGTTTCTTGTCATTCTTTTAAGATCATTCCATATCTTCCCCATCATCTTCATCTCTGCTTCCATCTGTCTTCTCCAAGAGTATCTTGGTCTTCCTCTTCCTCTTTTTCCGTGGGGGTTCACAAAAAAGGACTTGTTGTTTATCAATCCTTATTTTCATACTATTCATTTTGCATACATTCCTTATTCATGAATAACAAGAAATAGCATTCCTAGCTCTCTTATTGAACTCAAACAGTGAAATGCGAAAATGATCTCAAGTTATCCAATCAAAATCGCTGTTTTATGTGTGCTGTCAATGTCCTAAATTTACTTAACCTACCGGCCACCCGGACAACCGATTGCTACTATAAACGTCCATTAACCGTTTTTCTCACCGCGTGAAAGAACATTAGGGCGCCGTTAGCGTGCTTGTCACGAACTCAGTAATGAGGCGCACCTATATGATGTTTTATCCGCACGTGTACTGACTAGAAGATCTGGTCGAGGCCTGGCGTTCTCGTCTAGGTGTCAGCTCTAGTGCGCGCTGAAGAGCCTTCCAGGGTCCCTGCTTCATTTGACATCTGGCTGGATCCAGCCAGTCTGTTTTAATGTGTGGTCCATTGTGGAAAAGTGATAAATGTACGGGACATACGTAAGTGCATTCTCTGTTATATTGGACATTTCACCATTACCTTCTGCTCGTACTTGACTTTTTAGAGGCTTTGCTAACCCAGTGCCACATCATTATCATCAACATTTTAATTAGATACACATATTATTTCAACATTTCTCTAATTATCCATCATCTTCTTCTTGTTGTTCTTCTGCATTCGCCCAAGGAATGTTCCATGCTTCGTTCGAATTTAAATTAATGTTTACAGCATGCAGCGATGTCAAAGACTGATGTATCTGTGCCTTTAGTTAGGTGCATCAGACTTTGTCAAGACATATTTTGGTACCGGATTTGTCTTCCTACTGTGAATCTTGCTCGAATGGCTAGATTAGCCTGTTTCTAGGGTTGCCACTGAAAGGTGATTTAGTTTCTTGATCAGCTCTGATTCCTTAGGGCTGCCTCTGGACGGTAAGTTAGTTCCTTGATCAGCTCTGATTGTCTAGAGTTCCCTCTTGACGGTAAGTTAGTTCCTTGATAAGCTCTGATTCCTTAGGGCTGCACTTGAAGGTGAGTTAGTTTCTTGATCAGCTCTGATTCCTTAGGGCTGTCACTGAACGGTAAGTTAGTTCCTTGATCAGCTCTGATTGCCTAGAGTTCCCTCTTGACGGTAAGTTAGTTCCTTGATAAGCTCTGATTCCTTAGGGCTGCAATGGAAGGTGAGTTAGTTTCTTGATCAGCTCTGATTCCTTAGGGTTGCCACTGAACGGTGAGTTAGTTTTCTTGATCGGCTCTGATTGCCTAGGGATGCATCTGGACGGTAAGTTAGTTTCTTGATCAGCTCTGATTCCCTATGGCTGCATATTGGCGGTAAGTTAGTTTCTTGATCAGCTCTGATTCTTTAGGACTGCCACTGGAAGGTGAGTTACTTTCTTGATCAGCTCTGATTCTTTAGGGCTGCCACTGAAAGGTGAGTTAGTTTCTTGATCAGCTCAGATTCTTTAGGGCTGCCACTGAAAGGTGAGTTAGTTTCTTGATCAGCTCTGATTCTTTAAGGCTGCCACTGAACGGTGAGTTAGTTTCTTGATCAGCTCTGATTCTTTAGGGCTGCCACTTGAAGGTGAGTTATTGTCTTGATCAGCTATGATTCTTTAGGGCTGCCACTTGAAGGTGAGTTAGTTTCTTGATCAGCTCTGATTCTTTAAGGCTGCCACTGAACGGTGAGTTAGTTTCTTGATCAGCTCTGATTCCTTAGGGCTGCCACTTAAAGGTGAGTTAGTGTCTTGATCAGCTCTGATTCTTTAGGGCTGCCACTGAACGGTGAGTTAGTTTCTTGATCAGCTCTGATTCCTTAGGGCTGCCACTTAAAGGTGAGTTAGTGTCTTGATCAGCTCTGATTCTTCAGGGCTGCCACTGAACGGTGAGTTAGTTTCTGGATCAGCTCTGATTCTTTAGGGCTGCCACTGGAAGGTGAGTTAGTGTCTTGATCAGCTCTGATTCTTTAGGGCTGCCACTTGAAGGTCAGTTAGTGTATTGATCAGCTCTGATTCTTCAGGGCTGCCACTGAACGGTGAGTTAGTTTCTGGATCAGCTCTGATTTTTTAGGGCTGCCACTGGAAGGTGAGTTAGTGTCTTGATCAGCTCTGATTCTTTAGGGCTTCCACTGCACGGTGAGTTAGTGTCTTGATCAGCTCTGATTCCTTCTTTCTTTCGCTCACCCCATGACTATTAAAGGACTGAATATTCATGTTCATCGTTAGTCCTTAAAACAACGTTACATGGATGTAGAGGCATTGTGTTGTGGTTTGTAGCTAGACTGTGGTTTATATTTGACTTTATATTTAGAGTCACATCACATTGATCACAACGTATTATGTGTTCATCGTTAGTCCTTAAAACAACGTTACATGGATGTAGAGGCATTGTGTTGTGGTTTGTAGCTAGACTGTGGTTTATATTTGACTTTATATTTAGAGTCACATCACATTGATCACAACGTATACAACATAATCATCACTGACTATTCAGTCATAATACATAATCAAGTTTATTGATCTTTTACTTGGCCAGTGATACATAATAGTGGAAGCACTTATCTTAGAATGACTGTTCTTAGTAATTTTAAACATTCAGAGGTTATCACCGAATATTTATTGAAATGTGGAAGTGCATATTGTAAAAATCTCTCTCTCAGAACTTAATTATTACTTTGTTCTCTGAAGCACAACCTGAAACACTCTTAACAACACTTTCACAACTAAATGTTCTCTATGTTCTAATTCACTTGCTCTGGTTCTGTCTACTGTTGAACTAATTGTTACTACTGCGTCCAATCAGCGTCCAATGGTTTTGTCGCGAAGTGACAAATTGCAGTCCCTCCGACCAATCTGAGTCCATAGTCATGAATAACGGTTGACCCAGAGCTGACCTATTTCTCAGACTTGACAAAACAAACTGTTTGTGACTCCTTAGTAACCTCTGGTCAGCTTGACCTCTCATGAGTTTCAAAATAATGACGTTTATTTCATGACTTTGACCTGTCCTGGAAGTTGTTTGTTAACCTATTCATCTGACGGGTCAAGCCATGTGTTTATCCACACCTTCACAACAACTATAAAATTTCCATTCTCCCTAGACTTATTATGTCCGAGTATTATTCTGCACCAACTCTTGTCACCCTCCATCCTCCTTGGCTTGTCCACTACCCGCTAAAAACTTTCCATTCGCACAACTTATTATTCTGTCACTAACACTGATGACCGCTATTCTATGCCGCTGTTATAAGCTGTTAAGAAGTGGGTACTGGCTGAGTTACCTGAGCCATGCTTTAATCACATATACTATTACACTACTCACTTGGCCAGGTGGTTAGTCTATTTTCAAAAGCACCATTTTGGAAGCTCTGTTGTTTACCGATCCTGACGTACACAGTCAGCTCTGTTGTTTACCGATCCTGAGGTACACAGTCAGCTCTGTTGTTTACCGATCCTGACGTACACAGTCAGCTCTGTTGTTTACCGATCCTGACGTACTCAGTCAGCTCTGTTGTTTACCGATCCTGACGTACACAGTCAGCTCTGTTGTTTACCGATCCTGACGTACGCAGTCAGCTCTGTTGTTTACCGATCCTGAGGTACACAGTCAGCTCTGTTGTTTACCGATCCTGAGGTACACGGTCAGCTCTATTGTTTACCGATCCTGAGGTACACAGTCAGCTCTGTTGTTTACCGATCCTGACGTACACAGTCAGCTCTGTTGTTTACCGATCCTGAGTTACACAGTCAGCTCTGTTGTTTACCGATCCTGACGTACACAGTCAGCTCTGTTGTTTACCGATCCTGACGTACACAGTTAGCTCTATTGTTTACCGATCCTGACGTACAAAGTTAGCTCTGTTGTTTACCGATCCTAACGCACACAGTCATCTCCGTTTTTTACCGATCCTGACAATCCTGACGCACACAGTCAGCTTTGTGTCGCTGATCAGCTCAGCTTCTGATAGAAGCCTTGCCCTTCCCCGCCCTCCCCCTACCCCCTCCCCTTTGACTCACTATCAGATATGAGTCTTTGTCTGCTTTCAGCGGCTTAAGCTTCTAACTATTCATCTACCCATAAACTCAACGAATTATACTTGAATCTAATAGTTACTATTTGTGGCGGACAAACGTCATACTATCCATAGTACGGGATCTGAGCACTATGGGTTAGTCCGTTGTGAAATGACAATGATCTGTCGAATGAATTAAACTAAACTAAACTAGTCTATCTAGCGGTTCTTAAACTTAAATTACCACGAACCCTTTTTAAATATACTTTGTACCCGCTGACCCCCAAGACTAAACACAAGATTTCAAACCGTGAAGTGCATAAAGTACTTATTGAAAGTTTCTCATGAAGGGCTTTCATATTTTAAGATAAGTGAGTAATAAGTTGTTGTACACACTCCTACTATATTTATATTTGAATAATATCTGAGTAATTAAAAAGAAATTATAACATTAATATGTGTTTTAATTTTTTATGAAGAAATGGACATTGCATGAACACACTATTATTATTACTTTTTAAAATCACAAGCCAAGTAAAAAGTTAAATTAAAATGAAAGTCAGAAGATGCCATAAATATAATGTGAAGAAAATGGTACCACGTTAATCATAACAGGTAGTGGAAAAAGAGGGACAACGCATACTTTTATAATTAATTAGAAGGATTGTGCTGAATTTTACTTACAAGCCTTGTTATATCAGGTTTGAAAATGGTCTGCTGTGTTCTGACGTTATTGTAATCTTAATGTTATTATATTAAAATCATTTGTTATTTCTAATCATTGACAGAAATATCCATTAGTTACACTTAGTCAGTGACCGATCCATCCATCAAACTATTAAATGACCGATCCATCCAATAGTTATTTCTAATTATTGACCAATCCATCAATTAGTTAGACCTAATCATTGACCGATCCATCCATTAATTACTCATAATGATTGACCGATCCATACGTTAGCTATAACTAATCATTGATCGATCTATCCATTACGTAGGCCTATTACTGAATGATTCTTCCCTTATTTCCCATCTCATGTATCCATCATGCATCATTATTTTTGTTTTCGCTTGAAATGGGAGTTGTTGCATTTTTCAATACTTGCACTCTTAACCAGATTGCTCCGACTACTGTATACTATATTAATGAGACCAGGTCTGCCTTCCCTTTTCGATCCTAATTTATTTACCTGTTTCCAGGTTTCCGGAACTACTACATTGAAATTGAAAAAGGGTCTCGATCAAATCTGGTTTGCTGACCGTGAAGAAGCTGCAAACTATGAGTCATTAAGTATAATCAGTTCGTGCACTGCCTCTGGTGTCATCCATTCATCTACTTGTCCGTCTTTATGTGAAAGTCTGTTTACCTGCATGTGTGTTTGTTTCTCTGCTAGTTTATCTGATTTCCAGGCTGTGACAGTTTCCCCGTCTCTTTCACTTTCTGCTTATCTTTTTGTCGATTTCTCTGCCTACCTAGATGTATGTATCTGTCTGTTGTATGTCTGTCTTATTGCCCGCCCCTCTCCCTACGATCCTGTCCACCTATCATCATCATCATCATCATCATCATTATCATCATCATCAAGTACTGTGCCTGCTGTCTTAGGTGATCATGTCTCTCCACAACTTTTGATCTCGACAATTATTTATCATTTCTGTTGTTTACCATCTGCCAGCAAAGAGAAAAAATAACAGACAGCTTAAGAGAATGGCTTGGCAGAAGGTCAACAACAGAAATAATAAATAGCTGCCGAGATCGAATGTTGTGGAGAGACATGATCACCTACGCCTCTAGGCCCGGTACTTGATGATGACGATGATGATGATGATGATGACCTTCTGCCAAGCCATACTCTTAAGCTGTCTCGTGTCTTTTCTCTTTGCCTCCCACTATCTCTTCGTCCCTTATTTTCCCCAGTTGTCACAATATATTCCAGCTGTTTCCTTCTCATTACATGGCCCAAAAAATGATGATTGTTTCTTCTTAATATTGGAAATTAGCTCTCTTTTTACGTTGGCCTCTTTCAGAACGTTTTCATTACTCTTCTTAGCTGTCCATTGTATTCAAATAACTCTTCTGTAAAACCACATTTGTACAGCTTCCAGTGATTTTCTTGTTTATAGCCCTATTGTCTATGATTCACATCCATATGTTAAGACTGGCTCTACACAACTTTAACAAACGTGGAGGTCATGACTTGCACAGGCCTCCCGAATATCTACACGCTGCTCAAACAACGTAGGTTAAGCTGGCTTGGTCATGTACACCGGATGAAAGATTCCCGCATACCAAAATATATACTCTACGGACAACTGGCTATGGTAAAAGAGCTAGGGGGCGCCCAAAATATCGATTTGTAAATGTGTGTAAACGCGACATGAAGACTCTGAACATAAACCCTGCAGCATGGGAAGACATAGCTGCAGACCGCAATCTCTGGAAACACACTCTAAAGGTTCACCTCAAAGAAGAAGCAGACAGATTCATAGAGAAAGAGAATACACGACGAAAGAAAAGAAAAGTAAAAATAACATCTCTAGGGGCGCTGAAAAATCCATAGTCAACTATGACTGACGGAGGCTACTATTACTAGTACATAACATTTAAGAACTCTTTTTCTTGTTTCTATTGTCAAAAATGGATTGCACAGTATCTTCCTCATTTTTTTTTAAAGCTGCTTTTGCTTGTGTCATTCTGCATCTCACCTTTGTTGTACATCTTCCGTCTGAGGTTAACAATGTTCCCAGATATTTAAATTCATTTACCTGTTTTAATATTCTTTCACTTGTCTTTATTGTGCATTGCGTGATGTCTTTTTCTTTGTTGTTACCATTACTTCAGTCTTTTTGCTATTAAGTCTGAGTCCTTTATTTTTACTTTTCTTCAATGTAATTATAACATTTCCCTATTAGACTATATTTCTCTTTTTATCTTTTTTTTCCCCCGTTTCTCTCTATTAATTCGTTTTCCTGCCAACTTTTAAGTTTACCTTCTGTCAAAAGCCTGCGTATCTCTCTGAGAGCCTGTCTGTTCCTCTGTCTTTCTCTATCACCTGTCTACGACTCTGTTTGTCTGCCTGTCCCCCCTCTTTCTCTAACCAACCATCATGAAGAAAACCGCAAGCATCCACCGACGGAGATGATTTTTCCATAATCTTATTTCGGCGACTTGACGAGATCGTTTGTCAAACATGCGATCAGCCATGACAGACAGCATTACGTCTGCTAGAAAATAGGAGAAGTTATGGCGATGACAACCATGATGTGTTAGACCAATTTTTCCACACGTGCATATTTTTTGTTACGTGGTTGTATATTTCCTGTGTGCATCTTCCAGGTCAGACGCTGAAAGCTCTGGTTGCATCTCTCCTTCTCTCTTTCCCTCGGAACGGTTATTCAACATCTGGAGGTTATATGTTAAGTCGATCTGCAGAAGGGTCTCTGAAACGCTTATGTGCTGTGTTCATCTCACGTTTAAGAGTAAAAGTAAGTCTGGGTTCCCGAGCGCCTATAGGTGTATGGGAAATATTATGTTATTTTTCATATTTTGCAATGACTAACGGCATGTTGAAACATGGACATTGGACAAGAAAACAGAACAGGGAATTGAAGCCTTTGAAATGTGGATATATAGAAGAATAGGTAGAATTGGATGGAAGGAAAAGAAAACAAATGACGAAGTCTGAAAACAACTAAAAATGAAAAGAGAACTACTAAACACAATTCAAACAAGACAAATGCGATTTTTGGGCCATGTTAAAAGACACAACAGCCAACTAAAAGTAATCCTGGAAGGAAAAATACAAGGTAAAAGAGGCAGAGGCAGACCAAGACTGGACGAGTAACATCAAAAGATGGACAAATCAGCCTATGACAGCCTGCACCATCAAAGCAAGAGACAGAGCAGAATGGCGCTCCATGGTAGCCAACCTTCATTGCGGAGACGGCACTCGATGATGATGATAAATGGCATGTTGTGTGGGTGATATGGACTGTCCAACGCCAAGCGGTCATGATTTTACGAAAAATATTTCTAGTACCTGTTACAAAAATCGTGATGACTTCCAAAGCTTTACTGATCCTCAACGTCTTGCAGATCCCAACTATTTTACTGATCCACAATGTCTTGCGAATCCTCAAATTCTTGTTGATCCCCCAACGTCTTGCAGATCCCAACTATTTTATTGATCCACAAAGTCATGCTGGATTTCATTGTCTTACTGGTACCAAAGTCTTGCTGATCCACACAACCATCTTCGTCTTCTACCTTTCAGCTCCCTGTGGAGCATAGGTCTTCAACAAACACTTTCCAAGTCGTTCTGTTTCTTGTCATTCTTTTAAGATTATTCCATGTCTTCCCCATCATCTTCATCTCTGCTTCTGTCTGTCTTCTCCAATAATTTCTAGGTCTTCCTCTTTGTCTTTTCCCCTGGGGATTCCAAAAAGAGCCTGTTGTGTAATACTCTCAGTTGGCTTCCGCAGTGTGTGTCCTATCCAGTGCCATCGTCTTCGCTGTATCTCTTTATCCACTGGTATTTGACTGGTACATTTCCATAATTCTATGTTAGTGATTTTGTCCTACCATTTCCATCCTTTTATTCTGCGTAAGCATCCATTAATAAAAGTCTGTATCTTTATAATTGTCAATTTTGTTTTTCTCCATGTTTCACAGCCATATAATAGGACTGGCTTAACATTGGAGTTGAAAATGTTTATTTTTGTAATTGAACCTAATTTCTTTGGATTTCCATATGTTTCCCAATGCACTGAAAGCTCCTCTTGCTTTTGATATCCTTATTTTGGTATCATTTTCTGTTCCTCCCTGTTTATCTATATTACTGCCCAGATATATGTAAGATTGTACGTCTAGTAGAGGTATTTTTCCTAATTTTATTTGATTATTGTCAGTTGCATTAATTCTCATAATGTTGGTCTTATCTCTATTAATTTTAAGGTCCTAGCTGTTGTGATCTTCAAGTATGCTCATTTTATCCTGCATCTGTTGATGGCTGTGTGATAGGAGAGCTATGTCATCAGCAAAGTCTAAATCATTAAGTTGCTTGGTCAGTGACCACAAGATTCCATTTCTGTTGTTTTTAGTTATTTTCAAAATCCAATCTATGGCCAATAGAAATAGAAATGGAGACAGAAGGCATCTCTGTCTTAGTCCTCTTCTTATTTCAAATGCTTCATCCACACAACCTTACTTATACCAAAGTCTTACTGGTCTCCAATGTCTTGCTTATCCTCAAGGACTTGCCAATCCCAAAGTCTTGCTGATCCCAAATATCTCAAAATCTTGCCGATCCAAAATATCTCAAAGTCTTGCTGATCCCAAATATCTCAAGGTCTTGCTGATACCCCATGGACTTGCTTATCCCAAAGTCGTGTTCATCCCCAATATCTTACGAACCCAGAGTCTTGCCAATCCCCAATGTCTTACGAATCCCAAAGTTTTGCTGACCCCAAAAGTCGTATGAATCCCAATGTCTTATTAATCCCAAAGTCTTCGTGACTCCCAAAATCTTGCTGATCCCAACTGTCTTACTAATCCCGAAATCTTGCTGATCCCAACTATCTTACTTATCCCGAAATCTTGCTGATCCCAACTATCTTACTAATCCCGAAATCTTGCTGATCCAAACTATCTTACTAATCCCGAAATCTTGCTGATCCCAACTATTTTACTAATCCCGAAATCATGCTGATCCCAACTATCTTACTAATCCCGAAATCTTGCTGATCCCAACTATCTTACTAATCCCGAAATCTTGCTGATCCCAACTATCTTACTAATCCCGAAATCTTGCTGATCCCAACTATCTTACTAATCTCAAAATCTGTTCATGATTTCTGTGACCTTCACCGAACGATTAGTCTTCGTCTGCTTTTAAAATGCAATTCAGCGGTGTAAGTTGCTTTGTGTCGCTAGCTGCGACATCGTCGCTTTTCGACTCAGTGTAGTGTTGTGAATGCAACCTTCTAGGCTTGTTCTGCGCTGTTCGTCACATTGGTGCTGTTCATGACCGTTGTTGGATTTGCTTGACGCAAGTTATTTATATGTTCTCATTAATGTGAACTGCTTCGTGAGCCGCGGTTTTATCTCTTTAGAGAATGTGCACTGTGTTCTGTTTCGTCGTAGGCTACATTCACTAGAGTAATCAAGAATCTGAAGGGCGCGTCATTGCTGTGCTTGGAGCTGCGATAGCTCAGTGGTTAGTGAACTGGACTACAAAGGACAAGGGGTAGGGTTCGATCCCAACCGACGGCTTCCGGGTTCACTCAGCCTTAAAATGTGTACCGAATTTTTTTCTGGGAAAGTAAAACAGCACGGGCGTAATACCGACCACATTACCCCAAAAACCATGTGCTTGAAGGTCTGTAAAATATAGGGTCACTAACACCATATTTCCCTATACGCCACTTGGCGTGACGGGGGTACTTTACTACTTTACATTGCTGTGTTTGCGACATTGTTATATGTGCTACGTCATCGTAATGGCTCATCGTAAATCTCTAGACCGGCCTTACGCTAATCATACGGTCTGTTGTTTGATGTGCGACGGGGATAATCTGACGACTAACTGTGTGTTTATATGTTCGAAATTGGAGTCAACAACGATGGCCTAACATCATCAATGGCTATACATTTTTAAAGAAACATGGCGATCATCACTTTCGGGAGGACGTGAACTTCTGGTATATGGTGGATATGCGGCAGGAACCATTGCAGGCTATGCATGAAAAGTGTTTCCTGTTGCAGTTTCCTCATATTCCAAGTCCATGGGGACTGGTTGGTCTCGAGGCAAGACGCCGGCCTCGGGACAGAGAGGTTGTGGGTTCAAATCTCGGCTACACCGGTTGGGATTTTTTATTTATGATTTATTCCTGCGACAACCACCCCTGGTCTCAGCAGCGAGGCCCGGCTTGAAGCGTCAGTTACTCATCGACGGAAAAAATATGAGTACCTCCCAAGACGGAGTTATCTGCCTGTGTGGCAAGAGACCCCTATACACACTGATGCCATTGAAAGACGGATTAACACGCAAAATTCAGCTCCTATGCTCTTGGGACTTCGTCAGAGTTGAAAGCTGGCGAACGCAACAACAACGACTCTGTGTCTCCAAATTGACGGTTCTCGCTCATTAATCTGTATAATGTAGCACACAGCTGCTTGTTGTCAACTGGCGATTTAGTTATACAATTGTATATTAGGCAATATTTATGGATGATGATGTCCTGATTAGCAAATCCAAGAGTTTTGGGAGGTGCAACATTCAACCACAAAAAAATGTTTCGTTCTAAGATACAACTTCTTCTCATCACATTCATCATCATCATGGACCATACCGGTTGGCGTAGGCGATGATGTCCTCCCACAAACTTCTATCTACCGTACATCGTATCAATTCTGTTTTTGGCTGTTTTCCATGCCGTGACACCAAGGTATCTAGTATTTTATATCTTTTTCGTCCGCGATCTCTATTTGCCTTCATTTTGCCAGTTGTAACCAAGTATTCCACCTTTCCTCTTCTCATGATGTGCCCGAAAAATGTTGATTGTTTCTTTCTGATATTTCTGAGGAGCTCCCTTTTTGTGGTGGCCTCGTTGAGAATTTCCTCGTTGATCTTTTTAACTGTCCAGGAAACTTTCAACATTCTTCTGAGAAACTCCATCTCTGTGGCCTATAACCGTCTTTGCATTTGTTTGTTTACGGCCCATGATTCGCTTAGATCAGAATTTGATCTTTATAGCACCGATGAACTCTCTTTCTCACTTCTATTGACAAAGATTTGTTGCATAAGACATTTTTCACTTTCTGAAATGCTATTTTGGCCTTATCACTTCAAATATGTAATAGAAGAGGCGTGTGTATCTTATTTCATAAAAAGACAAACATGTGAAAATCAACTAAAATACCAATGACAAACTACCGTGAGCATTGATTTGTCTGACTTGTCATTAGATATTGAAACTATGTTTCATGCAATAAAATGTTCAAAATGTCAAGATATAGTCAGTCGTGGCACATGATGAACACTGCACCCACGTGATATAGTCAATCGTGGCACATGATGAACACTGCACCCACGTGATATAGTCATAATACATTTCTTTGTCCAGATGAGGGACAAGATGTACAAAACATTGGCACTTGTTTTGTCAAATCAGATCGTTAGGATCAAAGAGTACTGGCCAATGAAGAATAGCCAATACTTTCATTAGGCCCAGCTTGGCTGGGTTCGCTATATAAGAAGGCTATTATAAGCTTTAGGGGGAACACGACAACCTAATGAGAGGTGATTCTGAATTGTGATTAGGATGAAAGCTTTATCGGTTAATATAAATTATGAGTCCGGTGATGTTATAGCTAGAAGCCAAATGTTGCCTTCTATGGGAGCTGATGAGTGTGTTTAGAAATGGAGATAAATGGAAATCTTGGATAAGAGTAATGCTAGAGTTGAACTGATGAACAAGAGATATAACACGAGTTGAACATATTTTTGAGATGGCAGGTCCAGTTCTATACCTCGATTTAAAAGTTATTTCTAAATAGAAGAAATATTATTTTATCTTGTACATTATTTTATAATATGTGATACTATTTCAGAGCCTTGAGAGAGTGCCAGGCATTTGTCGTAAGAGTTATGAATCATCTTCCACTTGCTATATGCAGTTGTATAGATTGTAGATGACCTTCAAAGGATGTATATGTAGTGAGAACATTAGGTGTAGAGAAGATAATAGACCGGACAAGTTTGTGAAGTATAACTAGAGAGTTGTGTAATTAATCTTGTTGAAGTAATCAGCCTGCGTGTCGAGTCACAATATGAAGTGTTGAGAACAAGTGTTACCTTTTGATGTGGCAGTTTCTGTGTTTGTTTTAGCGACCTGAAAGTCTCTCACTGCCATGTTCCCGGCAGTCAGAAATGAGTCGCTGACGCTTCAGTCCACCCACTGCCAAACGTGTCATCTTCACTTCACAATGGTAAAAACCATCTGGCTTATATCGATGAATTTTTTTTTTAAATACCACCAGGCCCTAAAACTGAACCTGAAGATATTCGTGAATGATCAAAGAATGGAAATAAAATAATTCACAATTTGGCTTGAGCTCTTAGTTCTGCTTGACTATTAAAGACCCACATTTATTCCAAATTGATGTTATGTTTTGAATTTATCTAATAAAAAACAAGCTGCAGTTATTGCAGCAAAGTATGGATGCTAGTAACTGCAGTAACTCACAGGACACACGCTCCTTCAACGTCCACACACTGGCTCTAGTCCGGTTTTCACCGAATCTTATTCACGATTCTTGAAGGTTCACATGTTATGGTTATGGTTATTCGAAGGCCCCGGTATCACTTCCAACGAACTAAAACTCATAATTGCTCAATCACCCGTGCCAGTTGAATCATCGGAATTAAAACTCATCTCACTGAAGGATACAAACAAAGAAAGGCAGTTGCAGTCTCCAAAGGACAAGAGGTAGGGTTCGACCCCAACCGACGGCTTCCGGGTTCACCCGGCCTTTAATGGGTACCGGATTTTTTTCTGGGAAAGTAAAGCGGCACGGGCGTAACCGACCACATTACTCCAAAAATCATGTGCCGAGGGTCTGTAAAATTGATGGTCACTAACACCATATACCCTATACGCTACTTGGCGTGACGGGGGTACTTTACATGTTTTTTACAGTCTCCATCATAGCAGCTGTAGGAAAGCGCCAAAAGACATAAGGCCAAGCGGCACCGAAAGTGAACGCAGCTGAACTGTCTTTCGTCATACGATATCATCATTCACACATGTTCCTACATTCACCTCTAATGTTTTATCTTATCCTATTTGTATCTGTCCTTGTGCTCTAAAAAATGTCCTAGGGAGCTGCGTCTTCCTATATTTGAGCCAAGAGTTTCGCACTGGTTATTGTTAGCCCGCATCGCTGTATTATGTTATTCATTTAACTGACTATTTTCTACAAACATGTTCAACATACAATGAATAAGGAAGGTCACAAACTGTTCGAAGATGCAAGCCTTGAGCTGTCGAAAGCTTCCTGCGAATTCATTAGATGGACGTCTAGAGATGTGAAGATTTAAAAAAAAAAAGATTAAATTGACTTTTGGTATTTTTCACTTTTGAAACTGTTGCCTGATTTTAAATCTGCCTCTAATTATTTCCAACTCGTTTTCTGAACCACTTCTCCGAACATTTGCATGATGTTTATAAACATACATACTGTACAATCTTATATTTGCAGTTATTGAGTTATCTGTGGGTCATCGTGATTGCACTCCGAACATGTCAATAGGTGCCCAGATCCCCTCCTCAGCAAGTCCCGCAGTGTCCAGCGACTGGCGACTCCAGTTCTGTGTTGGTTGATTAGTCAGTCATATACGCCCAATAAGTTTCTCGTTTCTGGCTGTACCAATCTTAACTCCCATCGCTTTCATCCGATACGTGGACTCATCATGGTTGTCGAAGTTCTGTGAGTTTATATAAAAGATGTAAAATAAACATAAAATAGTATTAGTAGCTAAACTAATAGAAAGACAAGAAACAATAACAATTTATGAAAGATATTTAAGTTTCAATAATTTATTATCGCATTCACGCGTTGATATTCACCCTGCCAAGAATATATAGAACAACAACAACTTAAATGGTTTGGCCACCTGGTCAGAATGAATCCTCACCAATCACCATCGAGGGCGTTCTTCTCGAGAATGCATGGAAAAAGACCAAGAGGAAGACCCAGAAGAAGATGGATAGATGCAGTGACAGAGACATGTAACAACAAAGGAAAATCACTAATTCAGACAATTCGAGCAGCTCAAAAACGACAAATGATATAAACCACGACACCTTTTAGGTATCAGTGAAAAGAGAAAAGAAGAAGAAGATTCACGCGTTTTAAACGATATTTTGATGATATGATATGTTATTTATTTATTTCATTATTTTTAATCACTTCACTATTCACTCCTGCACTTGTATTCTAAGAACAGCCAATTAACTAATTCTTTATTATTCTGGTTTCGCCAGCACACGATCAAGAGAAACATTCACGAAATAGACAGATTTACGTCATCACATTTTGCGTTCAATTCCCTGAACGAGTTAAAAAAAACGTCAGTGATGTTGTTCTAAGGGAAGTCATCCGATTAAACATATCAGAAAGAAGCATCTCCCATCCTTTCTCCAAGCTGAGAAGAGTCAGGTTAAAAGACATTGTGCCAAGATAATGAGAAACTAACAGAAACAGATACTTCAAAGTGACAACAATTTGACAGTTTCGTGTGACGGTTTGCAAAAGTCAACAGCACAAATTGATTAAAAAGTACGAGGCATTGAGAGAAAAAAATACAAATTGGCATCTCTGTGAAACAAACAAAAAATGCGCGGACCTTCGTCATGAACTGGTAGAGTTACTCTCAAAAAATATATAAGTAAAAGGCATTGGCGTGGAATGGTTTGATGGGGTGTCTGAGGGTGCTTGCCCCGGGCGCAACATTCTTAGGGAGCACGACATTTTTAAATAAAGGTAAAGTACAAAACTTGAATCGGCACCTTAGTATGCGAGTTTTCA
The DNA here is from genome assembly GCA_032433765.1 of Megaustenia siamemsis. NCBI lineage: Eukaryota > Metazoa > Mollusca > Gastropoda > Stylommatophora > Ariophantidae > Megaustenia > Megaustenia siamemsis. The sequence goes on from JAVIAB010000124.1 coordinate 24,022,149, forward strand.
CCCATATGTGCTCGGCCACCTATCCAGCAATGTTCGGAGACTTCTGGACAGTGTCACTTCAAGAATCGAAACTCACGATGCGAGACGGCATTCCTTACCTACCCAGAGTAATACACTGGTACCCATTTCAGCCAGCGACTGGGTCGACCGCGGGTGTATCTTTTTTTCCCTAACCACGAGTACAACTCACACTGTTTCCAGTGGGAATCGAACACGGGTTGTCCGAACGTCGGTAGCCCAGTCGGGTGGTTTTCCCAACTCGAATATAAAGACCCCATTGTTAATTCTATAAAACAAAAAATAGTAATAATAAATTAAAAAAAAAACAGGTTACTAGGACGCAATACTTGCCTTAACCCAGACTCTCAGAAAACATGCTACGCTACTGGTGAAAGGTGTGATAATGCATATATTTCATCATCATCATCGAGTGCCGTCTCCGCAACGAAGGTTGACTACCATGGAGCGCCATTCTGCTCTGTCTGTTGCTTTGATGGTGCAGGTTGCCATAGGCTGATTTGTCCATCTTTTGATGTTGCTCGTCCATGTTAGTCTTAGTCTGCCTCTGCCTCTGCCTCTTCTACCTTGTATTTTCCCCTCCAGGATGAACATGGCCCAAAAATCGCATTTGTCTTGTTTGAATTGTGTTTAGTAGTTCACTTTTAATTTTTAGTTGTTTTAAGACTTCATCGTTTGTTTTCTTTTTCTCCCATCCAATTCTACCTATTCTTCTATATATCCACATTTCAAAGGCTTCAATTCTCCGTTCTGTTTTCTTTTCTAATGTATATGTTTCTGCACCATATAGGAATATTGAGGAGATGTAACATTTTGCTATTCTTAGTTTTAGCCCTGGTGTTATTTGTTTTGATGTTAGTATGTTCTTCATGGCATTAAAATTACTTTTTGCCATTCATATTCTTTTGTTTATTTCAGTTGTACATTTTCCATCACTGGTTATAGTTTGTCCAAGGTAGTTGTAGTTCTGTACTGTCTCCAGGTCTATTCCTTAAATTTTAATATCCATTTGTGGGTTTTGAGTATTTCCTTTGTTTATGATCATAGTTTTAGTCTTTTTGATATTCATATCTAGTCCATATTTTTTGCTCATCTTTATCAACTTTATTTCATTAAGTAATTTTTGTAGATCTTTAGGATTTTCTGCTAGTAGTACAGTATCATCAGCATATCTTAGGCTATTGATTATCTTTCAATTAATTTGTAGGCCTGGCATCTCTATGATGTTTTTAAAGATTTGCTCAGTGTATAGATTGAAAAAGCTTGGTGATAGGATGCATCCCTGTCTTACTCCTCTTTTTATATCAATGAGTGTAGAGTTCTCTTTGTTATATTTTATTATTGCTGTTTACTTCCAGTATAGATTACATATTAGTCGTATGTCCATGTCATCTAAATGTATCTTTTAGGCATTCTATAAGTTGTTTGTGGTGTACTTTATCAAAAGCTTTGGTGTAGTCTATGAAGCAGGCATATATTGGTTTGTTTACTACTGTGTACTTTTCGATTAATGTTCTCATGCAGCATATGGCTTCTTTTGTCCAGCTATTTTTCCTAAATCCAAATTGCTGCTAATCTAATTCAGTATTGATTTTATTCTAAATCCTTCCTTGTGTAACTTTTAGCAAGATTTTTGTAACATGGCTCATTTAGGCTTATTGTTCTAAAATCACTGCATTCAACTGCACCATTCTTTTTAGGCAATGCAATGAAAGTTGATTTTTTTTAGTTCATTTGGTATGTATCCTGTATGGTATATGTCGTTGCATATGTCTGTAATCACTTTAATGCCAAAATCTTCTAGTGCCTGTATCATCTCTATCTGTATGCTGTCAGGTCCTGCTGCTTTTCCCTTTTTCATTGTTTTTATAGCTTTTTCCACCTCAGATTTTAAGATTTTATAGCCTGATGTACATTTTATTACTGGTTTCTTGTCCCTTTGATCATGAAATAGTTCTGTTATATATTCCTGCCATCTATCTATAATATATTTATTCTGTTAGCATGTTTCCTATTTTGCCTGCATTGCATCCACCTTCTGTGGCTTTTTTATTTTTATTAGTCATTCTCTTTATTTCTGTGTGCATTCCTCTTAAGTCTTGTTTGCTTTCCATAGTTTATATTTCTATACATTTTTGTCTGAGCCAGTCTTCTTTTGTCTTTTTGCACATTTTGCGTATTTCATTATCTATTTTATTGTATTGGGCAGTGTTCTTCGCTTGTCTCCTTTCTTCCATTTTTTTCTAAGATTGTGTTAGTTATCCAATTTTGTTTTTTGTTCTTTTCTCTTTTGGGTAAGGTGTCGCAGGTTTCATGTATGCTTTTCTTTATGCATTGCCATTTGGTTGCTACTTTTTCATCAGGATTTTCTCTTCTGTATTGTTCAATTCCTTCCTCTAGCAGCTTCTGGTATGTGTTCTTTACTTGTATTGTATAGGTATCTTTAATATCCTTTTGATTTAAAGCTGTTATGTCGAGTGTGTTTGTTGATGAATCAGATTTTTGCTTGTTTCTCTTTAGTTTGATTTTCATTTTAATCATTACAGGATTGTGATCAGAATTAATATCTGCTCCTGGGTAGGTTTTGACTTTCTTTACGCTGTTGCGGAACCTTTCTTTTATCATTATGTAATCTATTTGATTCCTCTTCTTATCTCCAGGGCTTTTCAGTGTGTATAGTTTCCTTTTCTCTTGCTCAAAGTAGGTGTTAGATATTATCAGCCTGTTTTCTTCACAGAATTATATTTATCTTTCTCTTCTGTCATTTCTTTTTCCTAAACCATGATTTCCTATAATGGTCTTATATCTACCTTTTCCTACTTCAGCGTTCATCTCACCCATTACAATCAAGATGTCTGAAGATTTCACTTGCTTCATAACTTTATTTAGGTCTTCATAGTATGCCTCTATTTGTTCATCTGTGTAGTCTTGAGTAGGTGCATATGTCTGTATTATTGCTATGTTGAATGGTTTTGCTTTCAACTTGACTAGTATAATCCTATCACTGTATGTCCAGTGGGTACTTATATATTTTTGTAGCTCTCTTTTTATCAGTATTCCTACCCCCCTTTGATGTTCTGTTGTGTTTCCTGAGTATATAAATGTATATTTTTCATCCTCTATGTACCCACATTCTTTCCATCTTGTGTCTGATATGCCTAGAATATCTATATTTATTCGTTCTGCTTCTTGAATCAGATTTTCCAATTTCCCTTTTTGATATAGAGTCCTAACATTCCAAGTACTTATTTTAAGATCTTTTCTCCAACATAAGTTCGAATTCCTCTTCACGGCTTCCTCTGGACTAGTAGGTGATGAGGCTCCAATCTCTTTCACGGTGGTCTGGCACATTCGTCTTTCGTGTCCTGAACATGCCTCTTGTGTACCACACACTTTGCTGTTTTCGCTGTATGGGCCGTTGTTAATTTCTGACTCTTCCGCCCCATCCACCGTTGCAGACTTTGTACAATTCGGAATGGACATTTCCGTCTGCCTGGCGCGACAGTGAAAAACAATGACCTATCACCGATAGGTCTATCTCGAATGAAAAGAAGATAAATACCCATTTAACAACGAGAATTTCCACCGTCCACCAGCCTGTCAGAAGACAACCACAACAGGCATGAGTAGAATATTAATCCCAAGAATCACACCGCGTGTAACCGGCGTATTTCGAAACAACACACTCTGTAACGGAAAACGCTGTTGCATTTATACTACCGAAATAATGTCTTCTATCTATTGTGTGGTTTAGAAACTAGACACACTTTTTAAATAGCTAAATAATGTTCGTGACACATAATAAATAAAGAAACAGAAATATTAAAACCTCCATTGCTATATCAATGTAAAGGGCTCGCTACTCTTCCACGCTTCTATTGCCTTCTCAGGACAGTAAGTCAAGTACCAATTTTTTTTCAATTAGTAGAGTTATACAACGGCGCAGTCTTAGGCTGGGACTTGCAAATCTCGTTCACTTTATCGCCAGCCAGTTTTTTTGTTTGTTTGTTCTTGTTTAAAGAAAAAACCTTCATTATGTTTTTCTTAAACAAATTCCCGTCGACGATTTTTTTTCCCTTTTTTTTGCCGATCAAATAATTAAAAAAAATATGTTTTGCTGATAATCACGTTGCCCTCTCTCTCTCTCTCCCCCCCTCTCTCTCTCTCTCTCTGTATAAAATCATCATCATCATGTACCCTGCCGGTTGGCGTAGGCGATCATGTCCCTCCACAATCTTCTATCTACAGTGCATCGTATCAGTTCTGTTGTTGACTGTTTTCCATGCCATGACACCAAGCTATCCAGTATTTTCTCTCTTTGTCGTCCGCGATCTCTCTTTCCTTTTATTTTGCCAGTTGTAACCAAGTATTCCAACTTTCCTCTTCTCATGATGTTCCCGAAAAATGCTGATTGCTTCTTTCTGATGTTTTTTAAGAGCTCCCTTTTTGTGTTGGCCTCTTTGAGAACTTCCTCATTGGTCTTTTTATCTGATTAGGGAACTTTCAACATTCTTCTGAGAAATCCCATCTCTGTATATATATATATATATATATATATATATATATATATATATATATATATAGATATATATATATATATATATATATATATTTATATTAAAAGATGAGGGTCGAGCAGTATACATAGCAAGAGATTTAAATCAACTGTGACATATAGACTGAGATCACCTGAACTATCTTTACGTAGTTTGCTGCCACTGCTGCATATTGTCCCCATCAGGCAATGAACTGTTTAAATTATGATAGTGAGGAACTGTCTCGCTCGGTCCTTGGACCATTCGGGACCTGCCTGGCTGGCCTTGTCATCCGTGTGTCCTCTAAGACTCCATCAGTTGGCCAAAATGGTGATCAAATCAGACATAGCTAAGTCAGGACTCTAAAAAATAATGATGAGGTAGAGCATGTGTTTGTTGTAGTACCTCACACACAATACAAGTTGTCGTGTGCACACATACACACACAATACAAGTTGTCGTGTGCACACATACACACACAATACAAGTTGTCGTGTGCACACATACACACACAATACAAGTTGTCGTGTGCACACATACACACACAATACAAGTTGTCGTGTGCACACATACACACACAATACAAGTTGTCGTGTGCACACATACACACACAATACAAGTTGTCGTGTGCACACATACACACACAATACAAGTTGTCGTGTGCACACATACACACACATACACACACAAAAGACGCATATACAGTTGTGTGTTTTTATCACAAAGTGGCAATTTAGTTCTAATCTTGGAAGTTAGATTTAAGGAGGAAGTTGCCCTGAGTCTAGTACATTTTTGCTTGCTCTGAAAAGTTGGTATTTTATTGAAGATCTTTTCAATTTGTGACACCAGACACAACAATTATTTGTTTCAACTGAAGTAAATATTTATGTCAGTGATATTTTAGTCATAAATATAGTTATAGAACACCAAGTTATAAAACAAGTAACAAACTTTAAATATCTGGGGAACAACGTTTTCTGAAGATGGTAAAGTTGACCAAAAAAAAAATAGATATACGATGCAACAAGGCGAAAGAAATATTAGGACAGCTGTCTCAAATACTTCAATACAAAGCAATACATATTACCACTAAGAATCATCTTATTCATTCCAACATTGTGATTGAGTTATTGAGTTATTACCGGGTCATCATCATTGCACTCCGAACATGTCCATAGGTGCTCAGATCCCCTCCTCAGCAAGTCTCGAAGTGTCCAGCGACTGACAACTCCAGTTCTGTGTTGGTTGATAAGTCTTCTTACACGCCCACTAAGTTTCTCGTTTCTGGCTGTGCCCATCTTAACTCCCATCTCTTTCATCCGAGGAAGTGACGTGGACTTATGGAACATCGTGATGTCAATGCCAAACAGGGTCACGTACTTCTCAGCACAAAAGAAAGATTGTCACTATAGAGATGGGATGTCTAAGAAAAACGCTTGGAGAAACCAGAAAGGACAACATCAGATATAATATTATAAGAGAAAAAGTAGGCATTGAACCAAGCCTAAGCTACATACAGAAACAACAAATAAACTGGTTTGCCAATCTAGAAAGACTGTTGCGTGATTCCTTACCATACAAAGCATATATTAAAATTGGAGAAAGGAGAAGAGCAAGTGGCAGACCCAGGGTAAGATGGGCAGACAACAAGAAAGATATGTTACAACAACATCAAATGACAATGAGTGAGGCCTTCAAAAGGGCGAGAACTAGAACTTTCTATCTCCTTCGATACTCGAACTGGTACAAGAGAAAGTAACGATATATATATATTTATGGTTATTTTGATTTTAGTGTTTAATGACCATAGCATAAAGATCAAGGATGTGCAGATCTGAGAGAGATGCAATATTCAACCTTTAACCACAAAAATGTTTATATTAAATCAAAGACGGATATGTATTTTATGTTTATAGGAATGCTCAAATGAGCATATCATTTAAGATATCATTGAGAAACAACTGTGTCACACACACACACGCACGCACGCACGCACGCCCGCACGCACGCACGCACGCACACACACACACACACACACAAGTAAATAGCGCTAAAATGTTACAAAATGTATCATTTTAGTTCCCCTGCTTCCAAAGAACTGAGGCCCAGCAAAAGACAAACAAAGAAGGATCATCGAATTGCAATAATAGAAAGTACTGTTCAAGATGTGCAACAGAGAGGAGATGCAGAGCAGCTCAGGCTAAAGACATATTTCCAAAACATGAGAGATATACTGCACAATTCATTTTTTGACAATAAAAACAAGAAAAAGAATTCTAAAATGGTATGTAGAGCAAGTCTTATAATATGGATGTGAATCATGGACAAAAGAATAACATTCAAGAAAATCACTGGAGGCTGTAGAAATGTAGTTTTACAGAAGAATTATGAGAATACAGCTAAGAAGAGTAATGAAGACAGTCAGAAAGAGGCCAAAGCAAAAAAAAGAAGAAAGCTAATTTCCAACATTAGGAAGAAACAATCATCATATTTTGGCCATTTAATGAGAAGATGACAGTTGGAATATATTGTAACAATTGAGAAAAATAAGGGACGAAGAGACAGAGGGAAGAAAAGAGAAAAGATACCAGGCAACTTAAGAGAATGGCTTGGCAGAAGATCAAAAACAGAAATGGATAAATAACCGTCGTGGTCGAGAGTTATGGAGAGACATGATCACCTACATCAGCAGGCATGGTATTTGATGATGATGATTGACCCAGTACTGTTTAATGGGGATGGTTTGTCTCGAGTCAAGACGCCGGTCTCGAGACAGAGAGGTTGTGTTTTCATATCCCGGCTGAACCATTGTGGATTGTTATTTACGATTTAACTCTGCGGAAACCATCCCTGGTCTCAGCATCGAGGTCCATGTTGAAACGTCACTTATTCATCAAAAAAATAAACTATCTTTTACGTACCATAAAGGCCGCTTGGTCAAGCAGTCGCCACGACGTGTGAGACTCACGACTTTTATTTCACCCCCGATAGTAAAAAAAATCCTTTCTGTCTACCGCGGGCTTCGAACATCGAACGTCAGCTTTTCAGCTAGCGGAACAGTGGTTTTATCCGCACGGCCACGCGCACCACTTACTCATCGACCAATAAAATATAAGTAACTCCGAAGATGGAGACGAGGGACCCCTGTGCACACGTTTGCCAGGGAAAAAAACCGATGAACACGCAAAATCAGTTCCTAGTCTCTAGGGATTTTACCAAAGGTAAAAACTGGAGAACGACAAAATAATTAGTGTTTAAAGTTGCAAAAGTGTTGGCGTGGCTTGGGTATCATGAAATGACGACTAGTCAAGTCAACTAGCAAGTCTTCATGACTGATATCACTATCTAACTTAATTGGTATCATTTGAAAGCCTACTCTATATAGTTTTGGAATTTGAGTTATCTCGGTATCTGTATAATTTAATTAATACGTTCGATTATATACTCGCGTCTCATTTGCATAATTAATCTGGTGAATGGCTAACAGTTGTCTATTCAGCCAATGACAAAAAAAAAAAAAAAACGAATTTCAACTCTGATTCAACTTTGTGGCAAAATTTGAACAACAAGACGCCATCTTGACTTTTAATTAACCCCATGGCTGTCATATTAATTTCATTGCATGTGCTTCATGAGTGATTTTTACCCTCTAATACCTTGCCTGCTACCTCCTCAGTTTTAAGTTGTTATCAAGTGCTGATTTCTTGACCTGTGACGTCAGCCTTAGGGGAAAATCAGTCTCAGGTTATTTCTCCCCAATCTTTTTCTAACAGCTATAATTTGTCCAATCCATTCCAAACAATTGTGACTGCTATCGTATACCTCATCATGGGTACAGCTGTAACATACAACTCAAATCTGTATCTCCTATATTTCTGTCTTCTTAGTTCTATTATGACCATTCCTATGAATACTATCACCTCAATGAATACTATCACCTCAATGAATACTATCACCTCAAAACCTCAATGAATACTATCACCTCAATGAAAACTATTACCTCAACGAATACTATCACATTGGAACCCGAGAATTTCTTATCCAGAAGCTGACTCTTAAAACACACATAGACTCAAACATAATACACAAAACATCACTAGAGCTTATCAGAGACAGCAAAAACTGAGCAAGATAGCAGAGCACCAAATTGTATAACTTCTCTTCTTGTGTTGAAAAATGATGGCCATTTTCATCATTTTCTATCTTTTTAAATCTAATAAGTGGGGACCGGTTGGTCTAGAGCAAATACGTCGGTCTCGAGACAGACAGGTTGTGAGTTTAAATCGCGGCTGCACCAGTTGGGATTTATATTTATGATTTCTCACTGCGCAATCACCCCTGGTCTCAGCAGCGAGGCCCGGCTTGAAACGTCAATTACGCATCGACGGAAAAAAATATGAGTACCCCCTAAGACGGAGTTATCTGCCTGTGTAGCAAGAGACACCTGTACACACTGATGCCAGTGAAAGACGGATTAACACGCAAAATTCAGCTCCTATGCTCTTGGGACTTCGTCAGAGGTGAAAACTGACGAACAAAAAGAAAATGTTATGAATAGTTGTTGCTTGTGTGTTGTAGCCAATGAAAACATTCGCATTACATCGTGACGTCTGTTAACTGCATTCTTTCACTAAACTGAAAACCGAGCACATACTGTTATTATTTATATTTCAACACAGCTATTATATTTTGTCTGAAACAAATTGGGAGCCATAGCCCAAAAAGGTGCGGGCTCAATTTCCAGATGAAGTCGTTTTTTTTTTTTAAACTGATACAGTTATGGGTTCACCTAAACTCTGAAAATGAGTACCAGAGGTTTATTTCTATCACAGTAGGGCGGTTTGGTGACCATATATATGGGTTCATAAAATGACCCCGGTTGTCATTGAAAAATGTGGCTACTAATAGCAAATTCCCCCATACAATATGATCATTAACAACTTAGCATCATAAGATGTAGTCACTATCAACATTTTCCCCATAAAATATGGTCACTAACAACATATTCCACATAAAATATAGTCACTAACAACATATTCCACATAAAATATGGTCACTAACAACATATTTCGCATAAAATATGGTCATTAACAATATATTCCCCATAAGATATAGTCACTAACAACATATTTCCCATAAAATATGGCCACTAACAACATATTCCCAATAAAATATGGCCACTAACAACATATTCGCCATAAGATATAGTCACTAACAACATATTCCCCATAAAATATGGCCACTAACAACATATTCGCCATAAAATATGGCCACTAACAACATATTCCCAATAAAATATGGCCACTAACAACATATTCGCCATAAGATATAGTCACTAACAACATATTCCCCATAAAATATGGCCACTAACAACATATTCCCCATAAAATATGGCCACTAACAACATATTCGCCATAAGATATAGTCACTAACAACACATTCCCCATAAAATATGGCCACTAACAACATATTCGCCATAAAATATGGCCACTAACAACATATTCCCCATAAAATATGGCCACTAACAACATATTCCCCATAAAATATGGCCACTAACAACATATTCCCCATAAAATATGGCCACTAACAATATATTCCCCATAAAATATGTCCACTAACAATATATTCCCCATAAAATATGTCCACTAACAATATATTCCCCATAAATATGGCCACTAACAACATATTCCCCATAAAATATGTCCACTAACAACATATTCCCCATAAAATATGACCACTAACAACATATTCTCCATAAAATATGGTCACTAACAACATATTCCCCATAAAATATAGTCACTAACAACATATTCCCCATAAAATATGGCCACTAACAACATATTCCCCATAAAATATGTTCAATAAAAACATGTTCTCAAATTGTGTAGGTGACCCTAACGTTATAAATATCTTAAAAGGTTTTAAAGCTGTCTCATCATCATCATCATTGAATGCCTTCTGCTCATCGAAGGTTGGCTACTACGGATCGCCATTCCACTCTGTTTCTTGCTTTGATGGTGCAGATTGTCATAGGTTGACTTGTCCATCTTTTGATGTTACACGTCCATGTTAGTCTTGGTCTGCCTCTGCCTCTTTTACCTTGTATTTTCCCTTCCAATATTACTTTTATTAGGCTCTTGTGTCTTTTAAAGTGCCCTAAAAATTTCATTTGTCTTGTTCTAATTGTATTTAGTAGTTCTCTTTCATTTTTAGTTGTTTTAAAACTTCATCGTCTGTTTTCTTTTCTTTCCATCCAATTCTACCTATTCTTCTATAAATCCACATTTCAAAGACTTCAATTTTCTGGTCTGTTTTCTGATCTAATGTCAGTGTTTCTGCACAAAACTGGATACATAATATTTGTTTCTGGCTCGCTACTGTTTTCTTGTGCTGTATGATAGATTTCAGCGTTTAAAATGTGGTCTCGCAAAATTAGGGCACGATGTAATGTAGTGTCAGTGAGTGATAGCAAACACAATAACTTAAAAGACTTGTATCATTTTATTGATTTTATTAACATTTCACTAGTCTGAAACATATATCTGTTGAATCTTTTCTGTTGAAAAGATTGTAATAGAAAGATTGTTATGGAAGGATTATTATATAATGATTATTTAGGAGGATTATTATAGAAGGATTATTATAGAAAGATTATTATAGAAAGATTATTATAAACAAAAATGTCGTAGAAGAATTACTAAATAGAAAAATATGATCATTAAGTAGGATGTGTAATTTCCTGTATTTCTGTTGTTTGTTATGTCAAAAATAGGAACGGCAAAAAGTAATTTTAATGCCACGAAAAATATACTAACATCAAAACATATAACACCAGGGCTAAAACTAAGAATATCAAAATGTTATATCGTCTCAACATTCCTGTATGGTGCAGAAACAAGGACATTAGGCAAGAAAACTGAACACAAAATTGAAGCCTTAGAAATATGGATTCATAGATGAATAGGAGGAAATGGATGGATAGAAAAGAAATCAAATAATGAAGTCTTAAAAATACTAAAAAGAAAAGAGAACTACTAAACACAATTTTAAAAAGACAAATGAGAATTTTGGTTCATGTTAAAAGATAAACAGCTTACTAAAAGTAATCTTGGAAGTGAAAACACAAGGTAAAAGAGGCATAGGCAGACCTAGACTAACATGGACGAGTAACATCAAAAGATGGACAACTCAACCTATGACAACCTGCACTATCAAAAGCAAAGACAGAGCATAATGGTGCTCCATGGTAGCCAACCTCCGATGCGGAGGCGGCACTTGATGATTATGTTATGTCATGCAATTCACTTCCTGAACGCTAGATGGAGCTCACAACCCGGAAGCTGCCATGCAGAGTCACGTGTTTGGTATTGAGATTCGTCCAGACGAATTGTACTCAGTATTTGTGTGAGAAAACTTTGCTGAGTGCTTCCGGCGGTCAGGGGCGTGCTTATGTTTTAGTTGGCGTAGTGTGTTTCTGGAGGTGGGAACTGTGACAGGTTGTATAGTAACACCACAAAGGCGAGAGTTCGAGGACGACAATAATTTAAAACACGTCGAATACAGCAACCAGATTGTTAACGTTTTATAAATAGACATAACTTTTAGTGTGTACTACTCCTTCCAAGCAGGTCATCCTTCCGCAACGTCGGATGATTTTGTATAGTCTTTTATCGCTGTAAAGACGTAACTTTGTACTTTTTTACTTATGTCTTTCTCCCGGCCCTTCGTAAGTTTCATAAATATATGGGGGAAAAGACTTAACACTTTAAAGTGTCAAAATGCTTGGACATCTTAACTGTTCTCGTTAAAGTGCGGAGTGTCAAGAAATGACATGTCAAGAGTTTAGACAAGTCAAGGCACGCCCCTGCAAATAGTTCAGCATTAGAGGGCGTGTTTATTCATATGTCTACAATCTTCCACTCTTTATATTCTTACTAAAGCCACAATAGTCTGCGTTTGCTTTTGCGTATGTCTATGTCACATCAAATGCGCAAACACGCGTCTATGACCGACCAGTCTGTCTGGATTTAGCTTTGTGTACAAGCAATCATTACAAGTTGCCTCCATACTGCGGAGGTTCCTGCTCCCAGGCGTCATTCACAAGCAATAACTGGGGACTGTGTGGTCTAGAGATACAAAATATCGTCGTCGGCATCTTGATCGGAAGAAGGGTATTGAGATCCGATGTCGAGCCCTCTCAGAAAACGGCGAAAAACATGAGATCCCGTGTGCACTTGCGCAGGTTAAAGAACCATTCACTGTTAAAGTCTAAAAGAGTGGACAAAACATGGCCGTTGTCCAAGTAAACAATTATTACACTAAACCTACCCGTCCATGGCGAAGGTGGATGTGTTGAGCCGAAAGGCGCAGATATTGCGGCGTGACCGTAACCTAGCGACACAGCGCATATATGCCCACTTAACGGATGAACGGTAAGAGGGAAGAATACAAGAAATAAAGACACAAGACATCTAATAATAATAATGTATACAAAAACCGTTCGATCTGATTTCAGCTTGACTAAACATGGTTCTTCTTGTACAGTTTAAGACGTTAAAAGCGGCGTGATACGTACAAGAATGTATCATCATGTGCCATACCGGTTGACGTAGGCGATCATGTCCTTCCACAATCTTCTATCTACAGTGCATCGTATCAGTTCTGTTGATGACTGCTTTCCATGACATGACACCAAGCTATCCAGTATTTTCTCTCTTTGTCGTCCGCGATCTCTCTTTCCTTTTATTTTGTCAGATGTAACCAAGTATTCCAACTTTCCTCTTCTCATGATGTGACCAAAAATTGTTGATTGTTTCTTTCTGATGTTTTTTTTTATTAGCTCACTTTTTGTGTTGGCCTCTTTGAGAACTTCCTCATTGGTCTTTTGAGCTGTCCAGAGAACTTTCAACATTCTTCTGAGAAATCCCATCTCTGTGGCCTCCAATCGTCTTTTCATTTGTTTGTCTACTGTTCATGATTCGCTTCCATAGGTCAGAATTGGTTCTATATAGCACCGATGAATTCTCTTTCTCATTTCTATTGACAGGTGGGGGGAGGGGGGAGTTGGTTGGTTTCGAGGCATGACGACGACCTCGAGACAGAGAGGTCGTGGGTTCAAATCTCGGCTGCACCAGTTGGAATTTTTTTTAATGATTTCTCTCTGCGGCAACCACCCCTGGTCTCAGCAGGGAGACCCGGCTTGAAACGTCAATTACTCAAGGACGGAAAAAATATGAGTACCTCCGAAGACGGAGTTATCTGTCTGTGCGGTGAGGGATCCCTGTGCACACGGCTGCCAGGGAAAAACAGATTAACACACAAAATTCAGTTCCTAGTCTCTAGGGACTTCGTCAGAGGTCAAAGATGGCAAACGCAAAAAAAAAAAAAAAAAAAAAAAAAAATTAAACGCCAGGAAAAAAAAAAATTCTATTGACATAGATTTGTTGCATAAGATATTTTTCATTTTCTGAAATGTTATTTTGGCCAGAGCCATTCTGCTTTTTGTATCTGTGGTGAATCTCCCATCTGATGTTATTATTGTGCCCAAGTATTTCAAATGTTGCACTTGTTTCAGATTTGTCATGTTTATTTTTATGCTGCATGATGGTGATGATTGTTTCTTCGATGTAACCATTACTTCTGTTTTCTTACTATTCAAACTGAGACCTTTCTTGTTGCTTTCTTTTACTATTATGTCTATCATTTCTTGTAGTTCATTCTCTGTTTCTGCTATTAAGACTGTGTCACCCGCATATCACAAATTATTTATGTTGTAACCGTTGACTTCAATTCCTTTTTTGTATACTATTAAACTCATAATATGTTCGCTGTGAAGTGAAAACAAATCCGGCGACAGAACACAGCCTTGTCTGACTCCTTGCTTTATATATTGAAATCGTCCTGTTTGATTGCTAATTCGTATAGCTGCTATATGTTGCCAGTACATGATTTTTTATGATTCGCAGATCCTTGCCATCAATGTTTAATTTGTCAAGCAAATTGATTATTTCCACAAGAAATAGTATTAATTATTTCTACAAGAATGTATAACTTGAGAATATTGTAGAGTCTGACCAGAAGATACACACAGAGATAGAGAGATACAGAGATAGACACACACAGAGAGAGAGAGAGAGAGAGAGAGAGAGAAAGCCACAAAGAGACACCGAGAAGGACAGAAAGAGAGATAACACTGGAAATGCAAAACGCAATCAACTGAAGTGTTGTGTCATCGATTCTGGAAAGTTATCTGAAATTTCACTTTCAAGTGTGTGTTTGTTTATTTGTTTGTTTGTTTATTTGTTTGTTTGTTTGTTTGTTTATTTGTTTGTCTGTTTGTTTGTTTGTTTGTACACGTTTAATTGAACCCAATATTCGTTTATAATTCGTTCCAGAAATCTTTTCTAATTGCCATTTGTACGATTACTGAATCAATATTTTCCCAAAGATATAATGTTAATAGGATTAATCCGTTCTAGACCACGGATAGCCCTTTGTTTAAATGTCGATAATAATAATAATAATAATAATAATAATAATAATAATAGTAATAAAGCAAACGAAATACCTTTTATGCTTACAAATTAAACATTAAAACTAACAAATGTATACAAAATAATGAAAATAAAACTGTGGCTGCACGTTAGCTAAACAGCAGAGAGCAGTTTATGCCTTAAGTGGAAGATGAAGAGGTGAAGGATCGTCATTGTTAGAGAGAAGGGTCATCTTCCAAAACCAATATAATGCAGCCAGGCTCTTTTTCTTATCAGTTCATGTGCACTAGTCACTAGAAGATGCTTGGGGTTTGATTTCATTCATTACTTGATAGCCTGACCATTGTCAGCTTTGAACGATCCATCGATTTCCAAATACATATTGTTAAAATCCTCAACAACATTGCCATTGAACAGATGTCATTGAACAGATGTCATTTGACAGATGCCATTGGAGAGATACCATTGAACAGAAGTCTTTCAACAGATGCCATTGAAAAGATGTCATTGAACAGATGCCATTGAACAGATGTCATTTGACAGATGCCATTGGAGAGATGCCATGGAACAGGTCCCATTAACAGATGTCATGGAACCGATATCATTGAACATATATTATTGAACAGATATTGAACAACAACATTAATCTGTCATTCTATGACCAATCTAAACGTTCCCGCTCCCCTCCCAACCACAGTGGTAACAAAATTCACAAAATTCATCATCAAGAATGCTCTACTTGCTCATCAATTCTTCATGTGAAGAAAGTTCGCCAAGCAACTTCCTGCTCCTCACGTGCGGCTCCTGGAGTTCTCTGGTGGTTTGTATAACGACAGTTTTTTGTTTTATTTTTTAATGCAGAAAAAATGGAAAATTTAACCCCCCAAAAAATGTGCTAACCCCCAGCTAAATTGAAAAAAAAAAGCTAAATTTTTGTGGCCGAATGACAGTCGGGATGGATCGAATGATGCTCACATTCCTGAGCAACGGAGGATCCCATACCGTGTCGATGTTAACTTACAAAAACATTTTGCAAACTCATGGCTGTACGAACAGATAGGCATACGAATACTATATATATGTTTGTTAAAGTTGTTCACAATATCACACTGCATTGGAAGCGTGGACTGCAGATCTCCAAATCTCAATGTACGAACATTTCAAACATACAAATGTTTGTCAATTAAAGTAAGGAAACAATTGGTACTTCGGTGATATGTAGAATTGAGGAAGTGGATCCTGTGTAATTGACTACAGACATGATTGAAGGTCACATGAATTGTTTGAAAATTAGTGTTCAAAATATCATGGACATATCTATCTATCTATCTGTCTATCTGTCTATCTATCTATCTATCTATCTATCTATCTATCTATCTATCTATCTATCTATCTATCTATCTATCTATCTATCTATCTATCTATCTATCTATCTATCTATCTATCTATCTATCTATCTATCTATCTATCTATCTATCTATCTATCTACCTACCTACCTACCTACCTACCTACCTACCTACCTACCTACCTACCTACCTACCTACCTACCTACCTACCTACCTATCTATCTATCTATCTATCTATCTATCTATCTATCTATCTATCTATCATACAAAAGGGAAGAGTGGGTAATGATGGTGAAGAACACATCGTGTTGCCGTCTCAAAGCTACTAGAGATGAATACGGCCGGTTATCTTATAATAAGAAACTAAAAATAGGACATTTCGCGGATAAGAGAAGCCAGAACAGGATAAAGAATAACTGAAAAACGGAAGTATTTTATAATTTTTTTTGTATCTACAGCAGCATTGTCGAGCTTTATCACGTGGTTTTTTGTTTATCCAGATATTCTTAAAGAGAAAAAAAAACCAGCACAGATAACTGAATACTCGGTAACTTTGAATCACTTAAAAAAGAAAGAAATAATGAGATGAAGAAGTATCGCTGCTAAACTGCTTGTCCCACTAAAATGTATATTTGGTGGGAAGAGGTAGAGCGATTTGGTTCACTAGTCTGACAGACCTGTCCATCAATCATC
This sequence comes from Megaustenia siamemsis, assembly GCA_032433765.1. NCBI lineage: Eukaryota > Metazoa > Mollusca > Gastropoda > Stylommatophora > Ariophantidae > Megaustenia > Megaustenia siamemsis. The sequence continues at coordinate 24,039,235 of JAVIAB010000124.1, forward strand.
AGTCAGATATTGACAGAGTGAAAAATAAACGAGTCAGGAAGATGCTTTATAAGTCTGACTAGGCATGCGCGTCGGCCATGTTTATTTGTACTAATTTCGCTTACCTTGTCGGCCATCTTGATGCCGCTTGGTTTCAAAATATGAAGGGGGAGGAGACAAGAGGCGTGGACTAGACTATACCTGAGCTTGTTTATTGCTCTTTGCTGTTTTCTCTTAGAACACGCGGGAAAATGATGTATTCTGCAGAAGCTACCACTGGAAGAGTCAATGAGTACTTCTGGCGACGTTTCCGGCAGGGAAGCTAACTGCAGTTACGGCTCCTGCATCTGAAGGATCCAGAAAGGATAAATTACAAATAGACGTGTAGCAGCTGGGTCCGTTTACACCAATAGACTCAACGCTTGTGAAAGTTACATGGGCGGTGATATGTAGGATATGACTTGAGTTTACACTGATTTATAAATTGATTTGACGTTTTTTTTTACTAATTTTAGAATTTGTGGCCATTTTGTTTTGATAAATTAGAATATATTTGGTTTAATTTGTTTTGATTTGATCAGAAACCGGCAGTACAGAAAATGTTTGTAAACCGATCAGATACAAATGTAGCTCGATCTCGAACAAAGGCTTCTAGATTCACCAAGCCTCAAATTATTACCGGAGATTTGTTGAGGAGAATAAAGACGGGACTGGCGTTGCGTTGACCACATTATGCACGAAATGTGGTAATAGTAGGACAATGTTGGCACTGACACCATTCTCCCTGTAAGAGACGTGGCCGCGTTCATTTTCAGACAGACAAACAGACAGACAGACAGACAAACAGACAGACAGATAGACAGACAGACAGACAGACAGACAGACAGACAGACAGACAGACAGACAGACAGATAGATAGATAGATAGATAGATAGATAGATAGATAGATAGATAGATAGATAGATAGATAGATAGATAGATAGATAGATAGATAGATAGATAGATAGATAGATAGATAGATAGATAGATAGATAGATAGATAGATAGATAGATAGATAGATAGATAGATAGATAGATAGATAGATAGATAGATAGATAGATAGATAGATAGATAGATAGATAGATTAGATAGATAGATTAGATAGATTAGATAGATCGATAGACAGACAGACGGACGGACGAACGGACGGACAGACAGACAGACAGACAGACAGACAGACAGACAGACAGACAGACAGATAGATAAATAGACAGATAGATAGATAGACAGATAGATAGATAGACAGATAGATAGATAGATAGATAGATAGACAGACAGACAGACAGACAGACAGACAGACAGACAGACAGACAGACAGACAGACAGACAGACAGATAGATAGATAGATAGATAGATAGATAGATAGATAGATAGATAGATAGATAGATAGATAGATAGATAGATAGATAGATAGATAGATAGATAGATAGATAGATAGATAGATAGATAGATAGATAGATAGATAGATAGATAGATAGATAGATAGATAGATAGATAGATAGATAGATAGATAAATAGATAGATGGTGTGTGGATATATGTAAGTAAAAAGAAGGAAAGCAGGCAGGGAGAACATTCAGAAAACAAATATTGATGTACATACCTATAGACATAATTGGTGTTCCTGTCAAAAGAAAAGGAAAGCTTTACACTACAGTCGTAATTGTGAACAAATATGCGTGCGTTTTTCTTAAGCATCGCTTCCTTGTCGAAATAGGTAAACAGTATCTCTTACATCGTTTGCTTACAATAATCTTTCTAATTTGCCGAGAGAACACTCTCAATGATAAAGAAATGTTTACTTTTCAGACTCAAAAATTATTTTTAAAATTACAAATAAATGAATATACTCGGTCTTTACGATCCGAAAATATCGAACTAGCTTGTATTCGATTACCTGCTGGAAATTCACAACTTTGCGGTGTAAACGAAGAAAACAACTTTCAGTATGTTTTTACATTTTCTCTTGGGACTTCAACATGACACCCGATTTGGGCTACTGATATACGAGCTAGGTAATAAATCATGGGAGTCTAAACATCCCCTACACCCAAGCAGTGAACGTGCATTTGACATCCAATGCTATCAGCATAAAGCGTTAAATAAAACTGGGTGGATTTAATTTCGTCTGTTAAACTTTTTATTTGAGTGCCTTCTAGGCAGAACTTTTATGCATTAAATGTTTTCTTTAAAGATAGAGAAGACACAACGAAAGCAACTAGACAGATTAAAATAATCTTGGGTGCTGAGTGACACGACAACATTCATCTGACACGACAACATTCATCGGCAGCAATGAATTCGTTGTGCATTAGAGCATGATGATAGACCTAACTACATCACTGATACAGCGTTTTATATTTGCATGTCAGGTACACAAAGACAGCACCGCCACGACTCACAATGTTCATGGTATTAACACAAATAGTCAAATAAGTCATCATCATCGTGTACCATACCGGCTGGCGTAGGCGATCATGTCCTTCCATATTATTCTATCTACAGTGCATCGTATCAATTCTGTTGTCGACTGTTTTCCATGATATGACACCAAGCTATCCTGTATTTACTCTCTTTATCGTCCGCAATCTCTCTTTCCTTTTATTTTGTCAGTTGTAACCATGCATTCCAACTTTCTTCTTATGATGTGCCCGAAAAATATTGATTTTTTCTTTCTGATATTTTTTAGAGGAAGTTCTCAAAGAGGCAGCAGAAAAAGGGAGCTCTTAAAAAAACATCAGAAAGAAGCAATCAACATTTTTCGGGCACATCATGAGAAGAGGAAAGTTGGAATACTTGGTTACAACTGGCGAAATAAAAGGAAAGAGAGATCGCGGACGACAAAGAGAGAGAAATACAGGATAGCTTGGTGTCATGGCATGGAAAACAGTCAACAACAGAACTGATACGATGCACTGTAGATAGAAGATTGTGGAGGGACATGATCACCTACGCCAACCGGTATGGCACATGATGATGATGTTTTTTAGGAGTTCCCTTTTTGTGTTGGCCTCTTTGAGAATTTCTTCATTGGTCTTTTTACTTACAAATAAGTACTGACTATTATATTTGAGTGATTAAACTTAATGGGATCATCGTCTATACAGGGCTGATGGTACTAGTGGAGTGCCTCTAAAATATACACATTCTAATTCTAACATTTCTTGATCTGGATAGGCTCAAGAGGTTAATACCGCTGGTTATTTGAGGCATCACTTTATACATATTGTCTGCTTGATACTTGCTATTATATTTCTATATCTGGACTTTCTTTATGTTATTCTTTACCTACTTACTATCATTCTCTGGAGCACAAAAACGCCTAAATCTAACTTGGAATACTTCTGAAAGTTGGAATACTTCTGAAAGTTGGAATACTTCTGAAAGTTGGAATACTTCTGAAAGTTGGAATACTTCTGAAAGTTGGAATACTTCTGAAAGTTGGAATATTTCTGAAAGTAGGAATTATTCTGAAAGTTGGAATACTTCTGAAACTTGGAATACTTCTGAAAGTAGGAATACATCTTAAAGTATGAATATTTCTGAAACTTGAAATACTTCTGAACTAAACTATGTCTTCTTGACTGATCTCTCTGGATCTTCCTTCTCCATCTCTATTTGATAAAAACTAACTGTGTGATAGTCTATAATTATTCTATGAACACTCACGCCTGCCTTAAGGCAGTTTCGACCGAAACCGGACTAAGCTCGTCTACTTTACATTTTCTGGGTTATTCTCTATCTCTTTCTAACTATCTTATTTGCTAATGCATTAATTTAAATACTTCTCCTTCGCATAATTTAATTGCTGTGTGGCAGTTGATGGTTCTCTCAGCCAATCATAGATGACGAGGTTCAAATTTCGGATGACTTTCGTGTCAAATTTGGAAAACAAAACTCCATCTTGACATCTGGCTAACCTCTAAGTTTTAAAATAATGGCATAGCATGTCCTCTAAGAGTGACATATATATCTCACAAACTTAACCTGTCCCTTCTCCGGTTCCAAGTTTGTTTATCAACCTAATTTCTGAACGCGTGGCATCGACCTTTTGGGGAAAAGTCAAGTTCGGTTTTCCTTACATTTTCTTCAAACCATAACTACAATTTTCTTTTCCTAAATTTACTTCTCCTCGTCTTAGCTTGGGTAACTACTAACATATTCAACCCCAGCTATATATCTCATTATGTCTAAAAATGGTATCACATTTAAAGTAAAGAGTACACATGTCAACTCAATCTTCTTTCCAACACTGCGCTTTACATGTACTTGAGCAAGTGATTCTAGAACTGTCAATACGGTAAATGCAAACATCATGAAATGCGTCATTACAACTGTCAATACGGTAAATGCAAACATCATGAAATGCGTCATTACAACTGTCAGAAAGAGAAATGCAAGCATAATGAAATACGTCATTAGAAATGTCAATAAGAGAAATGCAAACATAATGAAATACGTCATTACACCTGTCAATAAGAGAAATGCAAACATAATGAAATACGTCATTACAAACTGTCAATAAGAGAAATGCAAACATAATGAAATACGTCATTAAAACTGTCAGTAAGAGAAATGCAAGCATAATGAAATACGTCATTACACCTGTGAGTAAGAGAAATGCAAGCATAAATGAAATGCGTCGTTACAACTGTGAGTAAGAGAAATGCAAGCATAATGAAATACGTCATTGGAAATGTCAATAAGAGAAATGCTGACATAATGAAAAACGTCATTAAAACTGTCAATTAGATAAATTCAAACATAATGAAATTCGTCTTTAGAATTGTAAATAAAAAAAAAGTAACAAAATATGAAATACGTCATTAGAACTGTCAGTAAGAAAAGTTAAAAAAAAAAATTAAATACGTCTTTAGAACTGTCAATCAGAGAAATGCAAACTTGATAAAATACATCATTAGAAGTATTAATATGAGATACGACATAACAACTATGAATAAGATAAATATAAACATAATAAAATACGTCCTTAGAACGGCCAATACGATAAGTGCAATAATAGTGAATCATGCACTCATTAGAACTATCTAAACACCAACATAATGAAATACGTCATTAGTCTAAACACCAACATAATGAAATATACCATTAGTCTAAACACCAACATAATGAAATATGCCATTAGAATTGCCAATAATATAAACACCATCATATTGAAATACGCCATTAGTCTAAACATCAACATAATGAAATACGCCATTAGAATTGTCATTAGTTTAAAAACCAACATAATGAAATACGCCATTAGTCTAAACACAAACATAATGGAATACGCCATTAGTCTAAACATCGACATAATGAAATACGCCATTAGTCTAAACACCAACATAATGAAATACGCCATTAATCAAAACACCAACATAATGAAATACGCCATTAGTCTAAACACTAACATAATGAAACACGCCATTAATCAAAACACCAACATAATGAAATACGCCATTAGTCTAAATATCGACATAATGAAATACGCCATTAGTCTAAACACCAATATAATGAAATACGCCATTAATCAAAACACCAACATAATGAAATACGCCATTAGTCTAAACATCGACATAACGAAATACGCCATTAGTCAAAACACCAACATAATGAAATACGCCATTAATCAAAACACAACATAATGAAATACACCATTAGAATTGCCATTAGTCTAAACATCGACATAACGAAATACGCCATTAATCAAAACACCAACATAATGAAATACGCCATTAGAATTGCCATTAGTCTAAACACCAACATAATGAAATACGCCATTAGTCTAAACACCTACATAATGAAATACGCATTTAGTCTAAATACCAACATAATGAAATACGCCATTAGAATTGCCATAAGTCTAAACGCCAACATAATGAAATACGTCGTTAGAATTGCCATAAGTCTAAACACCAACATAACGAAATACGCCATTAGTCTAAACACCAACATAATGAAATACGCCATTAATCAAAACACCAACATAATGAAATACGTCGTTAGAATTGCCATTAGTCTAAACACCAACATAACGAAATACGCCATTAGTCTAAACACCAACATAATGAAATACGCCATTAATCAAAACACCAACATAATGAAATACGCCATTAGTCTAAACACTAACATAATGAAACACGCCATTAATCAAAACACCAACATAATGAAATACGCCATTAGTCTAAATATCGACATAATGAAATACGCCATTAGAATTGCCATAAGTCTAAATACCAACATAATGAAATACGTCGTTAGAATTGCCATTAGTCTAAACACCAACATAATGAAATACGTCATTAGAATTGTCATAAGTCTAAATACCAACATAATGAAATACGTCATTAGTCTAAATATCGACATAATGAAATACGCCATTAGAATTGTCATAAGTCTAAATACCAACATAATGAAATACGTCATTAGAATTGCCATTAGTCTAAACACCAACATAACGAAATACGCCATTAATCAAAACACCAACATAATGAAATACGCCATTAGAATTCTATCTATCTATCTATTGACCTTTCGAGCCGTGACCGGCCCATAGGGCGTAGACCAAGATACACCTTCTCCTATATGAATTTTTGTTCTAGCAGTTTTCTTTTAAAGATATTTTATCAAATCTCGCCATCTGTCTCTGTTCTGTGCAAGCAGTTCTATCTCATTGAGGGAGCCGATTCCTGCTGCTCTTGCCTCTCTCATCAATGTTCTTCTCAGTGTCTCCCTGGGTCTTCCTCTTTTTCTTTTACCTGTTGTTTCCCATATGAGGGCTTGCTTTGCTATTCGATTATTATCTCTTCTCATCACATGTCCAACGTATGACCATCGTCTTTTCTTTATTACTGAAGATATTAGTGGTTGATTGGCGATTTCTCTAATTTCCTCGTTTGTTTTGAATTCGTTCCATTCTATACCAAGTATTTTCCTTAGACATTTATTTTCGAATGCGTTCAACTTTGTTTCTATATCTCTTGTTGTTTTCCAGCTTTCACACGCATACGTAAGGGTTGATAGTACATTTGATTTGAATAGCCTAAGTTTTGTGTTTGTGCTAATGAGTTTTGATTTCCACAACTTTTCAAGGCTTCTGAAAGACATTGCTGCTTTAGCCAGTCTGATTCTAATTTCTTTGCTCGTATCCCCTTCTCGATCAATGTGACTTCCAAGATAGATGAAGTGATCGATCTCTTCTACTGGTTTGTTTTCCATGTATATTTTGTCACTTGTTGGAATTAAACTTTTCATGACTTTAGTCTTTTCATGATTGACCTCAAGCCCAATTTTGCTGGCTATTGATGATAGTTCATTTGTGTTTTCCTGCATCGTTTTTATCTGATTGCTGATGAGAACTATGTCATCAGCAAAGTCCAGGTCCTCCAAATGGTCTCCTTGTATCCATTCGATGCCTTTATTACCAGTGCAGCATTTCTTCATTATGAAGTCCATAACAATTCCAAATAACAAGGGCGATAAAATACATCCTTGTTTAACCCCAGTTTCTATTGGGAAACATTCGCTCAGTCCTTCCTCTGTTCGAACTGCACATGTGTAACCATCATACATGTCTTTGATAATATTTATGATTTTTGATGGTAAGCCATATTGCTTCAGAATTTTCCACAAAGAATCTCTATGAATACTATCAAATGCTTTTTTGAAGTCGATGAAGTTAAGTACAAAAGGTTTTTGCTTTTCAATGTGTTCCTCCAATATAAGTCGTAGAGTGAAAATGTGGTCAAGACAGCTTCTCCCTTTTCTAAACCCAGCCTGTTCTTCACGCATTACTGTATCTATTGAATCCTTTATTCTATTTAGGATGATTTTACAGAATAATTTTGAGGCAACTGACAAAAGTGTCACGCCTCTCCAATTGTTACAATCTCTAAGATTGCCCTTTTTTGGGATCTTAACAATGATTCCTTTTTTCCATTTATGAGGCGTCTTCTCTGTTTTCCAAATGATGTTGAACATTTTTTGGAGATGTATTAAATTATGGCTATCAATTGCCTTGAGGATCTCAGCTGTTAACTTATCCTCTCCATTAGAATTGCCATAAGTCTAAACACCAACATAATGAAATACGCCATTAGTCTAAACACCAACATAATGAAATACGCCATTAGTCTAAACATCGACATAATGAAATACGCCATTAGTCTAAACACCAACATAATGAAATACGCCATTAGTCTAAACATCGGCATAAGGAAATACGCCATTAGTCTAAACACCAACATAATTGAATACGCCATTAGTCAAAACACCAACACAATGAAATACGCCATTAGTCTAAAGATTAACATAATGAAATACGCCATTAGAATTGCCATAAGTCTAAGCATCAACATAATGAAATATGCCATTAGAATTGCCATTAGTCTCTCTCTCTCTCTCTTTCTCTCTCTCTCTCTGCGACCAGGGCTCAATCAGAGTATGATCCCAGACTCTCACATGAAGTCTGCTGTCAGGTTTAGTGTGTTGATCGCCCCCACAGACAGAACATCACAATTAGAGTCTGCCAGATCCACTTTGAATTGAACACCACTTTAAAACGTTGCACTGTGTTCTGCGCCAGTGGCCCAGTGCATCCGATTTCAGCCAGCATTTTATTCAGGTTTGCATTCCTTAGCCTTTGATTGTCCCCAATCTTCCTGCAAGGCAGCAAATGATCTTTTCTGTAGGGGGATTCTGCCCTTAGATGGTCGGCCCTCCCAGGTTTACGAGCACCATCTGCCCGAGTCACTAGAGGTGACTAACACAGACATGCACACACAAAGATAGGAGATGTGACCAACACAGACTTGCACACAGCGATATAGGCATGACCAACACTAACACACATCAAGATATATGACACATGACTAACATAAACATGCACACAAAGACACGAGACATGACTGACATAGACATGCACACACAAAGATATGACACGTGCCCAACATAGACATGCACACAAAGATATGAGATATAATCAACATAGACATGCACACACAAGGACACGAGACGTGACATACACAGATATGCACACACAAAGACATGAGACATGACTAACACAAACATGCACACAAAGATATGATATATCTAACCCAAACATGCACACACAAAGATATGACACATGACCAACACAGATACACACCAAGACATGAGATATGACTAAACACATACACACACAAAGATACGAGACATGATCAACAAGGACACACCAAGATACGAGACATGACTAACATAAACATACACACCAAGATATAAGATATCTAACCCAAACATGCACACACAAAGATATGACACATGACTAACACAGATACACACTAAGATATGAAATATGACTAAACACATACACACATAAAGATATGAGATATGATTAACAAGGACACACCAAGATATGAGATATGACTAACATGACACACACCAAGATATGAGCCATGGCCAGCACACACACACACACACACACAAGCTAAGATATGAGACATGGCTAGCACAGAAACACATCAAGATATGATCCATGGCTAGCACAGAAACACATCAAGATATGAGCCATGGCTTCATGGAAAAACACCAAGAAATGAACCATGTCCAGCACAGAAACACATTAAGGTATCCATATGCTTGGGTTTGGTGTAGTACTCTTCTTAACGTGGGAATCATCGACACACGAGACGCAGACCCCGACTAATTGTTCACAGGTTTCGTTCAAACAGCTGTCCGAAGATCCTAGAGTGCAGTCTGACTCGCAGAACGTTCCCTTACATGTACAGTTCCCGATTGACTGTCCACATGTGTCGTTGAAACAGCTGTCCGGACATTCGAGAGTGCAGTCTGATCCGCATTACGCCTCCCTGCACGTACAGTCTGTACTTTCCGGGTCATATATGATGTCACAGCCATCAGAACACGTCTTTTTGCACTGTAGCCCAAAATTACCATCGGGACAAGTGTCACCACAGATATAGCCAGGACGTTTACATTGAAGGCATTTTCCGGATTTTCCTCACACAAAGGACAGACACTAAGACACGACCCGGAGCAGTCGTGTCCATAGATCCCATGTGAACAGCCGCCGTGACACGCACCGATGATGACGTTGTATCCTTTGCAGCACCGACTACACACTGCACAAAATGACCAAGAATGCCCGTCCAGACAATAGGTGACTGTAGATGTTTGTACCTCACTCACCGTCAGTGCACTGTCGGCCTGCGAAATGGTCGATGAGAACTCAATCATAATGTGTGCCATTGTCGCTTGTGTGGTGACTACAATAGTGTTCACAGAAATGTTTGGGTATGATATATCATTATACTGGAACACTACACCGCCACTGTCAGAGAAAGCCTGTAGAGTGGCATTCTTTACCCGAATCATAGTGCTAGCTCGATGACAAATTCGAATGGTGTGAATCTTCCGGGACGTGGCATAGTTCAGATACCAGTAAACAGGATTTGTTCCACTTCTCAATTGTGTGTGTGTGCTGCCATTGTCATAGAGATTGATCTTTGTCTTGCCATTAACTGCAGCTTCTGGTCCACATCCGTCTCCTGTATATCAAGCATTAAATGTGTCGGTCTGGTTTGTGTTCTGTTTGAGAGCCACATTCCGACCCCTGCCAATGTAGATGGAGCAAATATTTGCAACTGTCGCCCCTTCAATCCGTAACTTGATGATCAGACCAGCCCCAGAGCAAAAGACATCAATCTCGTGCGAACTAACTACAAACCGTGATTCATTGTTACATGAGTCAGAACCATTTAGTTTTACTGTGAAACTGTCTGAATATGTTAAGTCATTCACATAAATCCTAAACCAGGAGAACGGCAAAGGTTGATTGAGAGTTGCCTCAACTGATGTAGAACCTGTGTCCGGATTACATGTGGTGTCGTTGTTATCAAACAGGAAAGTAGGTTCAGATTTTTGGGCGTGTTTGTAAACGAGATCCAAGCACTGACTCTGGGGTCCGAAACACTCGCGCTGACAACTGCCACCGTCTGGGCATGTCCCTGTAGTTTTGTCACAAACTGAGTCATTGCTTGGGCATGTCCCTGTAGTTTTGTCACAAACTGAGTCATTGTTTGGGCATGTCCCTGTAGTTTTGTCACAAACTGAGTCATTGTTTGGGCATGTCCCTGTAGTTTTGTCACAAACTGAGTCATTGTTTGGGCATGTCCCTGTAGTTTTGTCACAAACTGAGTCATTGTTTGGGCATGTCCCTGTAGTTTTGTCACAAACTGAGTCATTATAGCAGTGACATTGTAACGTACAATTCGTCCGAAACCAACCGGCTGCACAAATTAGGTCATTAACTTCCAAGGTCTCGAACGAAGCCAGCAGATTAAAGATTTGATCTACAGTGGTGGTTAACGAACTGTTTACAAACATTTATTATCAAACCGTGGCCACATTTCAAAAAATCCGCCAACTCGCTGTGACAACAAATAGCGCGATGTTCAAAGTAAACATTGTTTACGATGGCTCGGACGCGATCATGCTTCCATCTTGGTGCCATTAGTCTAAACACCAACATAACGAAATACACCATTAGTCAAAACACCAACATAATGAAATACGCCATTAGAATTGCCATAAGTCTAAACACCAACATTGAAAAGCAAAAACCTTTTGTACTTAACTTTATCGACTTCAAAAAAGCATTTGATAGTATTCATAGTGATTCTTTGTGGAAAATTCTGAAGCAATATGGCTTACCATCAAAAATCATACATATTATCAAAGACATGTATGATGGTTACACATGTGCAGTTCGAACAGAGGAAGGACTGAGCGAATGTTTCCCAATAGAAACTGGGGTTAAACAATGATGTATTTTATCGCCCTTGTTATTTGGAATTGTTATGGACTTCATAATGAAGAAATGATGCACTGGTAATAAAGGCATCGAATGGATACAAGGAGACCATTTGGGGGACCTCGACTTTGCTGATGATGACATAGTTCTCATCATATGTTGGACATGTGATGAGAAGAGATAATAACCGAATAGCAAAGCAAGCCCTCATATGGGAAAAACCAGGTAAGAGAAAAAGAGAAAGACCCAGGGAGACACTGAGAAGAACATTGATGAGAGAGGCAAGAGCAGCAGGAATCGGCTCCCTCAATGAGATAGAGCTGCTTGCACAGAACAGAGACAGATGGCTAGATTTGATAAAATATCTTTAAGAAAAAACTGCCAGAACAAAACATTCAGATAGGAGAAGGTGTATCTTGGTCTACGCCCTATGGGCCGGTTACGGCTCGAAAGGTCAATAGATAGATAGATAAACACCAACATAATGAAATACGTCATTAGAATTGCCATAAGTCTAAACACCAACATAATGAAATACGTCATTAGAATTGCCATTAGTCTAAACACCAACATAATGAAATACGCCATTAGAATTGCCATAAGACTAAACACCAACATAATGAAATACGTCATTAAAATTGCCATTTGTCTAAGCACCAACATAATGAAATACGTCATTAGAATTGCTATTAGTCTAAACACCAACATAATTAAATACGCCATGACAATTGCCATTAGTCTAAACACCAACACAATTAAATACGTCATTAGAATTGCCATTAGTCTTAACACCAACATAATGAAATACGTCATTAGTCTAAACACCAACATAATGAAATACGCCATTAGTCTAAACACCAACATAATGAAATACGTCATTAGCCTAAACACCAACATAATGAAATACGCCATTAGTCTAAACACCAACATAATGAAATACGTCATTAGCGTAAACACCAACATAATGAAATACACCATTAGTCTAAACACCAACATAATGAAATACGTCATTAGTCTAAACATCGACATAATGAAATACGCCATTAGTCTAAACATCGACATAATGAAATACGCCATTAGTCTAAACACCAACATAATGAAATACGCCATTAGTCTAAACACCAACATAATGAAATACGTCATTAGCCTAAACACCAACATAATGAAATACGCCTTTAGTCTAAACACCAACATAATGAAATACGCCATTAGTCTAAACACCAGCATAATGAAATACGCCATTAGTCTAAACACCAACATAATGAAATACGCCATTAGTCTAAACACCAACATAATGAAACACGCCATTAGTTTAAACACCAACATAATGAAATACATTAACCGCTTGATAAGAGGGAGACCACATTAGAAGTAACAAATTATGAACAAAGAGAAATCAATTCTCACTCGTGCAGTAAATTAACTTATGTAAATAAACAACATATTCGATTATTTGGTCACGTGGAAAAACGCAAGCAATTAACCACAGACAACAAAGCTGTTACCAAACTCTTCCAGGAAATAAAACAGACTCTGAAGAAGATGGGTAGATGAATACTAGAAGCCCCCTGGAACATGACAGCAGAAGAAAACAGCTAAACGCCTCAGACCACAAACTATCTCAACTTTGAAAAAAGACAGTTCTATAATGAGAGAAGATCAAGACAATTGTTTATAATAATAAGAAGAAGAATAAGGAAATAAAGTTAAAACTATCAATAGTAAAACATTGAATGGAAATAATGCTAAAACTACCAATAGTAAAACATTGAATGGAAATAATGCTAAAACTACGAATAGTAAAACATTGAATGGAAATAATGCTAAAACTACCAATAGTAAAATATTGAATGGAAATAATGCTAAAACTATCAATAGTAAAACATTGAATGGAAATAATGCTAAAACTACCAATAGTAAAACTTTGAATGGAAATAATGCTAAAACTATCAATAGTAAAACATTGAATGGAAATAATGCTAAAACTATCAATTGCAACACATTGAATGGAAATAATGCTAAAACTATCAATAGCAACACATATAGAAATGAAATCTCTCTCTCTCTCTCTCTCTCTCTCTCTCTCTCTCTCTCTCTCTCTCTCTCTGCGATTCAAGACTCAATCATACTAGGATTCCAGACTCTCTCATGAAGTCAGCTGTATGTTTAAGCAAATCGATTGCCCCATATAGTTTCTCTTCCAGGGAGGTGGGTGTGGACCACATTGCTCTTCTCAGGTCTGTGTACTGGGGGCAATCACCTGTTAAAACGTTGATCTATGTTCTGCGCCAGTGGCCCAGTGCTTCCGATTACCTTAGCCTTTGATTGTAGAAAGGAAATAAAGTTAAAACAAACAATAGCAACACATAGAAAAGAAATAAAGTTAAAACTAACAATAGCTACGCATAGAAAGGAAATAAAGTTAAAACAAACAACAGCACCACATAGAAAAGAAATAAAGTTAAAACTAACAATAGCAACACATTAGAAAGGAAATAAAGTTAAAACTAACAATAGCAACACATTAGAAAGGAAATAAAGTTAAAACTAACAATAGCAAGACATTAGAAAGGAAATAAAGTTAAAACTAACAATAGCACCACATAGAAAAGAAATAAAGTTAAAACTAACAATAGCACCACATAGAAAAGAAATAAAGTTAAAACTAACAATAGCAACGCATAGAAAGGAAATAAAGTTAAAACTAACAATAGCAACGCATAGAAAGGAAATAAAGTTAAAACTAACAATAGCAACACATTAGAAAAGAAATAAAGTTAAAACTAACAACTGCAACGCATAGAAAGGAAATAAAGTTAAAACTAACAATAGCAACGCATAGAAAGGAAATAAAGTTAAAACTAACAATAGCAACGCATAGAAAGGAAATAAAGTTAAAACTAACAACTGCAACGCATAGAAAGGAAATAAAGTTAAAACTAACAATAGCAACACATTAGAAAAGAAATAAAGTTAAAACTAACAACTGCAACGCATAGAAAGGAAATAAAGTTAAAACTAACAATAGCAACGCATAGAAAGGAAATAAAGTTAAAACTAACAATAGCAACGCATAGAAAGGAAATACAGTTAAAACTAATAATAGCAACACATTAGAAAGGAAATAAAGTTAAAACTAACAATAGCACACATAGAAAAGAAATAAAGTTAAAACTAACAATAGCAACACATTAGAAAAGAAATAAAGTTAAAACTAACAATAGCAACGCATAGAAAGGAACACAAGTTAACAGTTAGTATCGTAACATGTTTATGTTCAACATATGTCGCATAGAAAGGTGAGCATTAAATAACATAACAAAAACGTGAACCAAAGACGTAGAAATGAGAATAGACAAACTGAAGTAATTGTGAATAGAAAAAGACTAACAATTTCTGTGCATTTTTGTTCATCTTTCCTAAGTTACAGATTGACAAAACAGTCTGTGGCGTGTACCCCTGTGTGATCTTTAGCAATAACAAAATATCTACACTTAGCGATGCCCATCCTTAACAGAGTGTTTCTTGCCCACGCCATTTATCTCAGCTCCCGCCAGATTGTTCTTCATTTTGCCTTCCCTTCATGCTTCCTACATTACAGTTCGTGTTATTATTTCGGAATGTCTTGTGAGAGTATAATTTATGCACCTCCATCTTTTTCCTGTTATCAGTTCTCATATCCTCTGGGTTCTTCTTCTTTCCTTCCTCATTTTCCTTTCAGCGTCGAGGGGAGATATAATTTGCAGTCCTTTGAACTTATGTTGGCCTCCGCTGCTGTTATTTTGTCTAGTATTTGTAATACTCCATCAATCCATTTTTGGTGGTCTGCTTTTGGTCTGGTGTTCTCGAAACTTTTATTGAAGGGTCGTTGTGTAGTTTTTTTTTTTTTTTAATCTTTCTGCCTTACCACAAGACTTATACCATTTTATCTGTTGTTTCTTTATATACTTCTCTTGGTTGCACTGCTTACTTCTAAGTTGCTGATTTTATTTGATCAAAGTATGCTCAGAATGTCCTGTCTGATTTCTAATTGTGACAGTTATTTCCCTTTCTGTTTATCTTTATCATTGAGATCAGTATAGAAAACGTTGAAAGTACGTGCATCTTTTAATTCCCAAACACTAACAGTTACGGGGAAAGTACCCACATTTTGTTTACATTATTAAAAAGAGAAGCTTTTCTGGCATTATTAACGCTTTTGTTTAATATTTTCGTTAGCGACTCTCTCTGGTGTTTGCGCAAGCTTCTAAATTTCTATTCTGACCAGTGTAAATTTTGTTTTAAACTTAATAATAAAAACTTCTGTCTTTTTTAGTATTTTCAGTCAACCTGTCTGTTTTCTCTAAAATGACTGATCTATCTATCTATCTATCTATCTATCTATCTATCTATCTATCTATCTATCTATCTATCTATCTATCTATCTATCTATCTATCTATCTATCTATCTATCTATCTATCTATCTATCTATCTATCTATCTATCTATCTATCTATCTATCCATCTATCCATCTATCCATCTATCCATCTATCCATCCATCCATCCATCCATCCATCCATCCATCCATCCATCCATCCATCCATCCATCCATCCATCCATCCATCCATCCATCCATCCATCCATCTATCTATCTATCTATCTATCTATCTATCTATCTATCTATCTATCTATCTATCTATCTATCTATCTATCTATCTCTATTGTCCTTTCGAGCCGAAGACGGCACATAGGGCAGAACCACAATCTCAAAAACAGAAACCTTGCGTGCCAAAGTGGCACATATTATCAGTGCTCTAAAATATATGACGCTGTTTCCATAACAATACTTTTTACAATAACAGCTTGTCAAGCCATCGATCAAACTCCTTAGTCGCCTCTTACGACATGTCTGGAAGGTCACAGTGCCACTATTCTTTACTTCCCTCATAATGAAGCCCCGGTAACAGTAACACACAGGAAAAAATGACTGATAGGCAGCTCAAAAAGAAAAGCGATGTCGGCACATACGCGGTGGAGCAAGTATACAAATAATAAATATAGTTGGAGCAGGTGATGAAAGAAGAATGAAGTTCACTGCTGGCAAGACAAGTGATGCAGATTTGGCGTAAGAAAGAGAGATCATAACATATCAAGAGTTATTTTATCAGGAAAAATGTCGAGTAAAAAAGAACATCATTGAGTGCCGTCTCCGCATCGAAGGTTTGCTACCGTGGAGCGCCATTCCACTCTGTCTCTTGCTTTGATGGTGCAGATTGCCATAGGCTGACTTGTCCATCTTTTAATGTTACTCGTCCATGTTAGTCTTGGTCTGCCTCTGCCTCTTTTACCTTGTATTTTCCCTTCTAATATTACTTTTATTAGACTGTTGTATCTTTTAACATGACCAAACAATTTCATTCGTCTTGCTCTAATTGTGTTAGTAGTTCTTTCTTCATTTTTAGTTGTTTTAAAACTTCATCGTTTGTTTTCTTTTCTATCCATCCAATTCTACCTATTCTTCTATAAATCCACATTTCAAAGGCCTCAATTTTCTGTTCTGTTTTCTGGTCTAATGTCCATGTTTCTGCACCATACAGGAATATTGAGAAGATGTAACATTTTACTATTCTTAGTTTCAGCCCTGGTGTTATTTGTTTTGATGTTAGTATATTTTTCATGGCATTGAAATTACTTTTTGCCATTCCTATTCTTTTATTTATTTCAGTTGTACATTTTCCATCTCTGGTTATAATATGTCCCAGGTAGTTGTAGTTCTGAACTGTCTCTAGATGTATTCCTTCAACTTTGATATTTAATTGTAGGTCTTGTAAATCAAAAAGAACAGACAAAATTAAACTAAAGTGACGCGGTAACATGCATAGGTGAACTAGACAAAGGTTGATATTAAGGCTAGAGTAAAACACTCTTCACTCCTTAAAAATGCGTTCCGTATGTGGGACATGATGTTACTGTCCATATTTTGTTATTGACTAACGGCACAATTTGTTATCGTTGTGGTCAGTATCACGCCATGTCGTCCTATTTTACCAGAAGGAGTAGTCATGTACCTATTTTCCGAGGCTTTGAGAACTCTGTGTAGCAGTGAGTTGAGATGTATAACAATAGGTGAGCGAGAGAGTTCACGGGGAGGAGGTGGAAGTTTAAATGAGACAAAAAAAAAAAAACATCGAATTTTGCGTGAATAAGTGAGAGTCAATCAGAGAAGGGGAAAAATGTAAAAAGTTGTATGATTAGCACAGTCAGACGAGAAGTGAAGTCATCCGCCTGAGTAAGCTTCACTTCTCGTCTGACTGTACTAATCATACAACCTTTTACATTTTTCAGCCGCGATAGCTCAGTGGTTAGTGAACTGGACTACAACGGACAAGAGGTAGGGTTCGATTCCAACCGACGGCTTCCGGGTTCACCCAGCCTTTAATGGGTACCGGATGATTTTTTTCCGGGAAAGTTAAGCGGCACGGGCGTAATACCGACCACTTTACCCCAAAAATCATGTGCCGAAGGTCTGTAAAATATATGGTCACTAACACCATATTCCCTATACACCACTTGGCGTGACTTTACTTTTTTTACTTTTACATTCTTCCCCTTCTCTGATTGACTCTCACTTATTCACGGAAATTCGATGTTTTTGTCTAAGTTAAACTTCCACCTCTCTCCCGTGAACTCTCTCGCTCACCAATTGTTATACATTCTCAACTCACTGCTACATCTGCAGCAGTGTCAGTCAGATACAAATGTGCGCATCTGAGAATTGAACCAGAACCGAACTGGTCAATAGTGAGTGCCCAGTCACAGTCAACATGACATCATCAAGACAAGAGAGACACATACAGAGAGAGAGAGAGAGAGAGAGAGAGAAAGAGAGGACAGTAAAATATCGCTCAAATATAAGAAACCCTTGATGAGCAGACATAAGATGATAATAAAATTGGATGGAAGATGCATCACAGAAATAAAAAGCAGAATAGCTCAGGCCAAAATAGCGTATCACAAAATTAAAAACATCTTATGCATCAAATCGAGCCGCGATAGCTCAGTGGTTAGCGAACTGGACTACAAAGGATACGAGGTAGGGTTTGATCCCAACCGACGGCTTCCGGGTTTACCAACCTTTAATGGGTACCTGATTTTTTTCAGGGAAAGTGAAGCGGAACGGGCGTATACCGACCACATTACCCCAAAAATCATTTAACGAAGGTCTGTAAAATATATGGTCACTAACACCATATTGAGATAGAACTGCTTGCACAGAACAGAGACAGATGGCGAGATTGATAAAATATCTTTAAAAGAAAACTGCTAGAACAAAAAATCCATATAGGAGAAGGTGTATCTTGGTCTACGCCCTATGGGCCGGTTACGGCTCGAAAGGTCAATAGATAGATAGAACACCATATTCCTTATACGTCACTTGGCGTGACGGGGGACTTTACTTTTTTTTTTTTTTTTTTGCATCAAATTTGTGTCAATAGAAGTGATAAAGGGAGTTCATCGGTGCTATATAGATACAATTCTGACCGGCGGAAGCGAATCATGGACAGTAGACGAACAATTGAAAAGACGACTAGAGTCCTCGGAGATGGGATTTCTCAGAAGAATGTTGAAAGTTCCCTGGACAGCTAAAAAGACCAATGAGTAAATTCTCAAAGAGGCCAAAACAAAAAGGGACCTCCTAAGAAACATCAGAAAGAAACAATCAACATTTTTCGGGCACATCATGTGAAGAAGAAAGTTGGAAAACTTGGTTACAACTGGCAAAATACAGGGAAAGAGAGATCGCGGACGACAAAGAGAGAAAATACTGGATGGCTTTGTGCCATGGGTTGGAACACAGTCAACAAAAGAGCTGAAACGATGTACGGTGGATAGAATCTTGTGGAGGGACATGATCGTCTACGCCAACCGGTAGGGCACATGATGATGATGAGGAGGAGACGATTCAAAGTAAAGATCTCTTACCACCCCTTTCGGACCTCCATTCTCATATTATTCCCAGAAATCATCCATCAAAATAGAATTATGACAACGCCTATGGGAGGTCAAGTAAGAGTATAGGTCACGACATTGAACTCACTGGCAACAAAGTACATGTACCTCCCACAAGTGCTATCCCAGCAAGCTGTGCACCGCCGGGAACTATTGATGCATAATTCAACAGATAACAGGAACCAGTCTACAGACTGGACAGCTTCCAAGAGGTCAAGAGAGAGAGAGAGAGAGAGAGAGAGAGAGAGGGGGGGGGTATGTCATGACAGCAATTGCAGTGACGGGAGAGATTGTAGACAATAGCCACGACTCACCGCAGCTCTTCTTCCTCTTTGATGTTAAACAAATCAGTCACAGCCGTTTAAACTCATTTTTGTGCATAGACCACGGTCAAAGTCTCTCCATACAAACCTATTTTTTATTTTCTTACTTCTTTCCATATGTGCTTCATGGCTTCCATGACTTTTTCATATGTTCCTGGACATTGTGAGCTTTTTCTTTCCTTGTGGGTTCCATGACGGTGTATGCCTTGCCTATAGTGACGTCAAGTTTGCTAAGTATGTGCCCTGTCCATTTTCATGTTTATCATAAGCGTTCGATTGGTCCTTTTCTGTTACTCCTCAAATATCTTCGTTTCTGGTCCTTTATACTAACTGATGGCCAAAATTTTCATTAAATAGCTAATGTAATTAATATATACTATAATTTCGTTAAGAATTATAGATAAGTCTTCATTTGGAAGGGGATAATCTAATTGTCCGAACGGCCACATCTCGATCAGTGTTTCAGACCGTTTTTTTTTTTAAGCAATGTGGCTGGGCCACCGGAATCATGATTCTCGTGTGTCATTCTCCTGCTGAATTCTAGGCCTGTCATCTTCTGAGTTGAATGTACTGTAACCACGACATTATACACTTCAAGATAAGTAGGAAAGTGCTCTTCCTCGCTGTTATTATCTTTCCCGACTCAACGAGCCAGAAAACCATTCTTAACTTCAACTAAGGTTTTGAATCGATGTTGTATTGCCAAAGCCAACACGATGAAACATCACTAAATACTGCTTTCATTACTCTGGCGGTATACATGTTTGCATGTCAGTTCTTCTTCCCCTTTTCTCTTTCACTGATACCTAAACGGTGTTGTGGTTATATCATTTGTCGTTCTTGTGCTGCTCGAATTGTCTGAATTAGTGATTTCCCTTTGTTGTTACATGTCTCTGTCACTGCATCTATCCATCTTCTTCTGGTCTTCCTCTTGGTCTTTTCCATGCATTCTCGAGAAGAACGCCCTTGATGGTGATTGGTGAGGATTCATTCTGACCAGGTGGCCAAACCATTTAAATTGTTGTTGTTCTATATATTCTTGGCAGGGTTTTGTTCCTACTATTGTTCTTATGGTTTCATTTGGTATTCTATCTCTTCTTGTGTTGTTTGTTACTTTTCTCAAGCAACGCATCTCACATGTATTGATCTTTCTTAAATGTGATTAGAAAGGGTCCATGTCTGACTTTAATAGCACAAAGTTGGTATGAAGATGCTAATTTATCATTTGTTGTTTAGCTGGCATAGAAATGTTTTGATGTATTAGCAATGGTGAAAGCTGGTATGTGACAGCATTTCCTTTTGTATTCTCATGTCAATTTCTCTGTCTAGTTTTCCATCTTCTGTGAACATTGTGCCTAAATACTTGAATTCCTCTACTTGTTTTATTTCTTTATCTTGATCTTGATGTTTAATGGGTGTCTTAATTTGCTTATTCTTATAGCCTCTGTTTTTGCTGTGTTAATTTTCATACTGTAGTTTGTGCAGCTTTTATCTATCATGTACAGTTATATGTTTATTATATTGTGTTATTATTATTTCACGAAGGCATTTCTTATTTTTAAAAATAAATAGATCTCGTCAGCAGAGGTGATCTTTTCAGATTTGGCTAAGGATGTCCAACGAATGTGTTCTCTTCATGGAATCATTCAGTTTCACTGCAGTAGGGAATTCCCCATATCCATTCACAAAGCAAGGTGAACAATTCTGTTGACAAGGTCGACTATCGTGCAGCCCTAATAGACGACACAGGCGGAGATTCCAAATGACTTCCGTTGAATATAAAGTTCACAGTCACTTCTTCAATCCAGTTTCCTCGAAAACATTTATTTAAAACAAACAAAGCACTGACAAAAGTATACTCACAGCATTCTATCTAGGATCATTTTCATTTCTTTTTCTGTCGTTTTTTCCTAATACTTGTACCATGAGTTGTAGAGGAGAGGTATGTATAGGTTTCTGTGCATTGCTAGTTCTATAGCTTGAGTTGTTGTAGAGAAGAAATGTGTGAAAGTTTCTGGACATTGCTAGTTCTATAGCTTGAGTTGTTGTAGAGAAGAAATGTGTGAAAGTTTCTGGACATTGCTAGTTCTATAGCTTGAGTTGTTGTAGAGAAGAAATGTGTGAATGTTTCTGGACATTGTTAGTTCTATAGCTTGAATTGTTGTAGAGAAGAAATGTGTGAATGTTTATGGACATTGTTAGTTCTATTGCTTGAGTTGTTGTAGAGAAGAAATGTGTGAATGTTTCTGGACATTGTTAGTTTCTATAGCTTGAGTTGTTGTAGAGAAGAAATGTGTGAATGTTCTGGACATTGCTAGTTCTATAGCTTGTGTTGTTGTAGAGAAGAATGTGTGAATGTTTCTGGACATTGCTAGTTCTATAGCTTGGGTAGTTTTAGAGAAGAAATGTGTGAATGTTTCTGGACATTGTTAGTTCTATAGCTTGAGTTGTTGTAGAGAAGAAATGTGTGAATGTTTCTAGACATTGCTAGTTCTATTAACTTGGGTAATTGTAGAGAAGAAATGTGTGAATGTTTCTGGACATTGCTAGTTCTATAGCTTGGGTAGTTGTAGAGAAGAAATGTGTGAATGTTTCTGGACATTGCTAGTTCTATAGCTTGAGTTGTTGTAGAGAAGAAATGTGTGAATGTTTCTGGACATTGCTAGTTCTATAGCTTGGGTAGTTGTAGAGAAGAAATGTTGTGAATGTTTCTGGACATTGTTAGTTCTATAGCTTGAGTTGTTGTAGAGAAGAAATGTGTGAATTTTCTGGGCATTGCTAGTTCTATAGCTGGGTAGTTGTAGAAAAGAAATGTATGAAAGTTTCTGGACATTGCTAGCTCTATAGCTTGTTGAATTGTCACCTTCATACTGTTTAGTGATTGATTTCGATAACCCCATGTTCCCAAGTCGTTCCTTCTCTTTGTTATTTCGTACCTTATTACTGTTACTTGACCTAATTTACATAAATGTAGAATGTTGTTGATGTTGTTGTGTAGGTTCAATGTAAAAAAGCAAAGGCTCCGTCCACGCCTTTTAGAAGTATGGAAAACATGGCGTTAGTGACCATATTCTCTTCATTATATTTGAACTTCCGTTTCCCAAGATGGTGGATCTAGGTCACGTTCTCTCGATCGCTGCAGAAAGTGCATTCGGGATCTGATTAATGTCGGTTCTCCATTGCACTTTACTGCGTTAAAGTCAAGATGATGATCTACTTATTACATCTGCGCCGCTAAAGCGAAGTCGTACGCCGGCAACAGTCCCTTCTTGACAAATCAAGTGTTGTTGTGAATGCGACCTTCCACTGTCTAAACTTGACCTGCGCTTTACGTCACATTGGTGCTGTTCATGTCCGTTGTTGGAATTCCTTAACGCAAGTTATTTACATGTTCCTCATTAATGTAAACTGCTTCGTCAGCCGCAGTTTTATCTCTTTAGGGAATTTGCACCGTGTTTTGTTCGTCGTAGGCTGCTTTCACTAGAGTAATCAGGAATCTAAAGGGAGCGAAATTGTTGTGTGTACGACATTGTTGTATGCTACATCATCGTAACCGTTCATCGTATATCCCTAGACCGGCCGTACGCTAATCTTACGGTCTGTTGTTTGATGTGCGACGGGGATAATCTGACGACTAACTGTGTGTCTATATGTTCGGATGTTAAGTCAACAACGATGGCCTAACATCATCAAGCAATACATTTTTAAAAAAAATATGACGATCATCATTTTCAAAAGGACGTGAACTTCCGGTGTATGGTGGATAGGCGGCGGGAACAATTGAAGGCTATGCATGAAAAGTGTTCTTTGTTGTAGTTTCCTCATATTCCAAGTCCGGCTTGTTGCAGGAGCTACTGAGTTAAGTGCTCTGTGCACACCGTGAGATGTGTGTCTCATCCGTTTTTATCATGTTTCGATATTCCAATTGTTTACGATGAATGAAGATATTGTATGACAGGGAACAGTTGGCTGTGTTCACTTTCTGCGCGGTTTCACCTTATGTCTTTTGGCGTGTGCTGAGACTACTACGATGGGGACTATTATTACCTTTCTTTGTTTAGGAGATGAGATATTAATTCGGATGATTACGCTGGCACGGGCGTTGAGCAATTACGGATTTTAATTCGTTTGCAGTGATACCGGGGCCTTCCATAACCAAATAACCAAATTCTTCCACGACCGCGGCACATTATTATGTAATGTGGTCGGTATCACGCCAGACCGCCTTTACTTGCCAGTAAAATCTGAATCCCGGAACACCCTCGATCAGAAAAAAAATATGCCATTTCTGCGGATCGAACCCTGGCCCTACTGATTAGGAAGAGAGTACACTAACCACTCAGCCACCGAGGCTTCCGGGTTTAATATTCAACCATTGAATGCTTGATGCTCCTTAAAATATGTTACTTGAATTGCTGCTATTGTTTTTCTAATTTTCATGTTATATGTTATAACTCGTATCTGGCAACACAAAGTAGGGCAGGTCTCCGTTTCGCTTGCACAGTGACATGTTGTGAGATGGGTGCCCGTGTTGTGAGAACCGTCGTTTTCCAAGTAAGGTTGTTGGGTGTTTGACTTTATTTTAATGTCATGAAAAATATACTAACATCAAAACAAATAACACCAGGGCTAACACTAAGAATAGCAAAATAAATGTTACATCTTCTCAATTTCGTGTATGGTACAGAAACATGGACATTAGACAAGAAAACAGAGCAGAACATTACAGCCTTTGAAATGTGGATTTATAGAATTGTAGGTAGAATTGGATGGAAAGAAAAGAAAACAAACGATGAAGTTTTAAAACAGCTAAAAATGAAAGGAGAATTACTAAACACAATTCAAACAAGACAGATGAGATTTCTGGGTCATGTCAAAAGACACAACAGCCGAATAAAAGTAATATTGGAAGGGAAAATGCAAGTAAAAGAGGCAGAGGCAGACCAGACTAACATGGACGAATAACATCAAAAGATGGACAAGTCAGCCTATGACAATCTACACCATCAAAACAAGAGACAGAATGGAATGGCGCTCCATGGTAGCCAACCTTCGATGCGGAGACAGCACTCAATGATCATGATGAAGTAGGGTTAAACCACGTCCAGTGTTAGACTAGGTGAGCGCACAACCCTGCTAGCGTGGTGTGTTCAGTTGTGTTTGGAAAGGGTTTGTTGGTTGGATTATGTCACCATCTTAGCTCGCAAATGTCATCATTGACCGATGACGTTACGCCAAGGAGATTGTGAGCTGGCTTTTCTAAAGCTGGCTGTGGTTCAACTGTTTTTGTTTGTTTGTTTGTTTGTTTGTTTGTTTCTCTCATAGGTGATATATAAACTACAATCTGTGTATCTCGTAATAACTGCAATGGTATATATCCTTAGCCCAGACCTCAGAAATGGGATAGCTGCTGTCATGAGATTTTGTAACATTTGATGTTACGGGTTAGTGTTGTTTGGTAATGTATGTTGTTTGCTGCCTGGACTAAGCTTGTATCAGTCTCTTAATCTAAATTGCCTTCAGTCATCCATCATCATTGAGTCCCCTCCCCATCCAAGGTTGTCTACCATGGAACGCCATTCTGCTCTACCTATTGCTTTGATGGTGCAGGTTGTCATAGGCTGATTTGTCCATCTTCTGATGTTACTCGTCCATGTTAGTCTTGGTTTGCCTCTGCCTCTTTTACCTTGTATTTTCCCTTCCAAGATTACTTTTAGTAGACTACTGTGTCTTTAACATGCCCCAGAAATCTCATTTGTCTTGTTTGAATTGTGTTTAGTAGTTATCTTTTCATTTTTAGTTATTTTAAGACTTCAACGTTTTTTTCTTCTGCTTTTCTTTCCATCCTATTCTTTAAATTCTTCTATAAATTTGATATTCATAAAGTTGCCTTAGGCAATGATTATACTACCTAGGTATTTGCTTGCTTGTGTTCGCCAGATCACTAAAGGAGTACACCTCTTCAGCATCCGCCCTTAAAAGGACGTTAAGTGGGCGTGTCTACGTTGTATTGTGGTTTTCAGTATAACTGTGATATTTGCGCCTTTCGGTCCAACACATCCGACTTCAGCACGACATTTTTGAGTACCGAGTTGTCTTCCCTCTTCAATCCCTAATCGCTTGGCCAGACTAGACAGGTTAGTCTGTTACCAGAGTCATCGCAGAGAGGTGGAGCAGGGTCTGGGTGGTTCTGGTTCACCGATCGGACGCAATCCATCAGCTGTGGGTCGCTGACAACTTCCAGCTCTGGTGCTGTGCGGCGCGCCTTCGCCTCCACCTAGGTACTTGACGCATTTTAATCGATTTAACGTCTTAATTTGTTAGTACATATAATATAACCATCGTTTCTGCGTGCACGAACTCCGTGACACGGCTAGGAGTTCATAGGTGTGAGTACATTTTGACTGACAACTTAAACCTTGGAGAGGTCATTTTGGCCTATTCTAGATCTTAACCGCCAAAGTTCTTTAACGTATTTATGCCATTATTATTTATCATTAGTGTTTTTAGAAGGGAACAATCATCTTTTGTACAATGTTATAAGAAGGAAATAATCATCTGTTTAATCATGGTATTAGAAGGGAACAATCATCCTTTTTTTTAAACCATGTTTTTTTCGTTTTTTTTTTTTCCTTCGCCAGCTTTTACCTCTGACGAAGTCCCTAGAGACTAGGAACAGAATTTTGCGTGTTAATCCGTTTTTCCCTGGCAGCCGTGTGCACAGGGGTCCCTAGCCGCACAGGCAGATAACTCCGACTTCGGGTACTCATATTTTTTTCCGTCGATGAGTAATTGTCGTTTCAAGCCGGGCCTCGCTGCTGAGACAAGGGATGGTTGCCGCAGAGAGAAATCATAAATAAAAATTCCAACTGGTGTAGCCGGGATTTGAACCCACAACCTCTCTGTCTCGATCCCGGCGTCTTGCCTCGAGACCAACCAGTCTCAAAACCATTAGAAGGGAACAATCATCTTTTTTACGATTTTATTAGAAGAGAAAATAATCTTTTTTAAAACAATGTTATTAGAAAGGAACAATCATCTCTTTTAAAACAATGTTATTAGAAGGGAACAAATTTGCTCCCTTTTAATAACCATGTTATTAAAGGAAACAAACATCTTTTTTTACAATATTATAAGAAGGACAAAAATCATCTTTTTAACCATGGTATTAGAACGGAATAAATGCATTAGGAGAGCTGGGAGTACAAGTCATCACAAAACTACTCAATGGCATATATAACACTGGACACATACCTGAAGATCTACTAAAATCTATCTTCGTAGCCATACCGAAGAAGTCAGGCGCCACTGATTGTGAATACCATCTAATTATTAGTCTCATGAGCCATATGACTAAAATATTAGTAAGAATCATCATGAGACGTGTAAGGAACAAGATAAAACCAGAAATAAGTGAGGAACAATGTGGATTTGTGGAAGGAAAGGGCACCAATAATGCAATATACATCTTAAGAACATTGATAGAAAGATCTATAGAGGTAAAGAAAGATCTATATATGTGCTTTATAGACTACACGAAAGCATTTGACAAAGTAAAGCATGTGGAAATAATAAATATGCTGGAGAAATTAAACATTGATGGCAAGGATCTGTGAATCATTAAAAACATGTACTGGCAACAAACAGCAGCTATATGAATTAACAACCAAACAGGACAATTTAAATTTATAAAACAAGGAGTCAGACAAGGCTGTGTTCTGTCGCCGGATATGTTTTCACTTTACAGCGAACATATTATGAGATCAATAGTAGACAAAAAAGGAATTTAAGTCAATGGTCACAACATAAATAATTTGTGATATGCGGATGACACAGTATTAATAGCAGAGACAGAGAATGAGCTACAAGAAATGATAGATATAATAGTAAGAAAGCAACAAGAAAGGTCTCAGTCTGAATAGTAAGAAAACAGAAGTAATGGATATATCGAAGAAACCATCATCACCATCATGCAGCATAAAACTAAACAAGACAAATCTGAAACAAGTGCAATGTTTGAAATACTTGGGCACAATGATAACATCAGATGGAAGATGCAACACAGAAATAAAAAGCAGAATAGCTCAGGCCAAATAGCATTTCAGAAAATGAAAAATATCTTATGCAACAAATCAATGTCAATAGAAATGAGAAAGAGAGTTCATCAATGCTATATAGAACCAATTTTGACCTATGGAAGCGAATCATGGACAATAGACAAACAAATAAAAAGACGATTAGAGGTCACAGAGATGGGGTTTCTCAGAAGAATGTTGAAAGTTCCCTGGACAGCTAAAAAGACAAATGAGAAAGTTCTCAAAGAGGCCAACACAAAAAGGGAGCTCTTAAAAATCATCAGGAAGAAGCAATCAACATTTTTTGGGCGCATCATGAGAAGAGGAAAGTTGGAATACTTGATTACGACTGGCAAAATAAAAGGAAAGAGAGATCGCGGACGACAAAGAGAGAAAATACTGGATAGCTTGGTGTCATGGCATGGAAAACAGTCAACAACAGAACTCATACGATGCACTGTGGATAGAAGATTGTGGAGGGACATGATCGCCAACGCCAGCCGGTACGGCACATGATGATGATGATTGGAAGGGAACACTCATCTTTTTTAAAACCATGTTATTGGAAGGGAACAATCATCTTTTTTAAAACTGTGTTATTAGATGGGAATAATCATCTTTTAAAACCCATGTTATTAGAAGGGAACAATCATCTTTTTAAAAACAATATTATTATAAGGGAACAATCATCTTTTTTAAAACAATGCTATTAAAAGGGAACAATCATCTTTTAAAAACAATGTTATTAGAAGGGAACACTTATCTTTTTAAAGATGTTATTAGAAGGGAAAATAATATTTTTTTTAAAACAATGTTATTAGAAGGGAACAATAAACTTTTTAACCATGTAATTAGCAGGGAATAATTTTGAAAATAATAGCTATACTTACGGCATGTCCCCATTACTGTGGTCTCCAGGGGGATGTGGGGAAAGGCATATAGGACCAAATGGAACAACTAGATGGAAACAATTATAAGGGAACAAGTGGAATAAGTTATGACAACAGAAAAAAATCAAGTGAAGAAGAGATAGCGAGAAGCTGAGAGAAAATATACAAAATAATTGAAGAGAATAGTTTGGGAGAAAGTCAACAACAGAATAAATAAACAGCTGTAGAGACAGATGACCTTGGTCAATAGGCACGGCACTTGATAATCATGATGATGGTGCATGATAGCGTTGGTGACGTTGCCTTTCCACAACTTTCTCTCTCCAGAGTTCGTTTATCATTGAGGCCTTACATTTCTTACCTTGCCACTCTTTATTTAAAGCTGGTTTGTATCTTTCCTCTCTTTCTCTTACTGTAGTCACAATATGCTTCAACCGCTCCAATCTTACGGTAAATGTACAACAAAGGTGAGATGGTAGATGTACAACAAAGGTGAGATGGTAGATGTACAACAAAGGTGAGATGGTAGATGTACAACAAAGGTGAAATGTAGAATGGCTCAGGCAAAAGCAGCTTTCCAAAAAATGAGGAAGATACTACGCAATCTATTTTTGACATTCATCATCATCTAGTGCCTTCACCGTAACGAAGGTTGGCTACCATGGATCGCCATTCTACTCTGTTTCTTGCTTTGATGGTGCAGGCTGTCATAGATTGACTTGTCCATCTTTTGATGTTACTTGTCCATGTTAGTCTTGGTCTGCCTCTGCCTCTTTTACCTTGTATTTTTCCTTCCAATATTACTTTTAGTAGGCTGTTGTGTCTTTTTACATGCCCCAAAATTTCATTTGTCTTGTCTTAATTGTATTTAGTAGTTCTCTTTTTATTTTCAGTTGTTTTAAAATTTCATCGTTTGTTATCTTTTCTTTCCATCCAATTCTACATATTCTTCTATAAATCCACATTTCAAAGGCTTCAATTTCATGTTCTATTTTCTTGTCTAATGTCCATGTTTCTGCACCATACAGGAATATTGAGAAGTTGTAACATTTTGCCATTCTTAGTTTCAGCCCAGCTGATATTTGTTTTGTTGTTAGTATATTTTTCATGGCATTTTTGACATTAGAAACAAGAAAAAGAGTTAATCTTAACATATGAATGTCAGTCATCGACAATAAGACAACAGACAAGGAAATCTCTGGAGTCTGTAGAAATGTGGCTTATAGAACAATGTTGAGAATACCATAGACAGCTAAGAAGAGTAATGAAAACGTTATGAAAAAGGCTAAGGCAAAAAGAGAGCTAATTTCCAATATAAGGAAGAAACAATCATTATTTTTTGGCCACGTAATGATAATAGAGCAACTGGAATACATTCTAACAACTAGGAAAATTGAGGGACTAAGAGAGAGGGGGAAGCAAAGAGAAAAGATACTAGACAGCCTAAGAGAGTGGGGAGCCGCGATAGCTCAGTGGTTAGTGAACTGGACTACAAAGGACAAGGGTAAGGTTCGATCCCAACTGACGGCTTCCGGGTTCACCCAGCCTTTAATAGGTACTGGATTTTTTTCTGGGAAAGTGAAGCGTCACGGGCGTAATACCGACCCCATTACCCCAAAATCATGTGCTGAAGGTCTGTAAAATTTATGGTCACTAACACCATATTCCCTATACGCCACTTGGCGTAACGGAGTACTTTACTTTACTTACTAAGAAAATGGCTTGACTGAAGGTCAACAAGAGAAATGATAAATAAATATCCACATCGAAAATTGTGGAGAGACATGATCACCTACGCCAGCAGACCCGGTACTTGATGATGATGATGATGCTCCAATCTTACCACATGATTGTTAGACGAATAAGAAGATTGGAGACAAACGTAAACAAAGTAATACAAGACAAAAGGGAGATTATCATTATGTTTTCTTCTCTAAAACATCCACAAATTAAGAAGCTTATATTATTTGTGTTCATATAGAAATTCAGCAGAAATAGACTCAAAATGCAACAAAGCTTGTCAAATCATTGGACAGCTATCCCACAGAAATTGTTTTGTCTAATAAGAAAATAATTCTATAGGCAAAACGGGCTTTCTACAATACAATCTTCATACCAATGCCAGTCCTGGACCCTAGATGCAAGAACAATAAAATAAAAATAACCTCTACTGAGATGAAATGTGTTAGACGAATGACAGGAAACAGTCTGAGAGATAAGATCAGAAATGAACTGAGAAAAAGACCTAGGAGTAACCCCATCCATAGAATATATAAAGAAACAACAGATAAAATGGTGTGGGCTTGTGACAAGGCAGAGTGATCAAAATACATCTCAAAGAGCCTTCAATAAATGTTGCAAGAACAGCAGGCCCAAAGGCCGACCACGAAAACGATGGATTGACGAAATATTATAAATACTAGGAAACATAGCAGCAGAGGCGAACAGAAGAACAAAAGATGGATCGATGGACTATTAGAAGCACTAGGAAACATAGCAGCAGAGGCGAACAGAAGAACAAAAGATCGCAACTTATATCTCCCCTCGACTCTGAAAGGTAAACGAAGAAGAAAAGAAAAAAGAATTCATTAATATCCAGTAAAATATAACATAGATACACCATCAAATACCATGCCTGCTGTGGTAGGTGTCCATGTCTCTCCACAGTTCTTCATAATTTCCGAAGCTGACTTAAAAGATACAGTGCTGTTTTCTAAAGTTGTCTGGTACTTCTCTCACACTCTACTTCCTTTTACTCTTCTCTTCTAATTTTTGCTAGTTGTCACAATATGCCCCCAGCTGTTCATTTCTCATTACACGGACCCCTCTCCTCCTTTTAAAGTTTAAAAATAAATAAATAAATAAAATGATGATTGTTTTACCTTATGCTAGTGATACCGCCTTCTTTTTTGTCTTGCCCTCATTTAGAACTTGCAGGTTATTATTTTTTTTTTTATCAGGCCAAGCTATGCTCAACATTCTTCTCTTAATTACATTCCCGTGGCCTTCAAAGAACGTTCTTGTCTGTTGTCCAATATAAACAGAATGTTAGCTGGAGTATTTATTGTTAACTTATTACGGAAGACAGAAATGGCGATGTATAAAGCTCTTTAAAGATAGGAAAGACAAACAAATTAATTTGGTTAAAAGACTCAAATAAATCACTTTTGAAAATTTCAAAGAAGTAACTTATATCTTGGAATCTGTGCATGACAGGTGGTCTTCAAGTAGTGCGGTCTGCGCATTGACAACAAAGTTAGATCTGTTCACGTGAGCGGAATGTTTGATATACAACGTTGATAACCCTGACACTGAATTTACCGGCATGCAGACGGTGTGAAGGGAAGGGTGGCCATGTTGTGACGTCATAATCAGCCGCGATAAGCTATACAGGAAGGAGATAAAGAATACGTCCTTGATGTCATTCCTTTCTACCAGATAGAAAATTGTTCACGTTGTCTGTATGTTATTTGTGGATGCGCCGTGCACCGATTTGTAACATTTCTCGACAATTCTTTCCTCATCAGACATATACCACATTGCTGGATGGATACCTGGATCCATCTGTGGAGCTATGCAGCCTTACTCCTGGTGATCTAGCGAGTGTTGAGACACATTGTGCTTGACTTCTGTTGATGTTGTAAGATACGAGGGGGAAGGGTTTGCTGCAGGTTTCAATACCAACAAATAACAAATAATATTTCATAATTGATCAACGGAAGTCGAATTAATGAGTCCGTGTACCGTTCAAGTTTACCCGGGATCTTATATGTGTCAGACCGCAGAATGAAGAAAACAGGGTAGAGTAGCAGTCATTTTTTCAGACTGCTAACACATACCTTTTCCTTGTATTATTCCCTACTATTGCCTCGGAAGTTTCCCTATTTAATAATATTTATTTATTATTATTTGTCTCCAGTATATAACCACTGGAAGCTACTATTCGTGCAGTTTCGTCCAATAAATGTTTGTCTCCAACACAAGTATTCAGCCCTACTGGGAGATACTTGCCTTAATAGGAAAGTACAGAAATACAATTTATTTCCGATCTGTGATCGTAACCCTATGCTATAGTCATGGGAACGCCTTCGTGTAAGACACTACTCACAATAGCTAATTTTTTAATTAGTTGAGTGGCTGTGTACCAAGCGTTCGGCTTCTCGTGGCAAGGCGCAGTGCCATGGAGTACTGCTTCGGACCAAATATTGTTCTTTGTTTTTTTCTGTTGTTATTTATTAGTCATTTTTTCCGAGTGCTAACACATACCTTTTCCTTGTATTATTCTCTATTATTGCCTCGGAAGTTTCCCTATTTAATAATATTTATTTATTATTATTTGTCTAGAGTAGCAATAAGCTGTAACGAAAATAAACGAAAGCAAATGTTCTCTCCCCTTGATAGGGTTACCATACCACTTATTTTCTCTTTTTTAAAATGTTAATTATTATCATCAGCATTAGAGCAACGTCACATTTATGTTTGTTTCTCGCCGATGTAAAGCTGTTACCATGCCACTTTTTCCTTAAAAAGAAAATTGTTCATGATTATCATCAGCTTTTAGCAGCTTAGCAGGCACATTGTGATTAGGCTGTTATTACCCAGATTTTTTCCGTACTAACGGCACATTTTTGAGGCTACTCACGCCTGGCCAGATATCCTCATCATTGAGTGCCGTCTTCGCATCGAAGGTTGGCTACCATGGAGCGCCATTCCATTCTCTCTCTCTCTCTCTCTCTTTGATGTTGCAAATTGTCTTAGGTTGACTTGTCCATCTTTTGATGTTACTCGTCCATGTTAGTCTTGGTCTGCCTCTTGTACCTTGCATTTTCCCTTCAAATATTACTTTTATTAGGCTGTTGCGTCTTTTAACATGCCCAAAAATGTCATTTGTCTTGTTCTAATTGTATTTAGTAGTTCTCTTTTCATTTTTAGTTGTTTTAAAACTTCATCATTTGTTTTCTTTTCTTTCCATCCAATTCTACCTATTCTTCTATAGATCCACATTTCAAAGGCTTCAATATTCTGTTCTGTTTTCTGGTCTAATGCCTGTTCCTGGCCAGATATGTTAACATTTATTGAGTCACTGTGGCCTTGACAAAACTAAGACCAACTTTAAAAAATAAAAACATCGCTCATAAAATAAACTGTTGAGCTTTTTTGTTGCTTTAATGATTCTATATTTATGCCAGATGTTGTTGTTGTTATGTATCCAAAAGCCCGCGATCTGACGCCCTTCGGTCCAACGCCATGTAATGATATCTGCTGGTGTTTATGAGTTTCCTTGTTCCGTTTAAGGTGTTCCATTTATCAGGTCTTTCATTATCAAACGGTGGAGTCTGTGAACTATTTTCCCCACCCAAGGATGAAATCTGCACGCGCTTCGTCGTCTTGAAACTTCACTCCATGTCAAACTGTGGCTCTGCTGACGTGACGGCCATTCATGTGTTCATTACTCCAGGCCGTGGAGTCAGGCAGGATTCACGTTGGCCAATTTCCCATCACCTACTGTCTACTGGGGCATTCCCCGTCACCTACTGTCTACTGGGGCATTCCCCGTCACCTACTGTCTTCTGGGGCATTCCCCGTCACCTACTGTCTACTGAGGCATTCCCCATCACCTACTGTCTTCTGGGGCATTCCCCGTCACCTACTGTCTTCTGGGGCATTCCCCGTCACCTACTGTCTTCTGGGGCATTCCCTGTCACCTACTGTCTACTGGGGCATTTCCCATCACCTACTGTCTACTGGGGCATTCCCGTCACCTACTGTCTACTGGGGCATTCCCCGTCACCTACTGTCTTCTGGGGCATTCCCCGTCACCTACTGTCTTCTGGGCATTCCCCGTCACCTACTGTCTTCTGGGGCATTCCCCGTCACCTACTGTCTACTGAGGCATTTCCCGTCACCTACTGTTAACATTTATTGTCTATGCTCCCGAAAAGAAGTGGGAGATAGAAAATATGGGAAGACATACTCAAAGAAGCGAGATGTCTTGATTTCGTTGGCTCACACAAGGAGTCACGGACAGACAGGGAAAGAGGAAGCTAGAAACAAGTGTTGGGTGTTATTGCCACCAGCTTTACCGCAACACTGCATTAATTTGACTGTTCCCATAAAGAAAGTTAGCCGAAGCCATATATATATATTGCCTGAACATCTTCAGGGTTGCGAGATAGAAAGGTAACGTATGCGGTCTCCGCATCAAAAGTTGGCTTCTATTGAACGCCATTTCACATTGTTTGATGGCACACGGGTTCTCCAGTCCAGCTCTTGATATTGTCAGTTTATAACGTTTTTTGTCTGCCTCGTTTACTTTGTATTTTCTCTTTCATGATAACTTGCAGTGTGTTAATGTGGCTCTTTACGAGACGTGGAGATGCTCGCCAGCACAGACCTCCCGACTATCTACACGCTGCTCAAACAACGTAGGTTACGCTGGCTTGACCACGTGCACCGGTATAAAAAATGACCGCATACCAAAGGATATACTTCATGAACAACTAGCAGATGGCAAAAAAAAAAAAAAAAAACAAGGGGGCGCCCAAAACTTTGATTTATAAACGTGTATAAAAGTGACGCGAAGACATCAACCCTGCAGCATGGGAAGTGATAGCTGCAGACCGCAATCTTTGGAAACGCCCTAAAGCTTCAACTCAAGCAAGAAGCAGACAGATTCATAGAAAAAGAGAATACACGGCGAAAGAAAAGAAACAAAAATTCACAGGGACGCTGTAAAATTCACAGTCAACTATAACTGACGGAGACTACTACAAGGAAAGGTTTCCACGCCTTGTTAGGCGTATGGGAAATATGGTTTTAGTGATTGTATTTTTCTATGACCACGGCACATTTTTGGATGATGTGGTCGGCAATACGCCAGGCCGCCTTTACTTTCCAGAAAAATCTCTGGTACCCATTTTAGAGGCTGGGTGAACCCCGGAGCCTTGTCAGTCAAAAAAAAAATCGCCACTACTGGGGATCGAACCGGACCTTCTGGTCAGGAAGCGAACGCAATAACCACTCAGCCAAAAAGGGTTCCAGACTACTACTACTGCGTTATAAAAAATGTTAGGTATCTTGTTCAAAGTAATTATTGTTTAGTAGTTCTTTCTTTATGTTTAACTGCTCCGACAATTGATTATGTATTTTCTCTTTTATCTACCCAATTCTTCTATAAAACCATCTCTACACAGCTATTTAATGTCCCCATGAGGGAGTAAGAGATAACACAATTGGACACAAACACAAGTTCATCATCATCAAATACCGGGCCTGCTGGCGTGGGTGATCATGTCTCTCCACAACTTTCGATCACGACAGTTATTTATCATTTCTGCTGTTGACCTTCTGCCAAGCCATTCTCTTAAGCTGTCTGGTATCTTTTCTTTTGCTTCCCTCTATCTCTTCCTTCGTCAATTCTCCCAGTTGTTACAATATATTCCAGCTGTTCTCTTCTCATTACATGGCCAAAAAAATGATGATTGTTTTCTTCCTAATATTGGAAATTAGCTCTCTTTTTGCTTTCGCCTCTTCCAGAACGTTTTCATTACTCTTCTTAGCTGTCAATGGTATTTTCAACTTTCTTCTGTAAAACCACATTTTTACAGACTCCAGCGATTTTCACAGCGGCAGAGGACAATGTAACATACACACAACAGTGCTCAGAGCCAAAATAATGGAGAAACAATCGCGATCATACAGACATAATGTAAATAAAATTGCAACCATCAATATTTGCGGTATCAGAGACAAAGAAGAACAATTAATTGACGCAATGATAAAAAGAAGAATCAAAATACTTGGAGTAGCAGACACAAGACTGAAGGAGAAACAAACAAGGAAAGTGTACATGAATTATACCATAATAAACTCAGGAGTTAACACCAACGATGTAGCAGACACAAGACTGAAGGAGAAACAAACAAGGAAAGCGTACATGAATTATACCATAATAAACTCAGGAGTTAACACCAACGAAGTAGCAAAACACGGAGTAGGATTCATTGTAGACCCAGAAACGTCCAAAAACATTATAGAAATACATCAACATTCAGAAAGGATAATTACCCTAAGAGTAATAGAAAACAACGTCAATATAACATACATCCAAATATATGCACCTTGCAACAACAACGACGAAGAGAGCGAAGAATTCTACGAAACACTTAACGAAATCATAAACAAAGTAAATAAGAACGAAGATCTACTGGTGATGGGGGATTTTAACGGGAGACAGGAAAACGCAATTATGAGAACTCCAAATATCTGGGCCCATTTGGAGATAACACAAATAGAAAGAACGAAAATGGCAACCGAATGCTTGAATTATGCAATCAACATGAATTATGCATAACTAACACTTTCTTTAAGCATAAAGACTCACAAATATACACATGGTATAAATGGAACGATAACAATTGTAAAGTCAAATAGATTTCATCCTAGCGAGAACACAAAGGAAGAGGAAAAATCAGAGATAGCAGAGCGGTACCTAACATCACAAATGATACAGACCATAAAATGGTGCTAATAACCATCCAGAAAGCAGAACAAGACAACAAGAACCAATTGAAAACAAGAAAACAACCTGAAAGGACAATAAAATTAAGCCAACTTAAAACAGAAGATAAAAAGAAAGAAATAGAAAAACAACTAGAAAGCCAATTTAAACAACTACCACAACAAATAACTACAGTAGATAACGAGTGGCTCATATTCAAAAAATCACTGACGAAAATAGCAACCACAATATGCGGAACGAAGCAAAGAAAGAAGGAGGAAAGATGAGCACTCCATGGTGGAATGACATAGTCAAGAACGCCATAAAAAGAAAGAAAAAACTATACAAAATCTGGCTAAAAACTAAAAAGCCAAGCGATTATGATATATACACAATAGAAAGAAGAGAAGTGAAGAAATTAATCAAAGAAGAAAAACATAAAGCATGGATAAAATTTGGCGAAATGATTAGTAACAACCACAAATCAGCAACCAGAGATTTCTATAGAACAATTAAAGCCATAAGACAAAAGAAAGACAATTATGACCCAACTGAAATCATCAATGATAAACGAGGCCAAGCAATAACAAACAAAGCGCAAATCTTAACGAGATGGAAAGAATATTTCGAAGAGCTTTTGAATGTAGAAACAGCGAGTCCAAAAACACACAAAAAGCAAATAACAGTTGGCGATAAAGAACCAAATATACTAATGGAAGAAATAGAAGAAACATTACGACTAGCACCAAGAAACAAAGCCCCAGGAATCGATAACATCCCAAGTAGAAATGCTAACAGCAGCGGGAGAGGCAGGATGTAAATGGCTACACAGAATATTCAACGCTGCATGGATACAACAGCAAGTCCAGACGATTGGAAACAGTCCATTATATTACCAATATGGAAAAAGAAGGGCAGCAGAAGAGACTGCAACCAATATAGAGGAATATCACTATTAAGCCACACAGGGAAGTTATATGCCAAGATAGTTGAAAAAAGATTGAGACCAATTATAGACCCACAACTAAGCGATGCTCAGATGGGCTTCAGGAGGAACAGAGGTTGCACAGATGCCCTGTTTATCATAAAACAACTAGCGGAGAAAACAATAGAGCATAATAAAACACTGTATACAGCTTTTATTTACCAAGAAAAGGCGTTCGATAGGGTGGACAGGGAACAACTATGGTCCGTATTGCCCTTGTACGGAGTGAGTCACCACCTAGTAGAGATATGCAAGAGCCTCTATGAAAGTAGTCGCACTACAGTAAGATCTTCAGCAGGCTACTCTAAACACTTCACCATTAACTCCGGAGTAAGACAAGGCTGCGTGCTTTCCCCCTTACTTTTCATCACATATATGGACAATATAAGCAAATTAGCATGCCCAATCAAAGGAAACATACCAACACGGATGACAACAAACGATAACACAGAAGAGAACGAAATATACGTACCAGAAAACAACAGAAGAGAGGAAGAAATAAATGAAATACTATTTGCAGACGACCAAGTTCTGATACATGAAACAACTGAGGACCTACAAGAACATATCAACAGGCTAAACAACACTTGTAAACAATACAACATGAAGATCAACATAAGCAAAACCGAAGTAATGGCAATAGCGAGAAAGGAAGAAAAACTAAACATCATAATAGATAATACATCTTTGAAACAAGTAGACAATTTTAAATATCTGGGTAGCACGCTAACACAAGACAATAACCAAGAAACAGAGATAGATATAAGGTGTAACAAAGCATGCCAAGTTATAGGCCAAGTATCAACACTATTGAAAAACAAAGCAATAACTACGGAAGCAAAAGGGGCAATATACAAATCAATTTTCTACCAACTCTGAGCTATCAGTGCCAGAATTGGACGCTGGACTCTAGAACAATAAGAAAGATAACGACCACCGAAATGAAATGTGTCAGAAGAATGACAGGAAACAGCTTAAGGGACAGAGTAAGAAACACTGACCTGAGGAAGAAACTCGAAATTGAACCAGCCATCGAATACATAAAGAAACAACAGATAAATTGGTTCGGCCACATAACAAGACAGAAAGAACTAACAATGAATCAAAGAGCCATAAACAAACGCTACGAAAACGTCAGATTAAGAGGAAGACCGAGAAAGAGATGGATAAATGGAATACTAGAGTCACTAGGAGGAATAACATCAGAAGAGGCCAACAGAAGAGCAAAGAATCGCAGATTGTTTCTCCCCTCGACGCCAACAGAGGAAGGATAGAAGAAGAAGAAGAAGCGATTTTCTTGTCTGTTGTCCTATTGTCCCTGATTCACATCCATATGTTAAGACTGGCTCTACATAACATTTAAGAAAATCTTTTTCTTGTTTTGAATTGTAAAAAAATGGATTGCATAGTATCTTCCTCATTTTTTTAAAGCTGCTTTTGCCTGAGCCATTCTGCATCTCACCTCTGTTGTACATCTTCCGTCTGAGGTTAACAAAGTTCCCAAATATTTAAATTCATTTACCTGTTTTAATATTGTTCCACTTGTCTTTATTTTGCACTGAGGTGATGTCTTTTTCTTTGTTGTTATCATTACCTCTGTCTTTTTATCGAAACAAGTTAACAAACGTAAAATCTTATTGATGTTCATAACTACTAGAATTTGAGATTCGTCTTTATAAGCACACTATTACAAGCTGTTGTGGGATTCTGTTTTGTTTTTCTTTCTCGAGAATTCTTTCTCTTTAACTTTCTTCTGGATATTTTGACAAGTAACTCCCTCCGCGTTGACGAAACAAAAATAGAAAGACAAAAACAGATTGCAGTGATATTTGTGTTATTTCCTTGAGCTTTTGTGCGGGTATCTCGTGAACGCTATCAAACTAACTTTAACCGACAGACGAGCTGCATGTTTACGGGCACTGCGGGCCGTACGAAACTTTATTTTAATTGGATTGGCAGGGTTGCTATGGACTTGCGCTTGTTTTCAGGTACGTCGGTTGTTTTCGGTAACTTAAGTACTTCTGCGTCGCGCTAGTTTATTTTCATTTTATGAACTGTTCAGCGTCCTTAACGACGGATCCCATCAATCAGTTTTCGTCACCTTTCAAACACTAAACCAGGGTCGGAGTTCAAGTTTTTAATGTGAGTGAAAAAAAAAATGGCACGTCATTACAGTTTTATTTATGTGTGCCATGGGTAAGAAACGAGTGGGCGTTTGGTACATGAAGATTTAATCACAATTCTGAACCCAGGTAATGCGTTTTATTAAAACTGCAGAGCTCCAGCAAAGAAAATATAAACTGTGTCTGTTTCGTGTATTAGCCGGGACAACTTTTTCTACTGTCCGTCATCGGCTGTTGGTGTAACCACATCTGAACTAGAAACTGGAGCTGGGTTAGTAGAGAATTTGTTGCTGCGCGCAGTGTTTCCTTTAAACAGTGTATGTCTGGTTGAGGTTTCGATAGCTCGCTGTTTGCTTACAAATATAATTCTGCTTTGCTTTGTTGTACCTTGCAGCACAAGGGGAAATGTTTCAATAAATAAATATTTAGTTAGCCATTTGTTCGGCTTCACGATGAAAAAGTCGGAACAACATAATGACAAAAGATGAGCTGGGCGCATGGTTGGTACATGTATATACGCGTGCGTCCCGATTTATCCTGCATCGTGGCTGACACACTCCGTCTTCGGCAGGCTGTGTCCTGGTTTTGTACATGAGTTTTCCTTCTCTCAGGGTGGATGCCGGGCCAGGACTGTTGGGTCCGCCATCTCTGAGAAACGTTTCTACTTATATTGTCTTCATCGGTAAAAATGAGACAGAAACACAACATATTACATGAAAAAATAGGAACTAAACATGGATGTTGGACATGTGATGAGGAGAGATAATAACCGAATAACAAAGCAAGCCCTCGTGTGGGAAACAACAGGTAAGAGGAAAAGAGGCCGACCCAGAGAGACACTAGCAGCAGGAATCGGCTCCCTCAATGAGATAGAGCTGCTTACACAGAACAGAGACAAATGGCGAGATTTGATAAAATATCTTTAGAAGGATTGAAAACTACTAGAATAAACATTTAGATAAGAGAAAGGGTATCTGGGTCTATGCCCTATGGGCCGGCTACGGTTCAAAAGGTCATTAGATAGAAGCATGGATTAGAAGCGAGACAACAATTATCTCAACTTGGATCATCAAGTAAAATCTCACTAGCTACACTAGAAGTCATGAATTTACATCCTTAGTTTGGACGACAAGTCATGTAGTGTAGTGGGGGCGATCCCAATTGACAAGCCATGTAGTGGGGGATCCCAGCCAACAAGCCGCGCAGTAGAGGGTCCCAACCGACAAACCACATAGTAAAAGAGGGGGGGGGGGGGAAGAGGGGTGTTAGGTATCCCCTCAACATGGGACAAATGTTGCCAACAAAGAACTGAAGTTTGCTGCACTTATAATTTGTGCGAGGTTCCATTTTTTGTTGTTGCTGATCCACGTTTTGGGTTGCTTTCTTTTCTGTTGTAATTGCATACAACTGTCAATGGTCACCATCAGTATAAGCTGGTTGTTGCTTACTTATAGTGCCTTGATGAAAATTTAATTTGGTTTTACACCAAGTTACCTTTTTAATATCATTGTTTCTCACAGTGATCATCATCAAGTACCGGGCCTACTGGCTTAGGTGATCATGTCTCTTCACAACTTTCGACAGTTATTTATCATTTCTGTTGTTGACCTTCTGCCAAGCCATTCTCTTAAGCTCTCTGGTATTTTTTCTCTATGCTTCCCTCTATCTCTTCATCCCTCAATTTTACCAATTGTTACAATTTATTTCAGCTGTTCCCTTCACATTACATGGCTAAAAAAAAATGATGATTATTTCATCCAAGATTGGAAATTAGCTCTTTTATTTTGCTTTGACCTCTTCCAGAACGTTTTCATTACTCTTCTGTCAACAACAGAAATGATAAATAACTGTCTAGATAGAAAGTTGTGCACAGACATGATCACCTACGTCAGCAGGCAAGGCACTTGATGATGATGATTACTAAATTATCATTCGTACATCAACATTAGCTTTTGTTGAGTTGAGATAATGCCACAAGTTGATGCGGCAGAGTGCCCTTTGACACATTAATGTGGCGGGTCATAATAGCTTTCTTGACATTCCCAGCTCTTACTGGAGAGGTTGGAGTTCCTCTATCCCAGGGTATGCTAGGAAACTACTAGTCCAGCCAGAGGTACTGCAATACTGGGTCTTCTATATTAGTAACAGCCACCATTACAGGGAACACGG
Source organism: Megaustenia siamemsis (assembly GCA_032433765.1). NCBI lineage: Eukaryota > Metazoa > Mollusca > Gastropoda > Stylommatophora > Ariophantidae > Megaustenia > Megaustenia siamemsis. The sequence goes on from JAVIAB010000124.1 coordinate 24,082,120, forward strand.
CTATCCTAGCTTCTGTTAGCCAGCCTGTTTTGACACAGACTGTTACCAGGGGAGACCATGAGGAGGTAGAACTGCTAAGTCTTGGTCAGCTGATGGTGCACCGACCTTTTTATTGCGACCGCAAGTCGCAGGCACTTCTGCTCCTCCAAATTAACTTTTGTTAAAAATGTCAGTTTTTGGTATTAAAAAATTGTAAGTACTTCCATCAAGTATCAGTTAAAGAATGGATTTAATGTACAGGGCTCAAGACACCATCCATAAATGATACTCAATATCCAAAGTTAGAACTAAAAAGCAATTAATTCACTCTGAGGATATGATTGGAGACAATAATAAATTAATATTATTATAGAGGGCAATTTCGGAGGCGATAATAAATTAATATTATTATAGAGGGAAATTTCGGAGGCGATAATAAAGTAATATTATTATAGAGGGAAATTTTGGAGGCGATAATAAATTAATATTATTATAGAGGGAAATTTCGTTCGGAGACAATAATTCAGCAAATCATAGGAGGAAGAGGTATGTTTATAGCACTCGGAAAAAAATGACAAATAATCAACAACAGAAAAAAAATAACATAATATGGCCCGAAGCAGAATTGAACCCGTACTCATTGGCGCCTCGTCTTGCCACAAGAAGTCAAATGCTAGGGAACACGGCCAATTTTTGTTAGCTGAATTGACCGTGTTTCCTAGCATCAGGCTTCTTGTGGCAAGGAGCTGTGCCGATGAGTACGGGTTCAATCCTGCTTCGGACCATATATTATTCTTTTTTATATGTTGATTATTTGTCATTTATTCCAAGTGCTGTAAACATACCCCTTCCTCCAATGATTTGCTGAGGATATGATTACTGTACTAATAGAAATCACATTTTAAAACTCTATATATTGTCCTTTCGAGCCGAAGATGGCACATAGGGCAGAACCACAATCTCAAAAACAGAAAACCTTGCTTGCCAAAGTAGAGATCACTCCTCTAAAATATATTGCGCTGTTTCCATAACAATACTTTTTACAATGACAGCTTGTCAAGCCATCGATCAAACTCCTTAGTCGCCTCTTACGACATGCCTGGAAGGTCACAGTGTCACTATTCTTTACTTCCCTCATAATGAGGCCCTGGTAACACACAGGAATTTTAAAACTACAAGACAAAAATAAGAAAACAGTTTAGAAAGCCACATATATTACCAGCAAGCTACCAGAACCACCTGTGCATATCATTTCCACTATCTGATGAAAAAAGTTTGAACACCCATAGAATCAGCTGGAGGTTAGTGTAATATATGGGTTGAAAGGTCATATCCATGGAAACTAAATTAATATTTATTCATTCATTTTCCCCTAGGGCCGAAGTCATAGTTCTTCATGATTGACAATCTGCTGCTAAGTCTTGGTTGTTTCTTAGTTTGATGGTTGAACCTTCCCTAGCAACTCTTCTGCATAGTGATTCTCATGGTCTACCTTGTTTTCTTTTACCAGATAGTTTCCACATGACTGCCTAATGGGGAAGTCTTTTTCCACTCATTCTCAGCACATGAATGATGTATTAAATTATTAAGATGAACATTTATACAAAACATTAAAATATTGGTTAAATGTGGAGCTAGTTGGACAGTAGCAGCATAGTTCACTGATGGTTTGGGAGGTTTACAGATCATTATGTCCTACCATTCAGTCTCCATCAAGTTTTAATTATCTTGGACACTGATGTGGACAAACTGTGAAGGTAACAAACCAGCTGAGAGTGTAGCTTTGAGGAAACTATAAAGTCTAACTAGGGATCTACTGCACAGCTGTTTATCACCAATTCTTTAGTTGATTTTCTCGTGTGCAACTTTCCAGGAAGATAAAATACACATTCATCCTCTGTTATATTTTCAAAGTAATTAGAAGAAGTTTTTGCTATAAGCATTAACTATTTTATAATCCTGTGTGTTACCAGGGCCTCATTATGAGAGAGGTAAAGAATAGTGACACTGTGACCTTCCAGGCATGTCGTAAGAGGCAACTAAGGAGGTTAATCGATGGCTTGACAAGCTGTCATTGTAAAAAGTATTGTTATGGAAACAGCGCCATAGATTTTAGAGCAGTGATCTCTGCAATATGTGCCATCTTCGGCTCGAAAGGACAATAGATAGATTAACTATTAGGACAGCATCCCTACTTAAATATTTGCTTTAACTAAATATTTTTACTTTTTGTTTAGGGTGTCACAAAATAAATTTGTTTGCATACAAAAATCAATTTTTAGAATGAGGGAAATGTACTAGGTCAGGACTTCATCCATAAATGTTGCAAAATTTAAAAGATTAGAATTAAAATGTCACTTTGAGAATAAAACAAACAGCTGTAACTGAAGATTTCCTCCCTTGGCCATGGACAGACACAGACGGTCTTTGGTATCTTGACAAAGAAGTCAAGAACATACATGTTTTATGAGATGATCACATATTTCTTCAACTTTGGGTGATCTGTGCAAAGCTATCATGCTGTGCTCTCTCTAGCTATGATACACTCACTGTTCAACACTGGTGTCACCGTTCTCTATCAATTTATCCACCAATCAGAATTTTCCCTTTTCTACTGGTATCCATTGCATGACGGTTCTTGAGATTATGCCTGGATCTCTTCATATCACTCACATGACCTTTCTGGCTCTAACAATAGCTTGATATCACTGTTAGCAGCTCACACGAATTACATTTTAAAAGATTCCTGACTTCCTATTTTCTCACAATATTTACGAAGCAGATTGTATGGGCATAACCTGATGTTTCCTATCTAGGTCAATATAAAAGCACTGAAGTATGCAGCTTTCATAAATTTTAAGGTTCATTTGAATGTTTTACTGATTAGACCTTCAATTGTTGATATTGACAAAAGAAGTCTCTCAATGACCCTCAATTAAGAATCCACAAAATGGATAAGCATTTGCTTATGTAAAATACATACAGCAAGTTGTTAAAACAAAACAAAAGCAATAAAGCTCATGTGAGTAACAAACTGCATATATACCTAATGTATGCATAACATGAGAGTAAGCTTGTAGAGGCAAGTGGCCAGTCAATGGAGAGAACAAAATAACTCCCTCTCTAGGTGCTTCTATCAAGCTTCAGGATCAGATGTCACAACTTGCACAAAGTCTAGGTGGCTGAATGGTTAGTCTAATTACCTCTTGATCAGAATGGTCTGAGTTCGATTCCCAAAAGTGGAAGATTTTTTTTTCAGACCAGGAAGGCTTCGTGGCTCACCCAGCCTCTAAAAATGGGCACCAGAGAATTTTCTGGTAAGTTAAGGCTACCTGTGATGTGCTGACCACATCACCCAAAAATGTGCCATGACCATGAAAAAACATTGCCATTAATACCATATTGCCCATAGACCTAGCAAGATATGGAGGGAACTCTAACTTGCAGAAAACAGCTCAATATGACCAAACTGCACACGTTTGGTCCAGAAATATCAAATCAACAATACACAAATGTGTGGCCAGAAACATTTATGACCAGCTCTGATCATAATGTCTCAACAGTTGCAGATGTTACTCCCAGTACAACCAAAGAAATGCAACCCCACAAAGTAAAAGTTATTGTCCTGATCACTTGCAATGAGATATTACTATAGAACAGATTATGTTACATAGAACAGAAAATGTAATGATCAAAGAATGTGACACATCTACAAGATGAAATTAGTGATAGGGAATGACAGATGTGCACGTATGTACGCACGTGCATGCATGGTCGCGCACACACACATTATATTGTTTCATAAATTAAAAACTGTCAAAATAAATCTTTATGAGTCTATACATTTTTTATTTTGGATACAATACTTATGTAATAATTTGTAAAGAAAAGAGCATTAATAAAATGCACCCCCTTCCCCAATTCAACAAACTAAATGTAATCCGTAGAAGCCAAATAATCACCTGTACCATTGAGCAGTTGCCACACACTGTACCAGAGCTCATAAATTTGGCCATGACTGACAAATTCAGCAGTTCTAATTTTTCATATTCCACATTTGCCTTGCCAATTTGTTATCACACCTTGTTATTGATAACATCCTGGTTAAGTGGACTTCATTTATCCATCACACCATAACAAAATCCAGGTATAGCACCACAACAACAGAACATCCAACCTTGATGAATCTGTACTTCTGAGGTCAGGATGTACAAATAGATGCAACAAATAAGCAAACATTAGAAAGAAACTATCCCCATTTGTTAGTCACAACAAATCTGACAGTCAATAACTAGTCATGTGACCATCATAGTATTAAACCGTATCAACGGGGATCATCAACCAGAATAATAATCTTTATCCCCAGGATGAGCCAACAAGCCACACAGTAGGATTTTTTTTTTTCCATTTACACCTAATCTAGGAGTCTTAGTGGTTTATGTGCTCACTTCCTGAACAGAAGGGCCTGGGTTTGATCCCCAGATTAATTTTTTGGTCTATCAAGGCTTGAGGAAATGAAAGAACGGGTGTTCACCCTCCCTCCAAAAATGGGTACCAGAGATTTTTCTAAGAAGTAAAGGCAGCCTGGCGTGATACTGACCATATTACAAAAACAATTACCGTTGTCATAGAATGATATAGTCACCAACACCATACTCCCCGTCATCAAGTACCAGGCCTGCTGGCGAAGTTGATCATGTCTCTCCACAACTTTCAATCACGACGGTTATTTATTATTTCTGTTGTTGACCTTCTGCCAAACCATTCTCTTAAGCTGTCTGGTATCTTTTCTCTTTGCTTCCCTCTATCTCTTTCTTCTTCAATTCTCCCAGTTGTTACAATATATTCCAGCTGTTCTCTTCTCATTACATGGCCAAAAAATATGATGATTGTTTCTTCCTAATATTGGAAATTAGCTCTTTTTTTGCATTGGCCTCTTTCAGAATGTTTTCATTACTCTTCTTAGCTGTCAATGGTATTTTCAACATTCTTCTGTAAAACCACATTTCTGCAGACTCCAGTGATTTTCTTGTCTGTTGTCCTATTGTCCCTGATTCACATCCATATGTTAAAAGACTGGCTCTACATAACATTGAAGAAAATCTTTTTCTTGTAAAAAAAAAAAGATTGCAAAGTATCTTCCTCATTTTTTTGGAAAGCTGCTTTTGCCTGAGCCATTCTGCATCTTACCTCTGTTGTACATCTTCTGTATGAGGTTAACAAAGTTCCCAAATATTTAAATTCATTTACCTGTTTTAACTCTCCATACACCTAATCTCATGGTAGATGAGAATAAGTGCCCAGTCTCTACACAGATGGATGATGAAATTTGGCAACTAAAAATAGAACAGAGCAAGTTGTACGCCACCAACTCCACAAAAATTAAACCTGCAAAATTGCAACTATCATCGATATAACATTAACAGATTTCTGAAATGACTCCACACAGACCATTGCTATGTCAGGATTTGTGCACTGCACTGAAATGTTTAAGCACATCCAGGAGTGAGATTTGATAACTAACAGATATTGTTGTGTGCAATAAAGATGATCTCATATACAAGAACTAAAACATCATGTGTCATACCGACTGGCATTATGTCCTTCCACAATTTTCTATCCACAGTGCATCATATCAATTCTGTTGTTGACTGTTTCTATGCCATGACTCCGTAGTAACTATTATCTTCTCTCTTTGTCACCCGCAATGTCTCTTTCTCTGTATTGTCAGTTGTAACCAAGTACTCTAACTTTCCTCTTCCCATGATGTGCCAGAAAAATGTTGATTGTTTCTTCACTTCCTTTTGTTAGAATCCGCTCTATATAACACGGATGACTCTCTTACTTCTATTGACATAGACTTGTTGCACAATACTTTTTTCATCTTATAAAACATTTTATACTAATGCAGTAAATATGAAATTAGAAAATCATACGCCTTATAAGCAAAAAATAATAGACACAAGCATTACAACAAAGTTGATATTTCATCTTAATTGTTGATTTTTGGTTTTACCTAAGAGCAAATTGTGTATTTGTATGTTTATTATTACTGATAATCCACTACAGAAGTTTACATTCTTACAATATGTCAAAGGAAATAAACATATGACCACTACATATTGTGTGGGGAAAAATTAAACGTTTTAATGTACTCAGCACCAGATATTCAAACAAACATAAGACTTTTTAGGATTGTACTAATTATGATTTTTTCCCTTTCTTCTTTTTACCAGCATTAGCCGTGGCCACATCCAGTTCTTGCAGAAATTTCTGGCATTTTCCCATAAGAATTTTGATGGCTTCTGAGACTAAAACATCAGGGGGAAGAATTCCGGTGGATTCCACTGAAACTGAAGGAACAAAAAGAATTATATTTAACACTTAATTAGTGCGGGTATCCAGCAGTTATTGAAATAGAACACATACACAAAAAAACGTTAATGAATATGCTCAGAGATACATACATACTATGCAGTTAATGAAAGTGCTCAGAGATATAAACATACTATGCAGTTAATGAATGTGCTCAGAGGTTGACGTGAGCCCGACGAGTCTTCTTATACACCCACTAAGTTTCTCGCTTGTTGCTGTGCCCATCTAAACTCTCATCTCTATCTCTTTCATCCAAAGGAGTGATGTGGACTCATGGTTGTTGAAGTCCTGTACCCTTCCCACATCTCGGAGGACATTGATGCATCGTCCCGATCCACTGGTTGACCGTCTTCAATGACAACGCAGATAGCCAACCTGTCTGCTCTTTCATTTCCCTGTACTCCCACATGTCCAGGGAAGTAGACAAAGGTGACCCTACATATTTTTAACTTCTACAATGACTCTATCCATTGCCTGCATACAGAGCCCGCCTCCACTTTTCTTATCATGCTCAATCGAGTCATAGTACGTAGGCTTGGGTGTGAGTCTAACCAGATGAATGCCCTGGTCACTGCCATCACCTTTATCATCATGCGACTCATGGTCATAATTATTGATGACATACAAATTGTCACTTAGCTTGTTGATTACTGACCACCCTCTTAGAATTTGGTCATCGACAAGATGAAGATATGAAAAATATATCAGGAAGCTTCCATTTATCCCATCCTTCTACCATTAGATTAATCTCTGCAAGATGAAGATATGAAAAATATATCAGGAAGCTTCCATTTATCCCATCCTTCTCTATCTATCTATCTATCGTCCTTTTGGACCGAAGACGGCACATAGGGCAGAACCACAATCTCAAAAACAGAAACCTTGCATGCCAAAATGGCACATATTGCAGAGATCACTGCTTCTAAAATCTATGGCTCTGTTTCCATAACAATACTTTTTACAATGACAGCTTGTCAAGCCATCGATCAACCTCCTTAGTCGCCTCTTACGACATGCCTGGAAGGTCACAGTGTCACTATTCTTTACTTCCCTCATAATGAGGCCCCGGTAACACACAGGAAATCCTTCTACCATTAGATTAATCTCTGCGAGATGAAGATATGAAAAATATATCAGGAAGCTTCCATTTATCCCATCCTTCTACCATTAGATTAATCTCTGCGAGATGAAGATATGAAAAATATAACAGGAAGCTTCCATTTATCCCATCCTTCTACCATTAGATTAATCTCTGCGAGATGAAGATATGAAAAATATATCAGGAAGCTTCCATTTATCCAATCCTTCTACCTTTAGATTAATCTCTGCAAGATGTATTTTCTATTTATTCATTGTGACACAATTTTTCTCTGGGTGATTATTTTAGTAAAAGAATTGACTTATATATATAAATCTATACATCTCATATTACTTAATCTGTCAAAAGGGTGTTTTCATAGACAGGAACTTACTTTTTGGCAAACAGAACAACAAAAATGCACAGAAGTCCACAACTAGGGACATAGACATGGCTAAACTCTGAGCAGACAAACATTAATGCAATAGAAAATGGAATTTGTAGAACAAAATGCTCAAAATAATCCAGACATGGTCGAAATATTTTATTTGCAATTGTTTATGTTATATAGCAACTGGTTTTCTGGAAAATAAAATATGTTGCAAGTCCAAAAACTGAAACAAAAATCAACAGACAATATAGGTGAAAACCTTCACTATAATTACCTACTGCTTGTGTTTCTGTCTCTTTACCATAATAAAACTTGCTCGAATGTCTTCAATCAACAAGTTACAATAATGGTGACCTTGATTTCTTTCTAGACAAATCTATTTACACTCAAAAACCAGTAAGTGATGACCTACTTCTATTAATGTAAGACTTGAGCACTGTTTCTAAAATTGCAACACACAGGAAAACTAGCAACCACCAAACAATATTACAACTTACATATAAAGTGATCTCTAACTTTCAACAGAGAAACACCATCTTTCAGGTCATCATGTCGAAAAACATTGCGACTGCAGGTATCTAGACGGGTATTCACAACTTTGGCTACTTTTGTTCCTGGAGATACAATGTATTTTATTAATGAAATTTTCATAAAGTGAAAGCAAATATCACTAAAGTGGTTATAGCATTTATCTGCAACAATCACTCCCAGCTTATCTATGATATTTTGCACCTACCTTCTTGGTATTCCTCTATGCTCTGTCTATTTGGTATCATACACCCCCCCCCCCCCCCAAAGATCTCTAGATCATCAAGTTCTCAAATATGACCAAAATATTTTAATGTCCCTATTTGGTTATTTAAGGCCCCGGTATCACTGCAAATGAATTAAAATCCATAATTGCTCAACCGCCCGTGCCAGTGGAATCATCCGAATCACTAACTCATCTCCCAAACAAAGAAAGGCAGCTGTAGTCCCCATCATAGCACTCTCAGCACACGCCAAAAGACATAAGGCGAAACCGCACAGAAAGTTAACACAGCCAACTGTTCCCTGTCATACGATATCAGCATTCATCGCAAGCAATTGGAATATCGGAACTTGATCAAAACGGATGAAACACACAGCTCACGGTATGCACGGAGCACTTAACTCAGTAGCTCCTGCAACAAGCCGGACTTGGAATATGAGGAAACTGTAACAAGGAACACTTTTCAGACACAGCCTTCACTGGTTCCTGCCGCCTATCCACCACATTGCCCGGAAGATCACGTCCTCCTTAAAATGATGACCTTTATAGTATTTAAATGTATGGCGCTTGATGATGTTAGGACATCGTGTTTGACTCCAACTACGAACATACAAAATACAGTTCGTCGTCAGATTATCCCGGTTGCACACCAAACAGATCGCAAGATTAGCGCATGGTCGGTCTTGGGACACACGATGAAACAATATGATGACGTAGCACGCACAATATGGCTGCGCCCATGTATTCATGATAACTCTAGTGAATGCAGTCTACAACGAACGAAACACGGTGCAAACTTCCCAAAGAGATAAAACTTTGGCTGATTTGACGGAGCCCACCACATTAATGCGTTGGAAATTGTAAATAACTTGCGGCAAGCATCTCCATCAACTGGTCATTGAACAGCACTCGGTGTGACGTAAAACGCAGATCAACATTAGACGGTGGATGGAGCATTCACAACACTTGATTTGTCAAAACGGAGTATTGCCGTGCGTGCAACGCCAATTCAATGGCGCAGATATGACAAGTAGAACATCATTTCGACTGGAATGCAGAAAATTGTAATGGAAACCCGAAATTGATAAGGTTCCAAAGCAATTTCTGCAGCGATAGAGAGAACGTGACTTAGTTCCGCCATCTTGGAAACGGAAGTCCCTATGTTGTTTAGTAACTAGTTTTCTGAAACATTAAGTTGTTGCAAAATGTGTATATTTGTTCTTTTCTCTGTTTATAGTATTCTTCTGTTATACTTACATCCATAGGTATATAGATTTTTCAGAAGATCTGTGATTGTCCATGTTTCACAGTTATATGTTGCTATGTGAGAAGTAAAGGCTTTTAGAAATCTAATTTTTGTTGTTATATCTGTTTCTTGTTATATGCTGTGCTGTTACTTTACTTTATTAATGTTTATTTCAGTCATCTTTTGATCTTTTTTTGTAGTCTTTCTATTATTTGTTAGCAATGAACCAAGATATTCAAAACATGATTTACTCTCACACTTTCCATTTGTTGTCCATGAATGCATATATCAGATTATACATGAGTTTTAAAATCAGAAAACAAAAATAATACAGAACAGACAAAACTCATTATCTGTGCAGCACATGCAGATACAGAAACATGACATTAGCTATAGTCTTGAAACTTGAACAATTTTTAGAGGTTTGTCTTTTCGATTAACTATCAACTAATTTCTGTATTTTGAAAAGGAAGGTTCGAATACTTGGTTACAACAGGCAAAATACAGGGAAAGAGAGATTGCAGATAACAAAGAGAGAAGATACAGATAGCTTGGTGTCATGGCATGGAAAACAGTCAACAACAGAATTAATATGATGCACTGTGGATAGTAAATTGTGGAAGGACATTATCGCCTACACCAACAAGTATGGCACATGATAATCAACAAATAATTTCAATGCACAAAATTGAGCTCTAACTTCCACAAACAAACAAAAAAGCTTTTATTCTGACTCAATTAAGAGGTTAACATTATTTTTCCTTTAACTCCTAAACCTGGAAAAACAGACAGGAATGCTTGCTATAAAAAAGTAAAGAGCCCCATCATGCAAAGTGGCCTGTAGGGAATATAGTGTCGGTGACTATGATTTTTGGGGTAATGTGTTCTTACACCCGTGCCACTTTATTTTCACAGAAAAAAAAATACGGTGCCCATTTAAGGCTGAGTGAATCCAGAAGCCGTCAAACAGGATCGAACCTGACCTCTTGTCCTTTGTGAATGTTTGCTATGTTCAACATTATTTTATATTTTGACATAATTATGAGACATACCCGAAGAACACATTGATACCATCAACACTGAAGGCAGAATGATTACCAACTTTGCTTTCCAGATGATATAGATGGGCTAGCAAGTGATGTATCAGAGCTCAAAGATGTAGCTGTATGCCTAGATAAGACATCACAAGTATATGGAACGGAGATCAATGCTGAAACCAAACTAATGACAAACAAGCCATTGAAAGAACAACAACAGTAAATGGGTTGTCACTTGAAATGGTCAACCAACTGAAATATTTGGGATCTACTGTCATTGAATGTTTCAAATTAAAAGTATTAGCCAAAAGCAGCCATGGCAAGACAAAACAACATATGGAAAAGCAAAACCAGCACTCTACAAATAAAGAGCAGACTATTACAAAAAGTAGTGTTAACCGTACCTTTAAATACACCATCAAAACATGTACACTCACTGCTAATACAGGATCTGGGAATGAGATGGTACAGAAAGATCTTGCACATAACTTATGCAGATCACATCACCAATTGAAATGCGCAACAAATTGTAACGATCCACAGCACCAATAAAAGACCTACAGTCCTAGCCAAAAGACAAGACAAAGAATCATAATGATCTCAAATTATTTTCTGAATTGTACTTTCCTTCAATAAATTTGGATAAAACTATATTGTCACAGGGTTAGAAGAAATAAACAAAAGGTTAAGGATAAAGAGTGGCTAAAATGAAACAGACAATGAATGGGACAGAAATAGTCAATGAGGACACAACAAAAGAACCTAGCACAGGTGAGAGTAGACAACCTGATTGTGAAGTGGAGAGTAAAAGGTTCCAGAAAATGACAGAAATGGTGAATCATATATTCTGATTTCTGAGACACAGACTGAACAACAGTAAAATGTTCAAACAGTTTCAGAAGGAACAAGGGCCAACAAAAACACATCCATGCCAAGCTGTTTGGAAATCCTAAGGAACTCTCAAACAAAATGTATTAAAAATTACAGGACTGTTTTTTGAGACATGAAACAGACAGTGATCAAAAAGTGGAAGAACAACAGTGTAAATAGCCTAAAATAATAATGATGACATAGTGGTAAGAACTGTAGCCAGAATTACCGTTTGGAGAATCCACAAGTTCAATAACACCAGGAGAGAAGCATTTCTGTAACTTCTCAGCTTGTTCTCCATGAAACTCTCTCAGCAGCCTGATCTCTGGCAAAAGTCTGTATGATGCTGTAGCTGTGAGGATACATAAAGAACAATTATAAGTGATTGCAATATCTCTTATAATATCTTGCAAGTTGACAAAATTCCAGTCAATGATTATAGATCAAGAAAGGCATACAGAGAAAAATGTTAAAGAACATAATGAACGTGAGAACAAATCTTGGAACTGACCAGCTGGTCATAATGATAAAAAGTACGGGAATTATCTGCACAAATGTGATATCAAATATTCATCAAACAGGATGAAGCAACCATTGCATGAGAATGAATGTTGTGCGATAGTTACTGCTGGTAATCTAAGACCCCCTTAAAGAAAACAGCTATTGTGTCAGACTATGGGCCTAGGCTATATGAAGTCCAGGACATGTGTCTTCGTCCCATGTAGCTACTACATCAGAGGGCCTCAAACTTTAAAATATTGTGTGAATTTATAGTCTCGGCTACTCATAAGTCTGTGACAATGAAGGAATAGACAAGCTTGCTTTAAAGGCACATACAGTGGGAACTTTACAGGTTGACCAAAGAGATGCACAGACATTTCTTGATGTTACAAATGGACACCTGACTTATAGGTTGCTACAAAGTTTCCCAATATACAAATACAAAAATACTTACCAACTGGTGAAAATTTTGCATGGTCTTTACCAATGCCTTTTACACAGAAAAGTTCTATGTCCAACTCCTGAAATAAGGGAAAAAATATGTAGTCTAGAGAAAGAAGTATAATAAAATAATTCAAAGCTAAAAGAGATGCCCCTCAAAAAAAATCTAAAATGAAACAAATGGTAAGCAATAAACTAAAGAAAACAGTTCATTTGACCTACAAAAAATATCACCTAAACACACACATTGTTTACTTTTGCAAACAAAAAAAATTGCTGTTTATGCGAGATTCTTTTACTAAACTAAAATAAATCAGAGTGTGAAATATTTTCTGCTTGATATTTCAACAAGAAAACCTAACCACACTGCTGCCCTGGTTAAAGGTGCTTGTCTCATTTTTAAAGGTAACTGGTTTAAATTCACAATAATACAACTGGTCCAATAATAACATCAGATGGAAGATGCATCACATAAATAAAAAGCAGAATAGCTCAGGCCAAAATAGCATTTCAGAAAATGAAAAATATTGTATGCAACAAATATATGTCAATAGAAGTGAGAAAGAGAGTTTATCGGTGCTATATAGACACAATTCTGACCTATGGAAGCAAATCATGGACAGTGAACAAATAAATGAAAAGACGATTAGAGGCCACAGAGATGGGATTTCTCAGAAGAATGTTGAAAGTTCCCTGAACAGCTAAAAAGAGCAAAGAAGAAATTCTCAAACAGGCCAACACAAAAATGGAACTAAAAAACAGAAAGAAACAGTAAACATTTTTCGGGCACATCATGAAAAGAAGAAAGTTGGAATACTTGGTTATAACTGGCAAAATAAAATAAAAGAGAGATCGCGGACGACAGAGAGAGAAAATACTGGATAGCTTGGTGTCATGGCATGGAAAACAGTCAACAACAGAACTGACAGGATGTACTGTAGATAGAAGATTGTGGAAAAACATGATCGCCTACGCCATCCGGTATGGCACATGATGATAGTTTAAATTCTATGTAAAGCTATCTAGTTTTTTGCAGCAATCCTTCATCTAAGGGTAGATGAGATTGAGAGCCTAATCCTACTGGAGACTGAAAAGTTGATTACACAGACGCAAGAAAGAACAGACAATCGAATTTAAAGTGCTAACCTAATAAATCTGAGCAAAAATATAAAATAGTAAGATTCCCAATATCATAAAAAAGTTGTATGAATAGACTGTCATTCATGACAATCCTCGCCATTAGGGACCATGCCAAATGTTGGAGGTAATCATGTCTTTCCACAATGATGTTCCTGATTATTTTAACTTCTAATAAATTACAAACAATTATGAAAACAAGATTTTTTCTTAAAGAGTTGTACTTCATTACACAACAATTATCATATTATAAGGATATGGATACTTCCGTTTCCAGGATGGCGGATCTCGTCCACGTTCTTTCGATCACTGCAGAAAGTGCAATTGGGGTCTGATTAATTTCATTTCTCCATTGCACTTCACTGCGCTAAAGTTAAAATGATGATCTACTTATTACATCTGCACCGATAAAGCGGTGTCGTACGCCGGCAGTATTCCATTTTCGACAAATCAAGTGTTGTGAATGCGACCTTCCACCATCTAGACTTGTTCTGCGCTTTACATCACATTGGTGCTGTTCATGACCATTGTTGGATTTGCTTGACGCAAGTTATTACATGTTACTCATTAATGTGAAATGCTTCGTCAGCCGCAGTTTTATCTCTTTAGGGAATTTGCACCATGTTTTGTTCGTCGTAGGCTGCATTCACTAGAGTAATCAGGAATCTAAAGGGCTGTGTGTGCGACATTGTTGTGTGTGCTACATCATTGTAATGGCTCATCGTAAATCCCTAGACTGGCCATATGCTAGTCTTACTGCCTGTTGTTTGATATGTGACGGGGATAATCTGACGACTAACTGTGTGTTTATATGTTTGGAATTGGAGTCAACAACGATGGCCTAACATCATCAATCGCTATACATTTAAAAAAAAAAAATATGATGATCATCCTTTTCAGGAGGACGTGAACTTCCGGTATATGGTGGATAGACGGCAGGAGCCATTGAAGGCTATGCATGAAGTGTTCCTTGTTGCAGTGTCCTCCTATTCCAAGTCCATGGGGGACTGGTTGGTCTGGAGGCAAGACACCGGCTTCGAGACAGAGAGGTTGTGGGTTTAAATCTCAGCTACACCGATTTTTTATTTATGATTTCTCTCTGCGACAACCACCCCTGGTCTCAGCAGCGAGGCCCAGCTTGAAGCGTCAGTTACTCATCGACGAAAAAAACATGAGTACCTCTGAAGTCGGAGTTATCTGCCTGTGCGGCAAGGGACCCATGTGCACACAGCTGCCAGGGAAAAATGGATTAACACACAAAATTCAGTTCCTGGTCTCTAGGGAATTCGTCAGAGTTGAAAGCTGGCGAATGCAACAACAACAATATTATTATATGGATACTTCCAGGCAGCATAAGTGTTCAATATCTAGAACAAATGTACTGTTTTACAAATTTGTTGTTGCAAGGAATCTTTATATATTGTGATGTTGAGCAGAACTATAAAAAAAAAAAAACACAGAACTATACTTTCAGCAGATGAAAATGTTACACACATACTTACATGTCCTTGCCTCAGTGAAGCAATCAGTATATCTTCATGTACAGGTCGTATATTTTTACATTTCTGAAAATATAAAACTTCATAAATCACTTGAGAAATAACTAAAGCACAGCAAACTACATGGAGTGTTTAAACCAAACAAAACTCAGATAAATCATTTGGAGAAGATGGGCATACTCTCTCACTTCTATCACTGTCACTAACTGCAATGCAAAATCTTTCTCTTAAGAGGCGAGTCAAATAAATTAATATTTTAGTCATGTTGACAGTATTCTAACTTTGCAAATTATAGTAAAAACAAGAAACATTGAACTTTAAAGCTCAAAACATGTTGCTATCAGTATCAGTTCAATGTTTCCCCTGAAAATAGCATTTATTACATTGCAGTACAGGTCAGAGCCAAGCTGTTCTCTATCATGCATTTTGCAGGACACATACAACATTATCACTGTAGAATTTTGGGACATGATTAACTGTGATTCCTACTCATTTGACCAGATTTAGTAACCATCGCCAGACAAGTGAAGTAGTCTTGGGTTAGTTTGTTGACCCCACTATAGCCAGCAAACTATTGATTGACAAATGATATTGGTTCATGCCACTCTCTATCAATATAAACAATAATTACAATGTATTCTAAGATATAATTGACTTCTAAACCTGCAATGGCATGAGTTAACAACAAATTTGGTTCAGGACTTAACAATAAAACTGCAACTAATCATTACCAAGTACAATGCTTGTTGGTTTAAGTGATTATATCTCTCTCCAACTTTTTACCTAAACAGTTTTTAATTCTGTTGTTGAATTCCTACAAAAGCACTCTCCCAAGCTGTTTTTTAGTTTTCTCTCTTGATTCCTCAATTATTTTCTTTAATATTTCCAGTTATCACACAAGAACTGCAGCTGCTACTTCTCAATGCATGTCCCAAAAATTATGAATGTTTCATCCTAATTTTGGGTACCTCTGGCCTCCACACCTCAGTTTTCTATAAATCCACAGATGCCTATTGTTATCTTCTCTATACTTCATCACATTCACATTATTGTCGTTCTCACTGTTATTGTGTCTCTGTCACATCTGTCAGGTTGACCAAGATTTTTCCCAACAGGTTCACCTCATGTTAGGTTTCTTTAGCTGCCGGCTTTATCCAGATTCGAACCTCCAGTCTGCTTGCAAGCGGGTCCTCCTTATCTCTCATCCCGAGGCACTCACCCCTTCCATAAGCGCCACTCCCCCCCCAAGAGAACTATACTCACCCATCATCCTCACAACCTGGCCGCTGTAAAGATACTCAACCGCTATTGTTCCATTCTCCACTCTTGATCCCACTACTCGTCTACTCTTTAGTGATCCCCTAGGATCGCATTCAAACGCGATAAGAATTTGGGAGACATTCTGGTTAGGAGCCATCTCCCACACTCCGACCATCAACACTTGGGTACGGCCCCTTGTGGTAGTAACTGCATCACCTGCACCCATGTGCCTCACGCTGACTCTGTCTTAATCCCTAACGGATGGTTAGAGATTGAGCATGGCTTCACATGTGTGTCCTGTAACATTATTTATGCCATCATATGCCAACAATGCCACATGCCTTATATTGGCGAGTCTGGAAGACGCTTACCTGAAAGATTTTGTGAATATTTTTGAGATGTTCAACAGAATACTGGTACTCCAGTGTCTTCCCTTTTCAATTTATCGGACCACAAGGGTAAAGATGATATCCGCATCACTGGTATTGTCCTGTGCCACCCCGGCAACGGTAGCTGGTTTGCTTTGGAGAACCGCTGTATAGTCCAATTTGGTTCGCTGACCCCATGTGGCATGAATGTATCTCACTCATATACATAGTTTCCCTTTAATTTCTCCTTCCTTATTTATAGTCTTCTTTGCTGCCCATGTTTGGGCACTTTGGTCTATCCACTATGCCGTGCTATTCATAGCTCTCCTCCACTAGACCCCTACTGCGATACTTAGGTGGTCGCCTATACCTCTTTTGTCTATCCCACTTATCTTTCACGTTTCTTATTGTACCCCACCCTCAGGCATATCATTCTATCCGCCTTTCGAGTACTGGTTATTCTTCTGTTCTAATCTTTCTCCTTAGTGCATGCACACTAAGCTCGGTGTGTATTCTTCTGGTTATGGGGGTGTTATGCGCACTTTTCTGCACATATATGATTGTCCCTGTATGGATTTGCATATGCATGCATGTGCCCGTATGTATGGGTACAGGTATTCTTGTATGCACATGTATGTATGTAAATATATATATATATATATATATATATATATATATATATGGATATTTATATACATATTCAGACATATATATGTATGAGCGGTTATGTTTGTAGATGTATATATGCGCTCTTTTGTATGAGTGTATGTATACATGTATGTGTGGCCTCTTAGATACTTATAGAAATTGTCAGTGTCTTTGTAGTCTGGTAACCTAGACAGTGTTCCTCCAATCACATATTTTTAGAACCCTTACAGTGTTGACCATCAGGGTAATTACAGCATACAACTGCGTGGATTCTCTTTCTTTCTCATTCCGGTCACTGTCCATGACACAGGGAAGAAATTTTTCTTTTCTTAAATCAGTTTTGATTATTTTGTTTTGGATGTTTCATTACTAGTTAGCTATGTAGGATTAGTTTTATTTACTTACATATCTGTGCGTGTGTCTTGTTTGTTTGTTCCTGCTGAAGGCATATTGAGCCGAAACATCATTCAAATTCGTGTCGTCTATTAATCACGTAAAGCTTTTACTATGCCATTTTTTTCTATATTTGTTTCAATTCTCCCTCACATTTAACTTTACTGCAGCTTCGCACTTTTATGCATTCATTTGAATTTATTTGCCGTAACCCTAATTTTGGTAATAAGTTTTATTTTTGTTTTGGCCTTTTTTACAATGCCCTAGTTATTCATTTTAGCTATATGTCCAACATTTCTCTATAAGATATAATAAGATAAGTTATTTGATAAAAGATAGCAGTAACTGTCAGTTATAAACTTTTGATTAATGATTGCACCAGAAAATCCCTCAGTATCCTTTCTTGGCATAAAGTAAAAAAAAAAAGTAAAGTACCCCCCATCACGCCAAGTGGCGTATAGGGAATATGGTGTTAGTGACCATAAATTTTACAGACCTTCGGCACATGACTTTTAGGGTAACGTGTTCGGTATTACACCTGTGCCGCTTCACTTTCCCAGAAAAAAATCAGGTACCCATTAAAGGCTGGGTGAACCCGGAAGCCGTCGGTTGTTGGGATCGAACCCTACCCCTTGTCCTTTGTAGTCCAGTTCACTAACCACTGAACTATCACGGTGCCCATTCTTGGCATAAAGGTTCATTAAGAATTAAGTCAACAAATAAATTAAGTTATTCTCTGTTCACTTGTTTCAAGAAAACTTACTAAATGTTCTTGCCCAGGCAAGGGAACCCACTCCATGTCTTTTGTATACACTGCAGACAAAGAACAATGACAAATTATACATTATACAAATTCAAAGTCACTACGCATTAAAAGAGAGTGGCAGCACAAATAAAAAAAAAAAAAAAAAAAGAATAAAAACCACAAAAAATATAATTATAATCTTTATCATGATTATTCCATACTGAAATTGAGGACAACACATGATCATTAAACAATTCCCAGGATTATCTTCCATAACAAAGGAATATTAAGAAAACCATGTCAGATTTTTCTGTTTATTATTAATTTAGCTGAGCTTACCTTTGTGATTTTTGTATAATGCATCAGGAACTGTTGCGTTAGTTGTTGTGTTATTTCTTGTGCATCTAACTTTTAGTTTAAAATGAACTGTGTCTTCACTTGTGGGCTCTACTAAATCTGTCAATCAAAATGTACAATTGAAACAGTGAATTTTTTAAAATAATTTATTTTCTCTTAAGTACAATGAAAAACAAAGTCTCTTTATCTCTGTATGGAAGCTTTTTATCAATGCAATGGAATAGATTTCAGTGACAAAATTTTTCATGATTTTAAAAGTCACCTCTAGTGACTCGGGCAGATGGTGCTCGTAAACCTGGGAGGGCCGACCATCTAAGGGCAGAATCCCCCTACAGAAAAGATCATCTGTTGCCTTGCAGAAAGATTGGGGACAATCAAAGGCTAAGGAAAGCGAACCTGAATAAAATGCTGGCTGAAATCGGATGCACTGGGCCACTGGCGCAGAACACAGTGCAACGTATTAACGGGTGTTCAGTCAGAGTGGATCTGGCAGACTCTAAATGTGATGTTCTGTCTGTGGGGGTGATCAACACCCTTAACCTGACTTCATGTGGGAGTCTGGAGTCCTACTCTGATTGAGTCCTGATCGCAGAGAGAGAGAGAGAGAGAATCAATCTACATATTTATATTTTACCTAACATTAACATATAATATATGAATTTTTAAATAACTGAACAAGATATTGGATTTCATCAATACCAACATGAAACAAGATATGTAATAAAAAATATGGTCTGATGATGGTTCACACTAATCAAATCAGGAGTGATGCACTATGCACCGAAACGTATAGAAAAAGTGAAACGTATATAGAGGCATATATATATATGGCCCTTTTCGTCTTGTCAGACGGTCTAGTGGAGGCTATTGCGTATTTTTTTGAGGTATTGTTTTTGCCGAACAGCTTCTCTCGTGGCTAATTCTACCAATGTTTGACAAACACACGCGGTCACATAATGAACAGGTCAGGCTCGCTGGTCCACAGGGTTTACCATCCTTTTTCATGAGTCTCTTCTCTTCTAAGTCCTGTCTTAGAACAGTCTCAAATGTTGTTATACCGTTCCTTATACGTGCTCTCCATGATGTGCGATCACTTGCCATATGTTGCCAGTCGTTTTCACAGATGGCGAAGTCTTTCAGAGATGATTTGCAGATATCTCTATATCGTAGTTTAGGTCTGCCGATTTGTCGTTTTCCGTGTTTTAGCTCGCCATATAGTATTTGCCTAGGAATGCGTTTTTCTTCCATCCCTTGGACATGCCCCAGCCATCTTAGCCTTCGACTTCTGAGCATCGACATGATTGTTAGGGTCATAGCACGTTGCAGGACAGTTAAGTTGGTTATTTTGTCCTGCCATTTGATGTGCATTATTTTGCGGAGACATCGCATGTGGAAGACATTTAGTCTTTTTTCCTGGTTTGAGTATGTTGTCCAGGTTTCGGATCCATATAGTAGTGTGCTAAGCACACAAGTTTGATATATTAAGAGTTTAGTCTTTTGAGTTAGTTTCGTGTTGTTCCATGCCCTTTTTGTGAGTTTGCCGAAGGTCGTAGCTGCCTTACCAATTCGACAGTTTATTTCTTCATCAAGAGAGATGGTTTGCGTAACTGTGGATCCAAGATATGTAAATTTCTGTACTGATTCTAGTGGGCAGTCTTTTAGAGTAATAGATATAGGTTTGAAGTCACCTTGATTTAGTATTACTGTCTTCTGAACATTAATTGACAGTGAAAAAAGGTCGCATGCTTTATCCAGGTTGTTGATCAGCGACTGTAGGGTGGCCTCACTATGAGCGACTAGGGCTGCATCGTCAGCAAATAAAAATTCTTTAAGTAGGGCAACATTTGTTTTGGTTTTTGCTCTTAGTCGTGCTAGGTTGAACAGTGAGCCATCTGGTCTAGTGCGAATGTAAATATCTCCTGAGCTGTTTTCGAAGGTGTAATTTAGGAGGGCAGCAAAAAATATACCAAAAAGGGTGGGGGCGAGGGCACATCCCTGTTTCACTCCTTTGTTGACTTTGAAATTCTCTGATGGACTCCCATCAAAATGGACATTGCCATTCATGTCTTCATGGAAGGAAATTATCAGCCTAAGTAATTTAGGAGGGCAGCCTATGCCTTCTAACACCTTGTAGAGACCATCTCTGTGTGTCGAATGCCTTTGTGAAATCCACAAAGGCAATATAGAGCGGCATATTTTGTTCCCGACATTTTTCCTGCAGTTGTCTAAGAGTGAAGATCATATATATAGAGGCATAGGTAGAAGTAGAAACAACATATATGAAATATTATCCACAAATAAACTACCATCTTGAGAAATATTTAATTGGTCATAGTTAGAGTCGATATCACAACATTTAGGGAATGAAATATCTAGCTGTAAGGATCCGGTTCAAAGTGTGCCAGACTGTGACGATTTTTTCAAAAACTTAAAAAAAATACATCTATGATTTCTTCATTCTGCTGCCCTCCCCTGGTCTCTGGGTTGTGAGATCTGATGCCTAGCCCTGGTAACAAAGGCATTGAATGGATACAAGGAGACCATTTGGAGGACTTCAACTTTGCTGATGACACAGTCCTCATCAGCAATCAGATAAAAACGATGCAGAAAAACACAAAAGAACTATCATCAATAACCAGCAAAATTGGGCTTGAGATCAATCATGAACAGAATAAAGTCACGAAAAGCTTAATTCCAACAGATGAAAGAATATACATGGAAAACAAACCAGTGGAAGATATTGATCACTTTATCTATCTCGGAAGTCACATTGATCGGGAGGGGGATACAAGTAAAATAAATTATAATCCCAATAGCTAAAGTAGCAATGTCTTTTAGAAACCTTGAAAAGTTGTGGAAATCAAAACTCATCAGCACAAACACAAAACTTAAGACTATTCAAATCAAATTTACTATCAACCCTTACATATGCATTTGAGAGCTGGAAAACAAGAGACAAAGTTGAATGCATTCGAAAATAAATGTCTCAGGAAAATACTTGGTATAGTGTGGAACGAATTCAAAACAAATGAGGAAATTAGAGAAATCGCCAATCAACCACTAATATCTTCAGTAATCAAGAAAAGACGATGGTCATATGTTGGACGTGATGAGAAGAGATAATAATCGAATAACAAAGCAAGCCCTCATGTGGGAAACAACAGGTAAGAGGAAAAGAGGCTGACCCAGAGTGACACAGAAGAACATTGATGAGAGAGGCAAAAGCAGCAGGAATTGAAGATGCTTGCACAGAACAGAGACAAATGACAAGATCTGATAAAAGATCTTTACAAGGATTGAAAACTGCTAGAATAAAAATTTAGATAAAAGAAAGTATCTGGGTCTATGCCTATGGGCCAGCTACGGCTCAAAAGGTGAACAGATAGATAAAACATTTTCTCTTGTAAAGGAGATGTTCTAAGCAATCAAGATCATGGACAATGTGAACCTCCAGCAAAAACACAGGACCTAGTGTTTTTCACATTTATCTATGGGCTAGACATCACATCCTACTATCCAGAGACCAGGGGAGGGTAAAGCACTGAAAGTTAACAATTTGCACAACCTGTGGCAAGATTCAAACCCTGAACCTTCCTGCCAAGAGACCAACATCTTACCTCTAGACCACTCAGTCCACATCTCATCAATGCAGATAGAAAAGTTTTCAAAAGCTCAAAGTTACAGTTTACAGACAGTGCTGGCTGCACTAGCAATACATCAATTCAGACACATTAAAATTTGTCTCAAGTATTACTTCAAGAACAATAAATGCACTGGATTGTGGAAGTGGAAGTTCATAAGGATAGTATATAATTTGGATGACAGTAAAGCTAGCACTGAATGGATACTACTCCACCTTCCAACAGTGCCCATGAAAACAGCACTAACCAGCCTGGTCAGGTGACTAGGATCTGAAGAGAAATGGCAAGCTGGTATTTTTTAAAAAAGCAGTGTCGAAAACAGACGTGTTAAATAATTTAGAAGGCACAAATAGCATAGCTTGTGGAAAACCACAACATGTGCATGTTCACTAAGGCTAAGCTATGAAAACAAGAATGAAAAGAATACGTTTTCTGGCTTGGATTTATGTGTTTAATCTGTATAGTTTGTTATACTTGATGAATGCTTTTGCAGAAACATTGTAGTTTGTCTTGTCTTTCTATTGGTTTAGTGGCTCCATACCATTTTATATTTATTATACAATGAAAAGAAGTGGTCGTCTGGTAAATGCAGTAGAAGAATATTGTGAAATCATATAAACCAAATTGTATTATTTTGTACTATCAATAAATATTTAGACCAAACCTTTCTGCTTGTACTCAAACAGCCTAGGGTCAGCCTTGATAGGAATAAGACCTAGTCGATGAGCTAAGACTTCATCTTGTATAACTGATGTGTTGTTCCAAATATGCACACTTTCAATTGCCATTGTTGGTACCTGCTCAGATCATCAATAACAGAGATATATCAACCAAATTAATCACACATATATATATATATCTCACTACATTATCATTAATCAATTCTCAGTAAAAAAACATGCAATTATATTCTACAGTATCAAAACACAGACATCTATAAAATGTCCCTTCAAGCTGAAGATGGCCTATAGGGCAGAAATTTTAGATTCTTGTGTCAGATGTGGTCTTTCAACTGTCAGACCTTACACAGGACCTGCTGTGTGTCTCGCCATATAGCTTTGCTCTGGGTGAGTTGTTTAATGTCAGCAAGGGAGCTGATGCTTGCTGTTGTTGCCTCTCATTTTAAAGTTCTTTATAGTATTTCTCAAGGTCAGCCTCTTTTTCTTTTTACTCTCGTTCCCATTTGATGCAATAGACAAACATACTAAAAAATGTACTCTTCCATTGTCACAATCAACAATTGAAAAATACAAATATTTTATTTTTTTAAATACAACACATTTCATTCTATTAACCACGAAATGAAATACACTATCTGTACACAAAAGATAAACATTAATATGATATCATTACTACTTAACAGTGTAAATAATGAATGTCTTTTTTTTTTAAACAAGTGTACGAATCTTACAATTAATCTCTGCTTTTTAGCTATCATAATCTTTTCACATCTAGATCAATGAATATCACAAGTTAAAAGATAATCCCAAATTCTAAGAAAATTGTGTGAGATAAAAAAAAGAAACATTATATCAACAAATTACCTCTGCTAAGAGAATTCTTCTAATTGCATTAGCAATGGCAGCATCAATACCAACCATATCAAATTCCATGTCACATCCAGATAGAGTGACAATATCAACTTGAAACTTCTGAAATAAAAGGAATGAATACACCATAAACATACTCACATGGAAGCCAAAGATAAGATTGTAAACACAAAACGTGTACAAATATTAAGAAGTCCTTAAAAACATCTAAAAGGAAAACATTGAATACAAACCTCTTCAAATTTTTCTTGACTCCAGGCATCATCATAATCCTGGTAAGTACCTGGAAAATCTGTGCTAGTCACCTGTGAGAAAAAAATAATGAGTAAACTATCAAGAAATCAAGATATATTTTCCCTGCTGCCATTTGTATTAAGAGCAAAAAAGAAACATATATAGAATAACCATCATCACCATGGGCTATACGGGCTGGTGTAGGGCAATCATGCCCTTCCACAATTTTCTATCCACCATCGTATCAATGCTATTGATTATTTTCCAAGCCATGACACCAAGTCATCTAATATCTTCTCTCTTTGTCATCTGTGATCGGTCTTGCCCTGTATTTTACCAGCTGTAACCAAGTACTCCAACTTTTCTCTTTTCATGATGTGCTAGAAAAATGACAATTGTTACTTTCTGATGATTCTTAGAAGCTCCCTTTTTTGTGTTGGGCTCTTTGTGAATATACTTGGTCTTTTTAGCTGTCACGGAACTTTCAACATTCTTCTGAGAAATCCTATCTCTGTTGCCTCTAATCATCTTTTATTTGTTTGTCCACAATTCACTTTCATAGGTCAGAATTGGCGCTATATAGCACAAATGAACTGTCGTTTTCACATCTATTGACACAGACTTGTTGCACAAGATGTTTTTTGTGCTCAAGTATTTGGTGCATTACACTTGTTTCAGATTTGTCCCGTTTATTTTTATGGGGCATGGTTGCTGCAGTTTGAACCAGTGAACCAACCCCGCAGCTACACATCAATATAAAAGTTAGAAATCACTGTAACAGAAATTGAATTAGTAGTGAAACACACAGCTAATAATAAAGCCTTTGGCGTAGATAAAATTATCGCAGCGATGTTGAAAGTGTTTAATACTCAAAACTTATTCCACCTAAGAAAGTTATTTAATCAAATTTGGGATAAAGAAAAAGTTCCTAAAAACTGGAAGAAATGGATCATTGTCAAACTACTTAAAGAAAAAGACAATCATAAAAATTGTAATAATTGAAGATGAAATATATTTTATCAGTTGCTTCCAAGGTTTTGTGTAGAATCATGCTGAACAGAATAAAAGATGCTATAGATAATATGTGTGAAGAACAAGCAGAAGAAAGGGGAGAAGCTGTCTTGACCAAATATTCATTCACTCTTAGGCAGGATAATTTTAGAAAAACATACTGAAAAATAACCAATTTCATTGATTTTAAAAAAGCATTTGATAGCATATATAGGAATATCTTGAAACATTACGGAATACCACCCAAAAATTACCAATATTATGATTATTATGTGATTATAAAAGATGTGTATGATATGACGGCTATTATATTATCGTGAAGTTCGCACAGAGGAGGGAATGAGTGATTGGTTTTTTTATTGATCCAGGAGTCAAACAGGAATGTATACTATCAGTAGTATCACCATCACTATTTGGAATTAACATTGAATACATAATGAGTTAAATATTGCAAAGGTAATGGCATCAAATGGTACAACAAGAATTACCTGGATGAATATCTAGATTTTGCAGAGATGATATGATATAGTGTTCCTAAGTGATAGTGATAGTATCAACAAGATGCACAATTTTGCCAACATATGACACATTGGTGTGACTTTAGTACAAAACTAGTACCAGGTAATTTATGTGTTTAATGTCCCAAATTAATTCTGCTCAGAATACAACTGTAATTAAGTCTTAACTTTAACTTATAGTAGTTATATATATATATATATATATATATTACTTTACTTATTACTATCATTATTAGTACTCAAGTAAGTTTAATCTACTGTAATTGTAACACTTTTGCAGTGTAATCAGATACTTTACACAATTCAAATAAGACATCAGACATGATAGATATAATTATAATATAAGATTTTTGGGGCATGTTAAAAGACACACATCAGCTTAAATTAAAAGTAATCTTTGAAAGAAAAATTAAAATTCTAGGTTAAAGTTAAAGAAGAGACGAGACAGAAGAAGAGTGACCAAGACTAACATGGACCACTAACATCATGATCAAAAGATGGTCAAAATAGTCTGCTTATGACATTCTCTGCACCATAACCATCAAAACAAGAGACAGAGCGGAATGGCGCTCCATCAAAGTTCATGGATGGTATGGTAGCCAACCTTCTCCTTTGAATAATTCGTCTTATTCGATGCGGAGACGGACGGCACTCAATAATGATAATGAATTATAGATACACCAGTCAATTCAGTGTCAGAGAGTTACACCACTATACTTCACTGTGGTGACACTTCACTAAACTAAGTTAATAAGTAAGTATAGTTAGTTATTGAACTTAGTACACTCTGACTACGAAGAATGCGATTGAGTTTGAGTCAATGCAGTGAATTGCAATTGAGCCAAACACAAAAACATTTTCACTATAATATAAATATAAACTTGACATTTTACTATAAAAATACTCATTAACTCATCATTTTAAATTATGTTATCAGTCTCATTTATCTTACATTTTGGACAGTATGTTCTGTTAAACGAACTTTTCTTCGAATATCCTCGAGTAGATCCATATTTATGTGGTGAACAAATCCTGAATCCTAAATAAATCAGAACTATCGGCTGATCGGCGTGGTGGTTCGTTTGCCACAGATCACTTTTGGGGCCTGTTTGCTGAAATAAGTTAGCAGTAGTTTCCCTTGATATGTTTGTTTCGTTGCGTTTTATTTTATCCCAAATATATAAAATATTAATGAATTAATTCACAGTTTTTCAATAAGTTTAATATTACATTAATTAGTTTTACTTTTCACACCTTAAATAAATATTATAAAGCTTTCCAGAATTGCATTTAATTTAGAAATAAATAAATTATTTTGTAATTAATTCATTCTCAATTTTAGAATACCGGAAGTTGAGCTTAGAGTGGGAGGAGTAGAAGGAAAGCTTGACTGATCTTTGAGTAAAAGTTAATTGTTTTAAAAGATCAAAACCTTTATATACAGGGAGATTCATGCAGTAAACGATGGTAAGACATTTACTACAATTATTCGTTTTGTATGCAATTTGACAGTTATAGTGTTACTATGAGAGAGCATGTGTCCATATACGTACGAAGGATTCAAGAATAAATTATTAATTTTAACATGATTTGATTAACTAAATACTTTACTTTAAATACTATATACTAATAGTAAATATTAGTAAATAATACTTTATACTACTATGATGAAAAAAATGAGTATAAATTTTATATAACTATTATTATTATAATATAATAATTATATTATCAATTAACAAACATCATTTAAGTTCAAGACAACTTTTTATTTCATTCAATGATTCATTTTATTTATATTTTGTTGCTTATAATTTATACAATTATATAATAATTATTAATTAAGATTATTATAGTAAGTTTAGTTTAAGTAAGCTCTTTTCAAATCACGTGCCCAACTTCAAAAACGCTATTACTCAGTAACCGTTTGTTAAAAACTGTTGAAATTTTCCAAATGTTATTAGAATGCAAAAGACCCTTTAAATGTATATTTAACAAATATCTTGCAGCTGCAGTTTTCTTAAAGCGGCGAATTTCTTGATGTTTGTCAAAATTGTAAATTGTGAACCCCTCCTAAATAATAGAAATTACCGTAGTTGCTGGTCTATGATTAATTTTCACTAGGTAAAGGCGTGGCCGTAATGGGGAAATAACCTAATAAGACAAAACACCAGGAGAATTATTGTCTTCTCAGTTCGAGGACGGACGATAATATCAAGGTATACCTGTATGTCCAATTTTCATAGTTGTGTGGTCCTGATAAGGACCGTTTGTTGAACTAATTTAAGGTAATATAGGGGCCAACATTGTGGGGGCTATATACTTTCATTCTGAATCAGACGAGTCTAAAAGATTAATAACTGTTTGGGGTTGAACATTCCACAAACCATCATTTTTCCAATATTCCTCTTCCTGTTTTAAGACGTGGTCTTCACATTTAACCCAATAATCTTTGTCTATATTTAATAAAGCGAGATTAGCACGAGTCTTTACATCGCATATTTTGAATGTTGTATTTTCATCTGCTACTTGTCCTTTTAATTTTGCCCAGATTAGTTCTATTGGATTTAAATGAGCATGGTAAGGTGGCAGCCTCAAACTTATATGACCGTGCTCTTGGATAATCTTATCTATTTGAAAAATCTTTGTCCTTTGTTTTTGCTTTACTAGAGTTAGTAATTCAGGTTTTAAGTACATGTTATTAAATTGTATGTGCTCCTTTGTGAGCCATATCTTAATAGCATCTTTTGTACTGGATGACGTCGGGACTTTATCTTCAAGTGCAACAATGTTGTGGTATGCTGCATTGTCCATTATTAGGCAAGATGGTCAATCTAGTGATGAGGAGAACAGAATTTTCAATCCAATGTCTAAATATGTGACCATTCATCTCAGAGTGATAATTCCGATTGTCTATGGATTTTGAAAGAAAAACGAGCTCTGCATTCTGTATTAGTCCATGTTGTCGACTACCTGCATAAGCAATTATCAGGCGCTGTCCTTTGCTGCTAGGTATTAATCTCTTAATCTTTCCATCTGGTGACTGCCATTCCCTTTGGTTAGTGTGGTGAGCATTGATCCATGTTTCATCCAAGTACACAATATCATAACCTTGCTTGCGCACCTCTTTTACTTCACGTAAGTACTTGCTTCTTATGACTACTATATGTGGCTTCTCACAGATGATGTTTCGTCCATTGGAATACTTTCTGAATGTAAAGCCTGCAGCTCTCACATTCCTCCATAATGTAGACTTTGATATTTCAATACTGTTGTTCTTTTTCAGCGATACTTTTAATTTTCTTATTGTAACAGTTTCATTCATACCCAACATTTTGCGAATTTCACTTCTAATAAGTTCACTGTCGAAATTATCCAACATTTTTGCTCTTCCTTGTGATTTTGTATATTTTGAACATTGACGGTCATGTGCTTGAATCCAGCGATTAAATGACCGTTTAGATAAATCCAAAATGTGTCTTGTCCTATTCTCAGGGTTTTCTAAAGAATGAAATAATCTTCCTCATTTAGCCTCTTTGCAAAAATAGTAATACATTTTTATTGCGATGTTTTGTAAACTGCAGAATTTCATTTTAAGACTCATGATAAATGTTATTGTTTCACGTCTCCACCTATGAATGAACGGAAATGGAACACACAATTTCTCGTGTTTTTTACAAGTGTCTAATTGTGTCAAAAAACCACGGTAAAAGCGTGCAAACACGTCAATTTTACTGTGTATGGATTTTTACTCGCTATTTTTAACTTAAAATACTGTAAACATTAAGTTTTGACTACATCAATGGGTCGTTATAAATTTATATAAATCAAATAAGCAACAATAATAACCAAATGTTTTTTTTAATGAAATTAATTCCTGTTGGGTTCTAATCATTATAACTTTACATGCAAATTTTGAACAACTTACAACAAGCGGTTAAAAAGCTATCGATTTTAAAAGTTGGGCACGAGTTATGAAACAAGCTATAGTTAGATGATGATACAGTGAGTAATGATAGTTGAAAATGTGACCATGCACCCTTTGCTATTTGTTTGTATTAATTTTAATTATTAGTAACTGAATATTGTTAGTGACAATATAATATTATTTACTGAATGCGCCCTCTTCAGATTAAAAAAAAATATTTATTAATAATTTTAATTTAATTTGTGGTTTTTAAAAATTATATTGTAGCAATCAAGTAATGTAATTTAAATTATGTATTTAAAATATTATGATTAAATAAATAACCATCCAATTCCCTCTTTAGTGTTTTTGCTGAGTTGTTAATTTCCAAATTGTTTCACATGCTTGTCTTATTGTTGTCAAATTGCCCAGCCAATGTTGATATTGCCATGATAGTTGTTTGCAGTTCAAATTTATTATTCAAATTATGTTTTGTTGCAGATTCGTTTCATCCTGATTCAGAACCGTGCTGGCAAAACTAGACTTGCCAAGTGGTACATGCACTTTGATGATGATGAAAAACAGAAACTTATTGAGGAAGTTCATGCTGTTGTCACTGTTCGAGACACTAAACACACAAATTTCGTTGAGGTAAGCTAAAAGTTGATCATCAACTTGGAAGACTTTTTACAATTTGTAATATGGCTTGACTGTTCTAATAGTCTTCAACTATTAGAATCATTCACCATTATCAGTTTTTATTCTGTGGGTGAATGTTCTAAGTTTTGCTTTTCTGCTGTTGTGAAATGGAGGTCATAAAGAGAAATATTTACAGTGAATCCGCAATCATTAATAATTTTTCACTGGATGTGAAAGTAATAAAGGAAAGTATTGAAGAATTATACCAGCTTTCACCATTGTTAAGACATCCAAACATTTCTATGCCAGCTAAACAACAAATGATAAATAGCATCTTCATACCAACTTTGTGCTAAGAAAGTCAAACATGGACCCTTTCTAAATCCATTTAAGAAAGATCAATACATGTGAGATGCGATGCTTGAGAAAAGTAACAAACAACACAAGAAGAGATAGAATACCAAATGAAACCATAAGAAAAATGGTAGGAACAAAACCCTGCCAAGAATATATAGAACAACAACAACTTAAATGGTTCGGCCACCTGGTCAGAATGAATCCTCACCAATCACCATCAAGGGCGTTCTTCTCGAGAATGCATGGGAAAAGACCAAGAGGAAGACCCAGAAGAAGATGGATAGATGCAGTGACAGAGACATGTAACAACAAAGGAAAATCACTAATTCAGACAATTCGAGCAGCACAAGAACGACAATTGATATAAATCACGACACCTTTTAGGTATCAGTGAAAGAGAAAAGAAGAAGAAGAAGATTGAAGAATTAACTCCTTATGACCATAGGAATGGTGTCATGGTTACTTACTTACATTTTGCCAAGCAAACGCTGACATGGTTATTTTGTTTCGTTATAGTAAATACTACTGCAACTGCAAGGGATTTAACTATAATAGAATTTCCTGTCTTTAGGCATGTTTCAACCGTTTAACGTGAGTTTAATTTGTTCACAAAATCGTCAAAATTTGTGTTGTTTTCTAGCCTTTAATCCGCTGATTCGTGTTTAGAAGGGAAAATGACTAGCAGCAGTTAGGTGTCTATCGCTCCTAAACGTGAATTATTATTAACAGCAGAATAAGCTAGGAATTATGTTCTGGGAACTTTGAATGTGATAACGATCTTTGTGACGTTAGTTTTAGTAGCACTGTCAGATTAAAATGGACCAACTCTTTGGGTAGGTACCTTTTTTATATATAAAATTAAAAAAAAAAAATTTTTTATTATTAATTTCTTAAATTCTTATCCTTCATTTTTTTTTCAAAATATTGTTGCTGATTATGAATCATGCTCTTTTTCCTTTAAATTGATGCCTAAGACGTATGTCTATGACTTGTTATAGTGAAAATATGAAAGATTTAGTGCAAGAAGTAATTTTCAGGAAGAAAAAATTATGGCTAAACACTTTTGGCAGGGTCGAAAAAACACGGGCATAAAGAGTTAAACAAGATGATCTTTATGACCTGACCATTCATGATCAAGTTATGAGTGTGAATAAAAACAATCGTATCATAAATGCAAATGTTGCCCTGTGTTAGTACCTTGAGTTATTTGCGGGTCATCATCATTGCACTCCGAACATGTCCATAGGTGCTCAGATACACTCCTCAGCAATTCCCGCAGTTTCCAGCGACTGTCGACTCCAGTTCTATGTTGTTTGATAAGTCTTCTTACTCGGCCACTAAGTATCTCATTTCTGGCTGTGCTCATCTTAATTAACCCCCATTTGCATCCGAAGAAGTGACGTGGATCTGTGTTTGTCGAAGTCCTGTGCTCTTCCCACATGTCGGAGGACATTGATGATGTCTGCACAATCCATTGGTTGACTGCCCATCCTCAATGACAGCGCAGCTAGCCAACCTGTCCGCTCTCTCATTTCCCCATACTCCCGCATGTCCAGGGACATAGACAAAGGTGACCTTATGTATTTTGGATTTCTGCAACGACTCTACCCATTGCATGCGTACAGAGCCCGCCTCCACTTTTTTTATCATGCTCATCGAATCACTCAGTATACATGCGTGTGTGTAGTCTTGTGACTCTAATCATTTGAATGCCTTGGTCACTGCCATCACCTCCATTGTCATGCTACTCGTGGTCATGACGTATGCACCACTGTCTTCTTTGACTATTCTGCCTGCCGAGCATGCTGTAAATGCCCATGCACTTCTTTGGTGTCGTCTTACAGATCCGTCTGTATAGATGACTGCATCTCTGTGTTATCGCAGATGAGACCGTTGACCTCAGCATCTGCGATAACACATGAGACCGTTGACCTCAGCATTAACCACGACCGGGTTCTGTTCCCTACTTTTCCTGTCGAGTGTGACAATACAGGAGAAAGTCCCTTGAATGACGCAGGCACTGGTATCCACTCCTCACCAGCGCTGATACTGATAAGCCCACATACCTGTTTGATGACATCTTCTGCTCGGCCCACCCATGATTTGCCTCTTTTTAGCCTGGGACCTTTCTCTGTGTTGAGCACGTGGTGCAATGGATACTCTTTATATGTACTAATTGCGTTCGCCCCTTTGCGGGATTTTGTTATCACATGGTCCTGAAAACACAGGCTGTAATCAAACTTAACTCCTAGGTATGTCATCAACTTGTCTCTGGTTACCTCATCAGCTCCCATTCGTACTACCGGTATTAACGATATAATTGTTACGGGAGAACCATGAAACTGATGCTTTATTAGGATTAACCAAGGCACCTGAAACCCCACACCAGAAAGAAATGCGATCAAGTTTGTCTTGCATTGTGGAGACGATTCCCCGTCTGTCTCTTCCCTGTCGATATACCAGAATATCATCAACAAAAGTCATAGTTCTTCCCCTCCCATCCAGCTGTTGTTCCGTGATCGTTATTGTGTACATGTTAAATAGAAATGGTAGCCTTGTGGCAGCCCTGGACAAATGGATGTTGGCTCAGAAGACCAACTTCCACATGTGAGTATCACCTTCCTCTGAAACAGTGCCTTGGCGATCCATCTAATGAGGAAGGGGTGCACCACCAGTTTGAGGAGCATATGCATGTTAGTACCTTATTCAGAGCCAGTGACTCAAAATCTCTGCACCACATGTGGTAAAAGAATGAATGCATTTCACTTTTGTAGCATGCTGAAGGGCTTTTTAAGGCTTCATAGAGTGAAGAGCAGATAATAAACTGTTTGAATTGCTTTCAGAAATGCCACCAGCATAGTCACTTTCCTACAGAAAATGTGCGGATTACTTACTTATATCAGGCGTGGGACACACTAAATTTCAAATTATTTTTTATATATTATAGAGAATTTCACTTTATCTATCTTGGAAGTCACACATTGATCGAGAAGGGGATACAAGTAAAGAAATTAGAATCAGAATAGCTATAGCAGCAATGTCTTTCAGACGCCTTGAAAAGTTGTGGAAATCAAAACTCATCAGCACAAACACAAAACTTAAGACTATTCAAATCAAATGTACTATCAACCCTTACATATGCGTGTGAAAGCTGGAAAACAAGAGACATAGAAACAAAGTTGAACGCATTCGAAAATAAATGTCTCAGGAAAATACTTGGTATAGCGTGGAATGAATTAAAAACAAATGAGGAAATTAAAGAAAGCGCCAATCAACCACTATCTTTAGTAATAAAGAAAAGACGTTGGACATATGATGAGAAGAGATAATAACCGAATAGCAAAGCAAGCCCTCTGGAGCCGCGATAGCTCAGTTGTTAGTGAACTGACTACCACGGACAAGGTGTAGGGTTCGATCCCAACAACGGCTTCCGGGTTCACCCAGCCTTAAATGGGTACCGGATTTTTTTCTGGGAAAGTAAAGCAGCATGGGCGTAATACTGACCACATTACCCCAAAAATCATGTGCTGAAGGTCTGTAAAATATAGGGTCACTAACACCATATTTCCCTATATGCCACTTGGCGTGACGGGGGTACTTTACTTTACTTTACTAAAGCAAGCCCTCATGTGGGAAACAACAGGTAAGATGAAAAGAGGAAGGCCCAGAGAGACACTGAGAAGAACATTGATGAGAGAGGCAAGAGCAGCAGGAATTGGCTTCCTCAATGAGATAGAGCTGCTTGCACAGAACAGAGACAAATGGCGAGATTTGATAAAATATTTTAAAAAGAATTGAAAACTTCTAGAATAACAATTTAGATAAGAGAAGGAGTATCTTGGTCTATGGCCGGCTACGGCTTGAAAGGTCAATAGATAGATAGAGAATTGGCCATTTATGACAGATCTAAAAGTTCCTCTACTATAAAGGTACATGAATTTGTGCATTTTCCTGCTATTAGTCATGTGTTTGTTTATGTGTAATTATATATCTTTATTATTCATAGTCATTGTTCATGTACATTTTTTTTTTTCAGTTTCGTAATTTCAAGATTGTGTAC
The DNA here is from genome assembly GCA_032433765.1 of Megaustenia siamemsis. Classification (NCBI taxonomy): domain Eukaryota; kingdom Metazoa; phylum Mollusca; class Gastropoda; order Stylommatophora; family Ariophantidae; genus Megaustenia; species Megaustenia siamemsis. The sequence goes on from JAVIAB010000124.1 coordinate 24,117,110, forward strand.
CGCCGCTATGCTGGCTTATACTTCTGCATTTGTGTGGATGTCAGTGATAACAATTTAGTCTACTTAGAGGCTATCCACAATTTTGTGGAAGTGCTGAACGAATTCTTCCACAATGTTTGTGAATTGGATCTAGTCTTCAATTTTTACAAGGTTTGTTACAATTTGATATAAGTAAAATGATCTTCATATGCCATGCCAGATGGTATAGTTAATCATATCTTTCTACAATTTTCTGCCTACATTACTGTGTAGCACTTATGTTGGTGACTGGCAATTGGATCTAGTCTTCAATTTTTACAAGGTTTGTTACAATTTGATATAAGTAAAATGATCTTCATATGCCATGCCAGATGGTATAGTTAATCATATCTTTCTACAATTTTCTGCCTACATTACTGTGTAGCACTTTTGTTGGTGACTGGCAATGATGCAAAAATATTGATCTGTCCACAATTTTTCCCTTCTACATTTATTCTATCCTTATATTTTACTCATAGTCACTATTTGTTTTATCTTCTCACTTCTTGTAACTTGTTCAAAATGGTTGATCAGTTCTTATGACGACCCATTTTTGTTGATCTCATTTAGAATTTTGTTATTGGTCTTTATCCTAAAAATTCTCAACATTTTTCTGAGAAACCATATCTTTGTGGTCTTTAGCCTTCATTTTGTTTGTTTACATACTATCCATATCTACTTCCATGATCAAAGTTGCTTCTGCATGTATAGTGTGAACTGTATTTCTAATTTTCATTACAAAAGATTTGTTCCACAAATTGCCTTTTGTATTCGTTCCACAAATTGCCTTTTGTATTCGTTCCACAAATTGCCTTTTGTATTCGTTCCACAAATTGCCTTTTGTACTCCGGGATGTTGATTTGGACAGTAATATCTGCTTTTTATTTCTGTATTGCATCTTCTGTCTGATGTGCACAAAATCAAGTCATTTATGATCCAAAGGTTCCCCACTTATTTTGTGATGCATGTAAAAGAAGCCTGTTTCTTTGAGCACTTTTTTTAGTGCTTTTCATTCACTATAACTGGGCTACTGAGGACAAGAGTTAAGGTCTGATTCCACGTTGATGGCTTCTAGGTTGCCAACCTTAAATGGGAACCTAATTTTTCTGGGAAAGTAGGGCTGCCTGGTGTGAAAAGAGCCACATTGCTCATAAAATTAGTAATTGAAAAGTATTGACTAACGCCATATTCCTCACATGACTCAAGGCATGGGCAGATTCTTTTGCTTATTTTTTTCATTCACTTTTATACCTCTCATTTCCTACTGCTCATTTTCAGTTTGTACTATTAAGAGACTATTATCAGCATTCATATCCAAAGACTAAATCTCTCTTTGTCCGCTAATGTTTTTTTTAAGGGAGGAGCTGTAGAAAGAGAGTAAATCAAAGAACGTATTGCTCTACTCCATTTGCTTCATATGTTAGAACTTCCCTATCACCATCAAAGCATATTCCTTGATTGAGCAAATAGTAACAAAGTATCTAGCCAATGGTAAGTAACAAAGCCAGGTGGAGTATAGGGAATATGGTGTCAATGACCATAATTTTTACAGACCTTCGGCACATGATTTTTGGGGTTATATGGTCAGTATTATGCATGTGCCACTTTACTTCTCCAGAAAAAAATCAGGTACCCATTTAAGGGTATCTAGCAATGGCTGTTACAGAGATTTATTAAAATTTGTGTCTCACATAAAATTATGAACTTACTGTAGATAAAATGATTGTTCTTTAAGCCAGATCTTAAGTACAAAAAGTATACTTTTTTATTTTTATATATATTTTTTTTAGAGATTTCTAGTTAATTATTTGGTTGTAAAGAATTTTTCAGTGATAAATATTAGTCAAGACATATTGACATAATAAGTTACTTAAATGAAAGAAATGTTCTTTTGGATAATTTTGTGCAAGTAAAATATCACTTTAGAATGCATTGAAAGAAAACATTAAATAACAAATGTTAACATCTTTTAAAAAATAAATAAATACCAAAAATACCCTGGAAATATGGTATAACAGCAACAACTGTGAACAAAAAAGTATAGTTAGTAAAGATAAAATACCACTAATATCTTCAGTAATAAAGAAAAGATGATGGTCATATGTTGGACATGTGATGAGAAGAGATAATAGCCGAATAGCAAAGAATGCCCTCATGTGGGAAACAACAGGTAAGAGAAAAAGAGGAAGACCCAGAGAGACACTGAGAAGAACATTGCTGAGAGAGACAAATGCAGCAGGAATCGGCTCCCTCAATGAGATAGAGCTGCTTGCACAGAACAGAGACAAATGGCAAGATTTGATAAAATATCTTTAAAAGAATTGAAAACTGCTAGAACAAAAATTCAGATAAGAGGAGTATCTTGGTCTATGCCCTATGGGCCGGCTATGGCTCGAAACGGCAATAGATAGAAAGATAAAATAACTATGAAAACACACGCTGTTTGAGATCATTTGTTACATTATCATCATCATCAAGTACCAGGCCTGCTGGTGTAGGTGATCATGTCTCTCCACAACTTTCAATTTCGGCAGCTATTTATCATTTCTGTTGTTGACCTTCTGTCAAGCCATTCTTTTAAGCTGTCTGTTATTTTTTCTCTTTGCTTCCCTCTATCTCTTCATCCCTCAATTTTTCCAGTTGTTACAATATATTCTAGTTGTTCTCTTCTCATTACATGGCCAAAAAATGATGATTGTTTCTTCCTAATATTTGAAATTAGCTCTCTTTTTGCTTTGACCTCTCTCAGAACATCTTCATTACTCTTCTTAGCTGCCCATGGTACTCCCAACATTCTTCTGTAAAACCACATTTCTACAGACTCCAGTGATTTTCTCGTCTGTTGTCCTATTGTCCATGATTCGCATCCATATGTTAAGACTGGCTCTACATAACATTTAAGAACTCTTTTTCTTGTTTCTATTGTCAAAAATGGATTGCATAGTATCTTCCTCATTTTTTGGAAAGCTGCATTTGCCTGAGCCATTCTACATCTCACCTCTTTTGTACATCTTCCGTCTGATTTTAACAAAGTTCCCAAATATTTAAATTCATTTACCTGTTTTAAATATTGTTCCACTTGTCTTCATTTTGCACTGAGGTGATGTCTTTTTCTTTGTTGTTACCATTACCTCTGTCTTTTTGCTATTAAGGCTGAGTCCTTTATTTTTGCTTTCTTTCACTATAATGTCCAACATTTCTTGTAACTCATTTTCACTCTTAGCGATTAAGACTGTATCATCAGCATACCTTAGATTATTTATATCTCACTATAAATATTAAACAAATCTGGTGACAGCACACAACCTTGTCTAACACTCTGTTTTATTTGTTGGAACATTCCCAATTGGTTTCTAGTTCTTATGGCCGCTGTTTGTTGCCAGTACATGTTCTTTATTATTCTTAGATCTTTGCTGTCTATGTTTATGCTTTCTAAAATGTTGATTATTTCTAGGTGCTTTACTTTGTCAAATGCCTTGGTGTAGTCTATGAAACATAGGTATAGATCTGTTTTCACCTCTATGGCTCTTTCTACTAAAGATCTTATGATATAAATGGCATTGCTTGTTCCATTATCTCTAACAAAACCACACTGTTCATCGCTAATTTCTGGACTGATTTTGTTTCGCACTCTTTGCATGATGATTCTTAGTAATATCTTAGTCATATGACTCATAAGGCTTATTGTGCAATGATCATCGCATTCAATCGCACCCAATTTCTTTGGTAGGGCTATGAATATTGATTTGAGCATGTCGTCTGGTATATATCCGCTGTTGTAGATATCATTCAATATTTTTGTTATTATTTCTATTCCAAAATCACCCATGGCCTCAATTATCATCAAATACCGCCTCAAATAATTATATATATATATATTTTTTTATGCATGCATTTTGATATCGTACTGAAAATTTAATTCCCTTTCTTTCTCCTTCCATACGGCTGCTGCCAGTATGTTCGGCTACCTTATAGTGTTATTGACAGCATTTCCCGAGTTACAAAGATTTTGTTTGATGTCAGCTGACGACCAGTGAAATTTTCCTGGTCACAGAAATAAAAATGGAAAAACAAACAGTTTGTTGAACATTGTTGACTTTATTTCGCATTATACGAGGTAGTATCTGACACAGTGAGAGAAAAAAACTAACACTAAGGGGTCACCGGAAGTTGTAAGCAGGAAGGTACACAAAGTGAGGTGCGCTGTAAACTTTTGAAGAATTTGTATTTTGATGTGGTGATTTCTACATCATCATCATCGAGTGCCATCTCCGCAACGAAGGTTGGCTACCATGGAGCGCCATTCTGCTCTGTCTCTTGCTTGATGGTGCATGTTGTCATAGGCTGATTTATCCATCTTTTGATGTTACTCGTCCATGTTAGTCTTGGTCTACCTCTGCCTCTTTTACCTTGTATTTTCCCCTCCAGGATTACTTTTAGTAGGCTTCTGTGTCTTTTAACATGGCCCAAAAATCGCATTTGTCTTGTTTGAGTTGTTAGTTAGTAGTTCTCTTTTAATTTTTAGTTGTTTTAGGACTTCATTGTTTGTTTTCTTTTCCTTCCACCCAATTCTACCTATTCTTCTATATATCCACATTTCAAAGGCTTCAGTTCTCTGTTCTGTTTTCTTGTCTAATGTCCATGTTTCTGCACCATATAGAAATATTGAGAAGATGTAACATTTTGCTATTCTTAGTTTTAGCCCTAGTGTTATTTGTTTTGATGTTAGTATGTGACTGATTTCTACAATGGTATCATAAACAAGAGTTAATGATATTCTATATTAGGAAGAAACAATCATCATATTTTTGCCATGTATGAGAAGGGAACATCATCATGTGCCATACCAGTTGGCATAGGCGATCATGTCCTTCCACAATCTTCTATCCACACTGCATCGTATCAGTTCTGTTGTTGACTGTTTTCCATGCCATGACACCAAGCTTTCCAGTATTTTCTCTCTTTGTCGTCCGCGATCTCTCTTTCCTTTTATTTTGCCAGTTGTAACCAAGTATTCCAACTTTCCTCTTCTCATGATGTGCCCAAAAAATTTGATTGTTTCTTTCTGTTTTTTAGTTCCCTTTTTGTGTTGGCCTCTTTGAGAATTTCTTTCAACATTCTTCTGTGGCCTCTAATAGTCTTTTCATCTGTTTGTCTACTGTCCATGGTTCCCTTCCATAGATCAGAATTGGTACTATTTAGCACCAGAAGGGAAAAGGTGATAATCTCTCCAAAGCTTTTACCTTGGTTCTTTATTACAGTGGTCTGTATTGTCATCTGTCATTTTATGTACAGAAACACACACCAAAATGGTTAACTTCAACAATGGTCAGCGTATGTAGTTTTATTCACATTTATGTCACTACATACCACCGTGTGATTGTTTTCAGGTGTACAGTGTCGTAGATGAGATGTTCCTGGCCGGAGAGATAAGGGAAACAAGTCAGACCAAAGTCCTGAAACAGCTTCTGATGCTCTCTTCTCTAGAATGAAAAGTGGACCTGTTAGTTGTAAAATGGAGATTATGATGTTCTGGAACTGTAGCATTTAGTTTGTCAATTGATATAAATGGTTTCATTCATGAATGTACTAAAAATGTGTGCAATTAGTTGCTACAGCCAAGTATTTAATTTATTGTTGCTATAATTTCTGACATTACCTCTCTATCCTGTTCTCTTTTATAACATCATTACTGTTCTTTCTCATCATTATAATTTATCTATTTTGTTCATCTTGGCTTTATTTCCCACCTTTGTTGTTTATCACTGAATTCATATTTCCTCAACCATTCCCAAAAGGCATAGTTTCATGTCTTCTGTATACTTTTGCAACAAAGTGTTACGCATCATCAGATTTGTATGTTTTTCATGCCAATTTCCAGCCATTGTCTTGCTGGTTAATAACTGATTCATTGTACACTCAGTGTTTTTTGAGACCTTGCTAGCTTGGCCTGCCATATTAATTTGTAGACCCCATACCTTTCCTTTGTTGAAAGTCACAAAATATTAACATTCATTATGGTAAAGAAGCCAAATTAATTTGAACAAATCATGTTATCATATTATTGTCTTTGAGAAATAATTAATTTTTTAATGTTATTAATTAGGTCTGTACAATTTATAGAGGGTTTCATGTAATGTATATGTTGCCTTCAGTAGTACTCCATATTTACTTCACTCTTTAAGGTATTTTTAGTCCATAGGTGATCCTTTAGCCTGGATGATGTTCTTGTCCATTTTGATACTGTAAGCATTGTTTGGCTTCCTCATTGAGATAGAGTTGCTTGCACAGAATAGAGACAAATGGCGAGATTTGATAAAAGATCTTTACAAGGATTGAAAACTACTAGAATAAAAATTTAGATAAGAGAAAGAGTATCTGAGTCTATGCCCTATGGGCCGGCTACGGCTTGAAAGGTCAGTATAGAGATAGAAACATTGATTGATGTCTATTAGCCACATTTCAAAACCTCTTACCCCATTGAAGTTTTGTAAAGTGAAACATTCATTTTTTGTTCAACCTACTGTCAGTTTGATTTTAGTTTAATAGAATGAATTTTAGTATATTTACCTTATAAGCTTGTAGTTAATATTTAGTTTTATTAAAGAAATATTGTGACTATAACAATGTACATACAGTATGATATGTGTAAAAGCATCTGGTACACTGATTTCTTCAACTTATTCAGTGCTGGTTTCAAATTCACTTTCAACTTAAATTTTAACAAAAATTGTTTTTTTCTTCAAAGCTGGTGGGATTTTTACAAATGAAGCTGTGGTGTCATTAATTTTTCACAGCTTGTGATGATTTGTTGCTGAAATGATAAATGGATGTGAAATTGTAATAATCTGAAATAATTGGCAAGGTGAACAAATGTGCTGTTAAAATAATCCAAAAGAATGTATATTTTTTGTTTACAGCCAAGCAGTATAAGTAAAACTACTGGGAGGATATATCTTTCTGGTAGCAACATATGTCTGCAGGTCACGTACACTCACAGAAGCAGTCAAAAATAAAATTAGTTAATTTATCGAGTGTCATCTCTGCAGCGAAGGTTGGCTACCGTGGATCGCCATTCCACTCTGTTACTTGTTTTGATGGTACAGGTTGTCATAGATTGACTTGTCCATCTTTTGATGTTACTCGTCCATGTTAGTCTTGGTCTGCATTTGCCTCTTTTACCTTGTATTTTCCCTTCCAATATTACTTTTAGTAGGCTGTTGTGTCTTTTAACGTGTCCCAAAAATTTCATTTGTCTTGACTTAATTGTATTTAGTAGTTCTCTTTTTATTTTTAATTGTTTTAAAACTTCGATCATTTGTTTTCTTTTTTTTTTTTCCCCCATCCAATTCTACCTATTCTTCTGTAAATCCACATTTCAAAGGCTTCAATTTTCTGTTCTGTTTTCTTGTCTAATGTCCATGTTTCTGCACCATACAGGAATATTGAGATGTAACATTTTGCTATTCTTAGTTTCAACCCTGCTGTTATTTGTTTTGTTGTTGCAGATACAAATCTCAAAATACCTTTGAAGAGAAATCAAATAAAAGTGAAGATTAAAAGTCCTAATCAGTGAAGAGAACTTAAGGGTATATAAATAAAATCTTGCAGGAAAATAAAATATTTCAGCCACATTAAAAGACATGATGGTCTGGAAAGAACAGTAAAGGAAGGTATGCTTTCAGGAAAACAAGATAAGGGTAGGCCAAGATGAATGTGGTTTCAAAGCATCAATAATGATACTTGAACATTACAGTAGAGGAAGGTATGCTTTCAGGAAAACAAGATAAGGGTAGGCCAAGATGAATGTGGTTTCAAAGCATCAATAATGATACTTGAACATTACAGTAGAGGAAGTGGAAGATCTGCCTAAAGGCAAACATGTAATGGCATGACGTATTCACTCATGGGTGTCCTACTTTGACAGATCAATTTATCTTTTGAGATAGAATCTACTATTGTTATTGTATAAAATTCATTTTTGTTTTTGTGTTCTCAGTATAGCTTGTATGAGTTTCTGTTTTCTCATTTTTTAAAACTAAAGTTTTGTAATTAAGTTGTTCATTTCTTAGTTTAGTTGTGGCTTTGTTGAAAATAGAAATAGGAAATGAAAGGATGAAATCGATTGAGTTTGATGTTTTAGTTATCAACTTATATGATTGTTGTATGACTGCATGTATATCATGTTATGGTGGGAGGTGTGAGATGGCGATGCACAGAAGTCCAAAGAAGACTAGCCAATCAACACAACTTTGGTGTTTGTCTCTATATGTTGAGGTAAATACTATGGACAGGCTGTGCTACAGAATTCGTGCACCTAGGCCAGGAGTCTTCTAGGATTTTCTGGAGGGAGGTATCGGAGCACTTATGGATTCATTCAGTGTGCATTGATGATGATCCTAATAACAACAAACATCCAACAAAGATACTTTGGAGGAGATCTGATCACTTATGGACCTTGTTTGATATGAAATGAGGATGACGTATTGGCTAAACTTGGGATGTTGTATTTGCTCACTCTTCAGTTGACACTAACTAAGAGCAGTTGAGGTTTATGAATGCAAAAGTAGCTTTCATGACAGTGCTATTATGAATAATTGAATGTTCTAGCATAATTAATTCTTTTTTCTATTGATTATGTTCTAGTATGGTAGTCTGTTTCTGTGAGTGAGAGAAAAACTGTTTTAAATTGATTTTTTTTTTTTTTTTTTTGCACAAAATACCATTCCTCTTTTCCAGTATCTTTACATTGTAATATTATTTCCTCCAGAATATGAAGATTCACTTAGAGAGTCATATACAGCCAGCCATTATTATTGATTTAAGTAACAGAAAGGGGAGCTATTGGCAGGCAGATGTTTAAGCTATCAATGGTTGCCCTAGGTCTCTCTCTATCGACATTCCACTTATTTTAGAAAGTAATGCACCATGGACTTCAGTCAGATCCTTGCCAAAATTACCATAAGATTGGTAATCTTATGACTAAAAGATCCAATATACTGCAACAGTGACACACTTCTCAGAATATTAAATTAATCATACATTGTAACTAAATATTTGAAAGAGTATTGCAAGAAAACGGGAGCAGCTATAGCTTAGTGGTTAGTGAACTGGACTACATAGGACAAGAGGTAGGTTTCGATCCCAACCAATGGCTTCCGGTTCACCCAGCCTTTAATGGGTACCGGATTTTTTCTGGGAAAGTAAAGCGGCACGGGCGTAGTACTGACCACATTACCCCAAAAATCATGCGCCGAAGGTCTGTAAAATATATTGTCACTAACACCATATTCCATATGCGCCACTTGGCATGACGGGGTACTTTACTATTGCAAGAAAACAGAAACAAATGAACAAATGTGCTAAAATAAATGGAAGATTTTCATAATTCTAACATGTTAAGAATAAGAAGCATAGGTGGCATCATGGTTAATGCGTTTTTTTTTTGTCCAAGTGGTTCATTCTGCTCTGAAAATGGGTACCATATATTTCCATAGAGAGCAGGTGAACTGATGTTGTGAAAGTTCCATTCATTGTGTATAATTATGGGCACTATGACTATATTTTTTTATGGTATATGTTGTTAAAAATGACAAGAGGTTGGATTTGATCCTGATCGACAGCTTCCAGGTTCACCCAGCCTTAAATGGATACCTAGAAATGAATGCGCAGACAAATTAGCTAAAGAATGAGGGAGATTACCACAAGAGAACCATCTGGTCAGCTACAATGAAGCCAAATCCATCAAAGGCTAGTACCATGAAAAATGGAAACAATAACACCCAAAGTGTAATAAGAGGGATGGATACCTCCAACTATCAAGGAGGGATCAAGTCATCATACTTCGCCCATGCGCTGGCCACAACAGAATGAGAAACCACATGTTCACCAAACTCAAAATAGGAACTACCAGCCAATGCCACTGTGCACTAGATAACATGACAACAAAACATATTCTACAGAATTGCCCCCAGTGCACAGACCTGAGGACAATGTGGTCCAGACCAACCTCCCTGGAAGAGAAACTTATACGGGGCAACCGAATCACTTAAACAGATAGCTGCCTTTATAAGAGAGTCCGGAGTCCTAGTCTGAATGAGCCATGATCGCAGAAGAAGAAGAAATGGATACCTGATTTTTTTTCTGAGAAAGTAAAGCGGCAGAGGTGTAATACTGACCACATTACCCCAGAAATCATGTGCCGAAGGTCTATAAAAATTATGGTCATTAACCATATTCCTTATACGCCACTTGGTGTGATGGTACTCTTTACTTTACTTGTATGTTACCAAATATTCATGAAGGAAAGATAGAAAAGCTTGGTAATAGCAGAAGTGATCTGAGGGCAATGTGTGACACATGATTACAATGGCTACCAGAATCTACCTTTTAGTGAACATTTTGAATAACTTATTAGAAAGAGAATAAGAATTGTGCATATTATTGAGTAAAATGTAGATTGCTCACTATTTGTTGAAAAGAATTGAGTACTTTTGGGACTATCATAATGACAGATTAGATGAGTCTCACAAAGTGAGAAATGAACTAATTTAAACAAAGTTAATAGTTTTGCCTTTGTTGTATTTATGTGATTATCACTTTCTAATGAATGTTGTATTGTTGTAGATGAAGACTTCATTAGAATCTTTACTTTTGTCATTACTGTTTTCAGTTTACATTTAACTTAGTAGGAAGTACATGTCCTCAGTAAGATTTGAATAGATGTTGTGGAATAAATGCAACCATCAGATGCTGTGATCTAGGCTAACAATCAGATGCTGTGATCTAGGCTAACACGTTGACAATGGTTATGGTATGAGTCATGTCCTGGTGGCTGGAAGGATTATAACATACCTAGTCTGTGTAAATAGGTGGGACATGTGGTTGTAGGACGGAAAGAGAATAATGAACTAGTACAATGCTGATGGTGGTGAAATGTGGTAAATAGATTGTATGTTCTTTGTCCTATATATTTTAATAATTGTGATGTAGATTGTGACTATTACTTGTCATTAGAAGTAGAAGATAATGCATATGTATAATCTATGTTTCTGTTAGAACTGAACAAGCTCATGTGTACATCTGGAATACTGTTATGTGTTGCTCTGTTATTTAATTTTGATTGAGTTACTTCATGTTGTTTCTCATGTTATCATAAAACTATATGTAGTATCATTGTAATAAATATATTAACAAATATAATATTGCTTTCTGTTGTTATAGTTTGTTAATGTTTTATAATTTTCCTAATTTTAAAATCATCATCAGGTCTTTTGTCGTTTGCAGAAGGTTGTATTCATCACAGCTCGTCTGAAGGAATTTCAGAAACTAGTCATATCTCCCACTTCTTTTGTTATCATGTTCAAGGTTTCCTTGATGTCTTGAAACCACCTTCTTTTTGGCCTGCCCTGATGCGTCGTCCAGGAACCGTGCCTTTTATTATTTTTCTTAAGCCCGTTGTCTCTTTTGATGGGGCCATAGTATTTTAATTTCCCCTGTAGAATGGTGTTTATAAACCAGTTCTTTTTCATTTTTAAATCTGTTAATATATCTTCATTGATTATCTCTTTCATTATCCAAGGTATCTTAAGGATTCTTCTGTATCATTGTGTTTTGAATAAATCAATTTTCTTCCTTGCTGTTTGCCAGTTTTCCATAACTCACAACCTAATGTTGCTATCGGGAAGAACATGTTCTTCATAACATTTAATTTTTGTGTTGCTATAGCTAAACTTCTTTTGATCTCTTTATGGCAGTCTCCATTGTTAGTTACTACAGATCCCAGATATTCTTAACTTGTTACAGTTTCAAGTTCTTCAATGTTAATGATGATTTTGAGTTGGCTTTTTGTTTTGTCAATGGAAAGTCTTAAATTTTTGAAAATTTATTAATAAGACATAATAATATAATCAATGGAGTCATCAGTCGCATGACTTGCTGAGGAGGGATCTGAACATCTATGGACATGTTCGGAGTGCAATGATGATGACCCTTAAATAACTCAATCTAACCAAATAATATAATTTATTGGTTTTACTACTATTTGTGGATTGTGTGTCATCAAATAGTAATTGATATTTTTGAAATGATATTAAGAAATTATATGAGAACTGGGAATCCACTCAAGCTCTAGAAAAGAGATTAATTACCTTCAACAGTTAATGCCAGTGGTGACTCTTGAGGACAGATTGGAGAAACTTTACATCAAGTATTTATATTTATGGTTCAAATTTTTGCGTTTGTTGTTTATAGATTTTGTTAAGAGTGCTGTTAAAATATGTATTGCTTAAGTTCAACTAAAATCATTACTTAATATTGTAGGCTGTGTCAACATAACAATCACACTCATTACAGCAGACAGGTTGGCTAGCTGTACTGTCATTGAAGACGGTCAACCAATGATCAGGCGAACATCATCAATGCCCTCCGAGATGAGAGAAGGGCACAGGACTTCTACAACCATGAGTCTACGTCACTCCTTCAGATGAAAATGATGGGCACAGCCAGAAACGAGAAACTTAGTGGGCATATAAGAAGACTTGTTAACCAACACAGAACTGGAGTCATCAGTCGCTGGATACTGCAGGACTTGCTGAGCAGGAAATCTGAGCACCTGGACATGTTTGGAGTGCAATGTTGATGCCCTGCAAATAACTCTATAATTCATTACTATAAGTCCCCGCAGTAGACCCCAGAAATGGGAAAGTGTAGTAGATATAGTTTTTAGATAGTTTAACTTATTACTTAATATTGTATCCAACCAATCAAATTAATTTCTTACCTAAATATATTGTCTACACCAACTTTGCCCCAAAGTTCTGCATGAATATATATTTTATCCATGCTTATCTTTGTTGAAGAAATGATTCATAAAAAGTGCCACCCCCAACAATTGGACACATATTTATATAGATGGATCAGCAGAAGGAGCAATATAAAATAGCGTTTGTGACATTTACATCCATATCCTGATGGCAAAACTAGTACAAAAGGTCTTCCCAAATGGCAGTTTCTCATCAAACTTCAAAGCAGAATCAACTGCTCTATTAAAAGCTAAAGAGATATTTCCCAACTCAAAAACCAAGCCACAGAACAGATCATTTTTACACAGACAACAAATCACTTCTAAATGCGATACAAAATATGACAAGGGGCCAGACATAACAAGGCAATTAATAAAACAATCCAAGAAAACTACAACCATAATCCAGTGGCTGCCATCCCACTGTGGGATTAGCGGAAACAAGAGGGTATTGCACTATAAAAAATATGCAGCAAAATGGAACAGTTACATCATCATCAAGTACCAGGCCTGCTGGCATAGGTGATCATGTCTCTCCACAACTTTCTATCACGACAGCTATTTATAATTTCTGTTGTTGACCTTCTGCCAAGTCATTCTCTAACGCTGTCTGTTATTTTTTCTCTTTGCTTCCCTCTATCTCTTCGTCCCTCAATTTTTCCAGTTGTTACAATATATTCCAGCTGTTCTCTTCAAAACAATAGAATATGACAGAAACCTAAATATAGTGTTTATAGATCAGGAAAAAGCGTTTGATCGTGTGGACAGGAACAAACTTTGGCAAACTTTAGAAACATACGGGGTAGCAGGACAACTGCTAGATAATATAATGGCGTTATATAAAAACAGTCAAAGTGCCGTCAGAACATCGGAAGGTCTGTCAGAATGGTTTCAGGTTACAACAGGAGTAAGACAAGGATGTGTCCTCTCACCACTCCTCTTCATCATATATATGGACAAAATAAATCAGGAAACAACCAACAACAAGGACAAATCAAATAATAACATAGAGGTAGAAAACTCCAACATCAATGAGCTACTCTTCGCAGATGACCAATGCCTAATATATGAGGATGAAAAACCTGCTACAACAGCATTTAACATCTCTAGATAAAAGCTGCACAAACTACAGTATGAAAATTAACACAGCAAAAACAGAGGCTATGAGAATAAGCAAATTGAGACACCCATTAAACATCAAGATCAAAGACAAAGAAATAAAACAAGTAGAGGGATTCAAGTATTTAGGCGCAATGTTCACAGAAGATGGAAAACTAGACAGAGAAATTGACATGAGAATACAAAAAGCAAATGCTGTCACATACCAGCTTTCACCATTGTTAAGACATCCAAACATTTCTATGCCAGCTAAACAACAAATGATAAATAGCATCTTCATACCAACTTTGTGCTATGAAAGTCAAACATGGACCCTTTCTAAATCCCATTTAAGAAAGATCAATACATGTGAGATGCGATGCTTGAGAAAAGTAACAAACAACACAAGAAGAGATAGAATACCAAATGAAACCATAAGAAAAATGGTAGGAACAAAACCCTGCCAAGAATATATAGAACAACAACAACTTAAATGGTTCGGCCACCTGGTCAGAATGAATCCTCACCAATCACCATCAAGGGCGTTCTTCTCGAGAATGCATGGGAAAAGACCAAGAGGAAGACCCAGAAGAAGATGGATAGATGCAGTGACAGAGACATGTAACAACAAAGGAAAATCACTAATTCAGACAATTCGAGCAGCACAAGAACGACAAATGATATAAACCACGACACCTTTTAGGTATCAGTGAAAGAGAAAAGAAGAAGAAGAAGAAGTTCTCTTCTCATTCTATCTATTGTCCTTTCGAGCCGAAGACGGCACATAGGGCAGAACCACAATCTCAAAAACAGAAACCTTGCGTGCCAAAATGGCACATATTGCAGAGATCACTGATCTAAAATCTATGGCTCTGTTTCCATAACAATACTTTTTACAATGACAGCTTGTCAAGCCATCGATCAACCTCCTTAGTCGCCTCTTACGACATGCCTGGAAGGTCACAGTGTCACTATTCTTTACCTCCCTCATAATGAGGCCCCGGTAACACACGGGATTCTCTTCTCATTACATGGCCAAAAAATGATGATTGTTTCTTCCTAATATTGGAAATTAGCTCCCTTTTTGCTTTGGCTTCTTTCAGAACGTTTTCATTACTCTTCTTAGCTGTCCATGGTATTCTCAACATTCTTCTGTAAAACCACATTTCTACAGACTCCAGTGATTTTCTTGTCTGTTGTCCTTTGTCCATGATTCACATCCACATGTTAAGACTGGCTCTACATAACATTTAAGAATTCTTTTTCTTGTTTCTATTGTCAAAAATGGGTTGCATAGTATCTTCCTCATATATGACCTACAGAGAGGCCAAAACCATCATATGCAACAAATATTACTTGGAGTGGGTTAGAAGGCTACACATTCACAACTACAATGATCCCATACACTAATTGCAGAGATTTTAGCAGAACATGTCTAAGAACCAGTCACTGTAGACTCCTAAGTTATCACTTCTTCTTTCCTTCCTCATCTGCCTTTCAGCGTCGAGGGGAGATATAATTTGCGGTCTTTTGTTTTTCTGTTCACCTCTGCTGCTGTTATGTTTCCTAGTGCTTTTAATATTCTATCCATCCATCTTTTTTGTGGTCGACCCTTGGGTTTGGTGTTCTCACAATGTTTGCTGAAGGCTCGTTGTGTTGTGTTTTGATCTTTCTGCCTTGTTACGTGGCCAAACCATTTTATCTGTTGTTTCCTTATATATTCTATGGCGGGGCTATTCCTAGCTTTTTCTCAGTTCTTCATTTCTGATCTTATCTCTCAGACTGTTTCCTGTCATTCATCTAAAACATTTCAACTCAGTAGAGGTTATTTTTCTTATTGTTCTTGCATCTAGGATCCAGGTCTGGCATTGGTAGCACAACGTTGAGATGAAGATTGTATTGTATAGTGCTAATTTTGCCTCTATAATTGTTTCCTTGTTGGACAATAGTGGTGATAACTGTCCAATAATTTGACAAGCTTTGTTTCATCTTGATTCTATCTCTGCTGTTTGTGAATTATCGTTTGTCACTAAACTTCATAGGTATTTGAATTCCTCTACTTGTTTTAGTTGCCTGCTTTCTACAGTTATGTTGATGTTATCACTATGGCCTCAAAGTGTCCCACTCAAACGAATGCCCTTGTGGAACTGGTATCCAGAACTCAGAACATATCCTCCATCTAACCCACAAGGAATCATAGTGCTGAAGTAAGGCAGAAACTATAGGGCAGCCGTTATGACCTGGAGATAATTGTCAACCTCATTGTGGAAATGGAGCTACAGGTCTGACCTCAAGAACTAAAGACCTTCCGCTACCAAAATGGAGCTACAGGTCTAACCCCAAGAACTAAAGACCTTCCCCTACTGAAATGGAGCTACAGGTCTGACCCCAAGAACTAAAGACCTTCCCCTACTGAAATGGAGCTACAGGTCTGACCCCAAGAACTAAAGACCTTCCCCTACTGAAATGGAGCTACAGGTCTGACCCCAAGAACTAAAGACCTTCCCCTACTGAAATGGAGCTACAGGCCTGACCCCAAGAACTAAAGACCTTCCCCTACTGAAATGGAGCTACAGGTCTGACCCCAAGAACTAAAGACCTTCCCCTACTGAAATGGGGTGAGGGCAACAGGTGGAACTGTTGCATCAGCTAAGAAGCACCCTATGTGTCCAACGACAGGGTGAGCCATGCGAGTAAGTGCAGCATTCAAAGCTTTAGCTGCAGAGTACACCCCGGAAAACAAACCACTGCTGCCTAGTTGTTCTCCATCAGAAGAAGGAAAGGCTATGGGAGAATGCCCAGAGCTTCCACTTGTGCTGTTATCTTGTTCAAGGTCTCTTTGATTTTCTTCTTAAACCATCTTCTTCTTGGTCTGCCCTTGATGCATTGCCTAGGAACCTTGGCTTCCATTATTGTTCTTTCAAGCCCACTGTTTCATTTAACATGGCCAGTATTAGTATCTTAAGGATTTTTCTGTAGATTTTTGTTTTGAATGAATGATTTTCTGATGATTTTCATCATTTCTGCAATGATGATGACCCACAAATAACTCAATAACCACATAACAAATGTTAACTCTTTTTGTACTGAAGCTTTTTATCGATACAATGGAAGAGATTTCAGAGACAAAATTGTTCATGGTTTTAAGAATCAATCTACATATTTATATTTATCTAACATATAATATATTATATTTGAATTGTTAGTTAATTGAACAAGGTATTAGATTCACCAATACCAAGATGATACAAGACATGTAAAAAGAATATGGTTTGATGATGGTTCATACTAATCAAATTGAGAGTGGCATACTATTGCTGCAAAACGTACGCAGCCGAAATTGGCATGGCGCGCAGTGCGGCAAAACGTATGGGAAGAGTTAAGCCAGTTTTTAATCCCTCTACCTTTACTAAAAGACAATTCAACCAATCAAAACGCTGGATACAAAATTTTCTGATTAAAAACTACTATCTGTAAATGAAGGTGACATCATGCTCAGATATGCTCACAGTTTCATATCACCACAATGACAATGATACAATGATAACTCAATAAAATTCTTTCATTTAGTATTCCATTTTTATTAACATGATGAATAAAAGCAATCAACAATACTTCACAATATTAATCAGTGAAGTTGTATTTGCAAATAACTAACAACTGCAACAGAAACTGTACCCAAAAATAGCTAAAGAAATATCAAAGAATAATAACAGAAATTATAGCAATAATAATTCAACACTTCCGTACAACAAAATCTTACATGTATGTACAATAGATCTTTTATGCTTATATGTATGTAATAAAATATTGTTAAAATGTGCTGTTTACATATTAGTGTTGGGTTTTCCTGAAACAAAGGACTGGCACTATCTATTCTTTCAAGCTTTAAAATTAATAAAATATTACATTCAAAATAACACAACATTATATTTTAAAGCCTGTAGATTTTAATCAGATATAAAGTTGTGCATGTCTTATAAGACTTTTGATTTTTGTAGTTTTAAAAATGTCTAGTCTCTTCTTGTTTTTCTTACAGTATGGGTATAATACAGTAGTTAGTATCTTAGTCAAATGACCCTACCTGGGGGTCTGGTTAGTCTCAAGGCTGAGACAACAGTCTCGAGACAGAGAGAGGATGTGCGTTCAAATCTCAACCGCATCAGTTGGGATTTTTATTTGTGATTTCTCTGTGTGGCAGCCACCCCTGGTCTCTGCAGTGAGGCCGGGCTTGAAATGTCAATTATATATCAACATTAAAAAAAAATAAGAGTACCTCCGAAGATGAAGTTATCTGCCTGTGTGGCATACATATGGCTGCCGGGGAAAAATGGATTAACACGCAAAATTCAGTTCCTCGTCTGTAGGGACCTTGCCAGAGGTGAAAGCTGGTAAACACACAAAAAAATACCCCATGGTAATGTTTCAGATATCCCAACTCTAATATGGAAACAATAAGAAAGAATAATGTCTATGTTACCCACGCATGTAGGGACTGTGAGCTTAAAGTGGAATGTCTACATTACCCACACATGTAGGGACTGTGAGCTTAATGTGGAACATCTACATTAGCCCCAAACGTAGAGGCTGTGAACTTAAAGTGGAACAATGTCTAAATTACCCACAAATGTAGGGACTGTTTTTGCCACAGTTAAAAATGCATGAAGACTCATCCAGAAATAATACAAAAACCAAAACTAATGATATATGACAGCTTTGATGTTTTAGTATTTTTGTATTATTTAAATGATGGAGAAGAGCATACCACACAGTGTACTGGTCCCTGAATGCTTTCCAAAGTCTGTGACCAAGATAAATAATAAGATGTTAATTTGGAAGCAACTGTAGAGCAGCGATTACTGAATGGTCCACCGAGATCAACAGGTCTGATTTGATCCTGATCAGTAGCTTTTAGATTTATCCAGCTTTTATTTTAAACTGGACATTTTTCTGCCATAGAAATACAACCTTGACATCACGCTGATAAACTACCCACAAAATATTGATGCTAAAATCAATTTCTATACACATCGTCACAGAATACAATGAGGTTCTTTCTTCTTTTATATGCATAGTGCCTATAGTTTCCTATCTTGACACTCACTTTTTCACTAATAAATGATAATTTGTTTAATAACTTTCACAATATCTGTACAGATAAAGTGCTCAATGTTGATGTTATATTAATAGTTTTCTTTAATTATCACACAATTAGTTTTATTAAAATAAGACTTTACAAAATATAATTATTCAGCTTTCTCCAAATCAACGGCTTGTCATACAAAAGTGTAACTCTTATCTCAACATGACTTTAAAAACTCACATTCGCATAATACTACTTTTAATACCTCAGATAACATAACAATGTCTTTGTCTATCTGTTATCTTAGACATAATTATTTAAAATAAAAACTTATATATTCAGATGATGAAATAACAAATAAGATATAGATCATCATCATCAAGTGCCATGCCTGATGGTGTATGTGATCATGTCTCTCCACAACTTTCGATCTCGACAGTTATTTATTATTTCTGTTGTTGACCTTCTCTTAAGCTGTCTGGTATCTTTTCCCCTTTGCTTCCCTCAATCTCTTCGTCCCTCAACTTTCCCAATTGTCACAATATATTCCAGCTGTTCCCTTCTCATTACATGGCCAAAAAACTGATGATTGTTTAAGATACAGATGCTTATGGATTAGTTTGATTGAAGACAAAATAATGGGAAACTCTCCGACAAATCTGCTTGTGAGGGATGTCATTTGGAAATGATCTTTTACTGTTGTATCATATCAAATGTGGCTATCTTCTATAATCTCAGTATGTAACATTGTTTAACTACTTAGTTACATATTAAACTATACTACAAAGTAAAAGTAATGATGGTTTTCATTGGGGACTCATTATGGACAAGGGAGACAACAAAATGAAGTCACTCGATCATAATTTAAGTTAGGATATGACACATAATAAAACTATAGTTATGAGACATAAATTAAAAGATACAGGTATTTCAATTCACACTCATAAAAACACACAAACTATAACAAAAAATCTGAACCCATTCTATATACAAAGCGTTACCATTTGGTAAGCCTGCCATATAAGAGTGTCAGCTATAGCCCACTGGTTAACTCCCCTTCTATGGAAAAAAAAAACGACTTTGTTGGGTTGGTTGTAAAAAACAAAAGAAAGTAAAGAGCCCCTGTCACGCCAAGTGGCGTATAGGGAATATGGTGTTAGTGACCATAAATTTACAGACCTTCAGCACATGATTTTTGGGGTAGTGTGGTCGGTGTTACGCCCGTGCCGTTTTACTTTCCCAGAAAAAATCCAGTACCCATTTAAGGCTGGGTGAACCCGGAAGCCGTCAGTTAGAATCGAACCCTATCTCTTGTCCTTTGTAGTTAGATTGGTTGCTACAATCCTAGACCAAGAGACTAAAGTTTTATATCTCATTCTCATATCCTTGAATTATTGTAACATTATTCCAGGAATTATTTTATGGAAACAATCATTATTTTGTTCTTGACTCTTCCAGTGCTGTTAGAATTTGCAAAGGGCTCACAGTGTTTTTCACCACACATCTCTATTCTGGATGAGATGTTTGATCTCATCTAATGAGTCTATGTCTGTCAACTTTGCTTCTCTTACCAATGTTCTTTCCAGTGTCTCTCTAGATCTTCCTCTTTTCTGCATCCTGATGTTTCCATATAAGTGCCTGTTTTGAGATCCTCTTGTCTCTTCTCAACACATGCCCGACATAAGTCTATCTTCCCTTCCAAATTGTAGATGAGTTCATTGATTGCTTGGCTATTTCTCTTATCTATAAATAGTCTTGAATTAATTTTAATTTATCTCTATCTATCTACTGTACTTTCGAGCCGAAGACGGCACATAGAACAGAACCACAATTTAAAAAACAGAAACCTTGCATGCCAAAGTGGCACATATTGCAGAGATCACTGTTTCTAAAATCTATGGCTGAGTTTCCATAACAATACTTTTTACAATGACAGCTTGTCAAGCCATCGATCAACCTCCTTAATCGACTCTTACGACATGCTTGGAAGGTCACAGTGGTCGCACATATACCTATCTGTAAATAGTCTTGAATTAATTTTCATTTATACCTATCTATAAATAGTCTTGAATTAATTTTCATTTATACCTATCTATAAATAGTCTTGAATTAATTTTCATTTATACCTATCTATAAATAGTCTTGAATTAATTTTCATTTATCTATCTATCTATCTATCTATTGTCCTTTCGAGCCGAAGACGGCACATAGGGCAGAACCACAATCTCAAAAACAGAAACCTTGCGTGCCAAAATGGCACATATTGCAGAGATCACTGCTTCTAAAATCTATGGTCTGTTTCCATAACAATACTTTTTACAATGACAGCTTGTCAAGCCATCGATCAACCTCCTTAGTCGCCTCTTACAACATGCCTGGAAGGTCACAGTATCACTATTCTTTACCTCCCTCATAATGAGGCCCCGGTAACACATGGGATAATTTTTGATAATTTTCATTTATAAAAAAAAGTAAAAGTAAAGTACCCCCCCGTCACGCCAAGTGGCGTATAGGGAAATATGGTGTTAGTGACCCTATATTTTACAGACCTTCAGCACATGATTTTTGGGGTAATGTGGTCGGTATTACGCCCGTGCTGCTTTTACTTTCCCAGAAAAAATCCGGTACCCATTTAAGGCTGGGTGAACCCGGAGCCGTCGGTTGGGATCGAACCCTACCCCTTGTCCGTAGTAGTCCAGTTCACTAACCACTGAGCTATCGCGGCTCCTACTAATTTTTAGGGAATTAGTAAAACCCAGGTGTCCTCGCCAGGGTACGAACCCCGGCTGTTGCCGTGGTAAGCCAACCGCCTATCGATTGCGCTAACCGGACACCAATTTTCATTTATACCTATCTATAAATAGTCTTGAATTAATTTTCATTTATACCAAGTATCCTAGAATATATTATTAACCATTACTGTGAAAGTTGGAAAACAACTTAGAATACTCATCTCATTTCACATTTCATTTCAATATTTCTCTTACTGTTCTTGAGTTTAGAGTCTAGGTCAGGTATTGATAGCACAACATTTGAATGAAGATTGTGTTGTAGAGTGCCCTATTTGTCTCTGGTGCTATTTCCTTGTTGGACAATACTTGTGACACCAGTCCTATGATTTGACAAGCTACATTGCATCTTGAGTCTTTTTCTATTCTATTGACCTTTCGAGCCGTAACCGGCCCATAGGGCGTAGACCAAGATACACCTTCTCCTATATGAATTTTTGTTCTAGCAGTTTTCTTTTAAAGATATTTTATCAAATCTCGCCATCTGTCTCTGTTCTGTGCAAGCAGTTCTATCTCATTGAGGGAGCCGATTCCTGCTGCTCTTGCCTCTCTCATCAATGTTCTTCTCAGTGTCTCCCTGGGTCTTCCTCTTTTTCTTTTACCTGTTGTTTCCCATATGAGGGCTTGCTTTGCTATTCGATTATTATCTCTTCTCATCACATGTCCAACGTATGACCATCGTCTTTTCTTTATTACTGAAGATATTAGTGGTTGATTGGCGATTTCTCTAATTTCCTCGTTTGTTTTGAATTCGTTCCATTCTATACCAAGTATTTTCCTTAGACATTTATTTTCGAATGCGTTCAACTTTGTTTCTATATCTCTTGTTGTTTTCCAGCTTTCACACGCATATGTAAGGGTTGATAGTACATTTGATTTGAATAGCCTAAGTTTTGTGTTTGTGCTAATGAGTTTTGATTTCCACAACTTTTCAAGGCTTCTGAAAGACATTGCTGCTTTAGCCAGTCTGATTCTAATTTCTTTGCTCGTATCCCCTTCTCGATCAATGTGACTTCCAAGATAGATGAAGTGATCGATCTCTTCTACTGGTTTGTTTTCCATGTATATTTTGTCACTTGTTGGAATTAAACTTTTCATGACTTTAGTCTTTTCATGATTGACCTCAAGCCCAATTTTGCTGGCTATTGATGATAGTTCATTTGTGTTTTCCTGCATCGTTTTTATCTGATTGCTGATGAGAACTATGTCATCAGCAAAGTCCAGGTCCTCCAAATGGTCTCAGTCTTTTTCTGCTACATGTGAATTGTTGTTTGTCACTATACCTTCTAGGTATTTAAATTTCTCCACTTGTTTTAACTATCAGATATTTATTATTATGTTGGTGTTTTGGCTTTTCTCCTGTAATGTTCTTAACTTCTATCTTGTTGATGAATTTCATATTGTATTGGATACCTGTGTTGTTAAGTTTATTTATGTGTTCTTGTGGGTCTTCTATTTTTCCATATATTAGTACCTGCTCATCTGTGAATAGAAGTTTGTTAATCTCCTCTGTCTCTGATGGTTTGGTTAACTTACATGTTCATTCATGTTTCTCTTCGAGGACGGCACATAAAGTGAAAGTCATAGTTCTCCACGTTTTGCTGCTAGCTCTTGTAGGTCTTGGTTCTTTATTAGTTCCATGGTTGAGTCTTCCCTAGTAATTATTCTACAAAGTGATTCTCTTGATCATCCTTGTTTTCTTTCACCAGGTGGTATCCACATGAATGTCTCATGGGTAGGTCTAAATTCATTCTCAGCACATCACTGATGCATTTCTAATTCCTTCTTATTATAGAGGGGGTTAACATTTTTCTGTTTACATATGTAGTCCATGCATTAACAAAAAAATATGGACACTAGCATCATATTCCCTACACACCAGGGGTTCTTTCTCATATATCAGGATTTCAAAGCTCTTCTCCTCAAGTACACCTTCAATCAATCTTAACTTTCTACATTTTAATTTTACTATCACAAATTCTCATAATAATATTTTCCTGCAATATTTGTTCAATATAAGTATTATCTTTTTTTGATGCAAGTGATCTATCTGTGAAATTGTCTGCCTGTGCTTCATTATGCACATTCATAAAGCATTATTCATTCTACGCATCACTCAAAGTCTGTCTTTCTGTCACTACCAAAATTAAAGTAAAAATGTGTTTACACTTTTAATTCTGCCTACAAATTTTAATTAGCCAGAGAAATTCAGAATTTAAAAATTAAAAAAAACAGTAAACATTCATAAAACCCCTTTACCGCTGATTCAAACCATTGAATCAACATCAAGTATTGAAATCTGTTTAGTTTGTGTTTCTCTCGCAGTGAAGACCCAATGAAGTAAAAACACTTGTTTTCTTGTCTTGCTTTACCCACAAAGTGAAATATCCTATTTCTTTTACTTTCCTTATTGCACCCAAATTGTTAACACTTTTAGATTGATAGAACCATTATTTTACAATCTATAATTAGACCATAACAATATATTGTATGATAAACCATTTTTATGCATCCTGTGATAAAATGTTTATACATCATCATCAATGAGTGCCATCTCCACAATGAAGGTTGGCTACCATGGAGCACCAGTCTGCTCTGTCTCTTGCTTTAATGGTGCAGGTTGTCATAGGCAGTCTTGTCCATCTTTTGATATTACTCATCCATGTTAGTCTTGGTCTCACTCTGCCTCTTTTACCTTGTATTTTTCCCTCCAAGATTAAAAATGTTTATACACCTTATGATGAAAACATTATTATACATCTCATAGTAAAATTATTTGAGTACATCCTAATTAATCTCTTATTTGTCTTTATTTTCTTCCCTTGTCGTTACAAAATAAAATATTCACAATTGTTTTCCCTGTCCCCCTTCCTCTTGGAAGATTTCAACAATTTTTATTATTGCAAACTTCCTTTACTGAATAATGACTGGACTATCTTTTATTCTTTTGTTCAATGTCTCAACCAATTCTGAAATAGCTCACAAACAGGACTTCAATACGCTGTAATAAGTTATGAAAAATTACAAAGTCTTTCTAGAAAAACAAAATCACAAATCAATAAATCATCAAATCAATAAATCATTATCGTCATCATGTGCCATACCGGCTGGTGTAGGCGATCATGTCCTTCCACAATTCTCTAACCACTGTACATCATATCAATTCTGTTGTTGACTATTTTCCATGTCATAGCACCAAGCTATCCAGTATATTCACTCTTTGTTGTCCCATCAATCAATAAATAACAGGAAGATAATCAAATGTCAATATTCACAGATCAATAAATAGCCATACAGATTTAAGACAATAATTTAACAGTAATGTACACAAATTTAACAATAATTTACAAAAGAATTGTGCGCCAATCTGGTCTTACAACAATTCTGTACTGTACACTTACAATGAAGAATAAAGTATCTGCATACAACACACGTCATTTAAGAAAGATGGTTATACATGTATTATTTTAATAAAGATGGACTGCAGTATGGTAATATAGAGTGCATGAAAGACATATGAAGTGTTCAGCAGTTTAACATAAGCATTGTTTAGACATAACATTTTTAATTGATTTTTTTTTTCTTTTCATATCTTTTATATTTAGACCAGGCATGGTGGTATCTGTTTGATACAACTAGGGATGGACAAGTGTCAATGTCTCTAGCAAGAACTGGGAAATCAGCAAGTTGATTCTAAGAATTAATGAACAGTTTATTCAGTGGCATTAAACTCAATCCATCTTTTATAATTGGTTTGTCTTAACTTTTCTCTGCACTGGAGGGCGAAAATGAAATGGAGGATAATCCACATGTCAATGGAATGGTGAAACATGATGCCATGAAGGGCGAAAGCAGGAAAAGCATCCTCAGAGAGCAAGAATGCAACACATTCAATCAATGTAGTACAGGAATAATCAGTAAATGAACACTTTGATGGTTGCTGGAAGGGGCAATAGAACAGATGTGGGAATGTCGTGAGTGCTGTGATGGCAGTCAAAACTAAAGACATGATTTGAATTTCTTATTCTTAAAATTTCTTTTTCTTTATTTTTTTTATTTTTTTTTTTTTGCATTGCTGTTTCTGTCAGCACTGCCCTTAATTAAGAATATTCGCTGGAGACATTGATGTTGTCTGCTAATTGGTATGCTTTTATGAAACTGCTGATAACTTACACATATATCATCCACCAAACATTTATTGTAGAAAATATATTAATGATAATATTTAAATAAAGTTAGTTATGATATTCTTTACCTTGTATGAACACATTCATTTATAAACAAAAAATGTATAAATATATGATAAAACAGTTCATTATCAAATATGAAATTCATTGCTTATATTTACATAATATTTGGTTTCAATCTAAATCTAAAACACCCATAAGTAACATTAGAAATACTGAAGGCAGTATAACTATATTTCTAACCCTGAACAATATCAGACAGTAAGCATGTGGTTAAATATGACAGTGTCAATGTATTAATTTTCCTAAGATTTTCATTTTCTGTTTTAAAAAAATCAATAAATAAAAATACCCTTCTCTGGAACTTATTAATTAATTATATATCATCATCATCAGGTCACATATCCTTTGCAGAATGTTGCATTCACCACAGCCTATATGAAAGAATCTTTGGCTCTAGGCAGATCTCCCACTTTTTCTGCTGTCATGTTCAAGATCTCAATGTCTTGAAATGACCTTTTTCTTGGTCTGCCCCTGATGCGTCGTCCAGGCACCATGCCACCCAATATTGTTCTTTCCAGCCCACTGTATCTTTAGCCATAACAACATGGCCAATATGGTGATAGTATTTTAATTTCCTTTTAAAAAAGTGGAGGCGGGCTCTGTACGCATGCAATGGTTAGAGTCATTGCAGGAGTCAAAAACATGTAAGGTCACCTTTGTCTATATCCTTGGACATGCGGGAATACGGGGAAATGAAAGAGCAGACAGGTTGGCTAGCTGCGATGTCGTTGAAGATGGTGAACCAATGGTCATGCAGACATCGTCAATGCCCTTGGAGATGTGGGAAGAGCACAGGACATCGACAATCACAAATCCACATCACCCCTTCGGATGAAAGAGATGGGAGTTAAGATGGGCACAGCCAGAAACGAGAAACTTAGTGGGCATGTAAGAAGACTTATCAACCAACACAGAACTGGAGTCATCAGTTGCTGGACACTGCGGGACTTGCTGAGGAGGGGATCTGAGCACCTATGGACATGTTCAGAGTGCAATGATGATGACCCGCAAATAACTCAATAATAACTCAATTTTAATTTTCTTTGTAGAATGGTGTTTATAAGCAAGTTCTTTTTAATGTTTAAATCTTTTAATATGTCTAAATTGCCCTTTTTCATTATCCAAGGTATCTTAAGGATTTTTCTGCAGCATTTCTTTTGAATGAATCTATTTTCTTCCTTGGTATACTAACATTTTAAAATAATTCTTTAATAATGCAAAATGTGACTGCAGCATTTCTATATTAATTTTGACTTTGTCATGTCTGCAGGGATAATTATTGTGACTGATAAGATGTCTACACATTTATCCACAACAGTGGGGCAGCACAGATGGTATTTGGATGTTTGAGAAATGACAGTAAAAGAGAAGAATTGTTTTTGTTATTTGTGAGACTTTACAACAAACCATCATGGCTAATGCTTGAAAGTTTGAGAAAGTAAAAATCAAGAGGACTAATGTTCAAGAATTTACAAAAAAAAAAAAAAAAAAAAGACCAATTTAACAAAAAATTTACAACATGACAGAAAGTTTAATAATGTTTGTAAATTTACAAATCAGAGGGACCAATGTTTGAGGATTTACAAGGCAGCAGAACTAGTATCTAAGGGATTGAGAATTTACAAAATAACAGAATAAATGTTTGGAGATTTACAACAAAACACCAGATCTAGTATTTGAGTTTTAGAAAATCACAAGACAGCAAAGCTGGTGTTTGAATGTTCAACATTTTATTATAAGAAAAAAAAGAAAAGTTAGAAATGTAATTTTTGAGAATCTGCAACAGAGAGCAAATCTTATCCATGAAAGTTTAAGAATTTACAAAGCAGCAGAGCCAATAATTTAATGTATTTTAATTTACAAGACATTTAATGTATAATCATGCTCTTTCACCCTCCACTTCCCCTGTGATTATGGCTCACTTCCCCTGTGATCATGGCTCATTCAGACTGGGATTCTTTTATGAAGTCTGTTGTCTTGTTTTATTTTCACTGTATATTTCTCTTATTACATTACAATATACAGAACCTTGAGCTGACAGCTGCCTTCAAAAAGCTCATCAATGAACCAATTTCAAGGAAAATGAGGAAAAGAAGACATAAAAGTTACACAAGCAGACTCTGCTGAAATAACTCTTGTTAACTTCTTGTCTGATAGCATCTGTGTATAAATTGAGCTTTTGGTTGGTTAATTTCCAAATGATATGTCACTTTGAAGATAAATAAATGCACTGTTATAAAACTGTAAAGTAGGACATTTTTTATGATGTGGGCTGCAGCTCTACATAGGTGTAGAGTTAAGTAATAACTCATCCATTGTGAATCCAAGAGCACAAAAATGACAGAAAAAATATATTCTTTGTTAGCAATCACCCAGTCATACCCACCCATCATAATATGAATAGATGGGAACAAGCTATCATTATATGCCTCAGAACAGGGCACAATCAACTCCACAGTCACATGTATACAAAATTCAAGTTCGGTACCACAGTTACATATGGACCGGCACCCCTACTGCTGAACACATACTTGAAGACTGTATTGAATATAGTAGACTGAAAAAAATTCATTGGCCCATAGATACAACACTACAGACAAAACTATATGGGCCACTGCAAGAATTACAAAAGACAGTAACATTTATACAGGAAACAACACTGCAGATATAGACAACACTTCAGGCGAACGAAAGATAGATCGATAGATAGACATCCATCCATGCATCATAACTTGATTTTAGACTTATAATCTCATGCATAAAAGAAATTAGAATCATAATAGCAAAGGAAGCAATGACTTTCAGAAACTTTGATAACACATGGAAATTAAAATGACTAAGTCCAAAAACAAAGCTCAGGATTTTAAAATCAAATGTATTATCACCCTTGTTTATGCATGCAAGAGCTAGAAAACAACTAAAGAAATAGAAAATAAACTGGATGCATTTGAAAACAAATGCTTGAGAAAATACTTTCTATACCAATGGAATGAGTTCAAGACTAGTGCAGAAATAAGAGAAATGACAAAAGTATCCAAAAATATCAACTATAGTCAAGAGTAAGAAGGTGGTCATATGTTGGCCATGTGGTGAGAAGAGACAACAAAAGAGTGTAAAAGCAAGCCCTCAAATAGGAACCAGAGGGTAAAAGAAAATGACAGTTTAAAAAAATGAGAAAAAAGAGGTATGGTAGCATCTCTTTGTAAGCTTTGCATCTCTTTGTAAGCTTTGCATCTCTATGTAAGCTTTGCATCTCTATGTAAGCTTTGCATCTCTATGTAAGCTTTGCATCTCTTTGTAAGCTTTGCATCTCTATGTAAGCTTTGCATCTCTATGTAAGCTTTGCATCTCTATGTAAGCTTTGCATCTCTATGTAAGCTTTGCATCTCTATGTAAGCTTTGCATCTCTATGTAAGCTTTGCATCTCTATGTAAGCTTTGCATCTCTATGTATCTTGATGCCTTTACTCCTCCGGGTAAAAGAAAAAGAGGCTGACCTTGAGAAGCACTAAAATGAACATTAAAATGAGAGGCAACAACAGCAGACATCAGCTCCTTCACTGAGATTGAGTGACCTGCCAAGAACAGAGCTGTGTGGCAAGTCACAATGCAGATCCTATGCAAGGCCTGACAGTTGAAAGATCGTCAGACACAAGAGTTTAGAATTTCTGCCCTATGTGTTATCTTCAAAAGAGACAATAGATAGTCTCATACATAACATCTTGAAAATTAATTCAATAACCTTCCTAAAAAAAATCTGTTTATTTCACTAATCAGTAATAGATGAATTGCGTTTCTGTGATTTGATTTGCTTGGGTTGTCTTGGTTCAGTAAATTGTATAACGAGACAAGTTTTGTAGAATCAATAGAGATATAACAAGTGAAATAACAAAAAATGGTTAACAAAACAAAAGAAATCAGATAATTTTTACAGTGATTAAAAAATAACTAGTCAGGAGATAATAAAAACATGTACGACATTGTGTCTCTAGCAGACAAAAAAATGGATAGTCGATCTGTAAAATCCCTGTTTTTTTGTAACATTCTGTTTCTAGCCCATGTGACTAACTTTTTCTTCTCTCTCTCTCTCTCTCTCTCTCTCTCTCTCTCATAAATATACACATATGCAACAACATATATTATTATATATATATGTACTGCGAGTTGTAAGTCTTTAAAAATAGAGAAAATCAATCTGAATGTAAATTTAAGTCATAAAGGATATAACCTTGTTGTGGTGAAGTATATCTGGCTTAATAATAACCCTCTGGTTATTTTGGCCATTTGTCACTAAAAATAACCAACAAATGGGTAGTATGAGGTACTATAAAGACAATTTCATAATTCATACTCATACACACCCTTTATAATATGAAAGCCTTCACAAAAAATATCAAAATATCTGTCAATGAAAATGTTAAATGGTCTGTCAAACAATAAAACAATTCTACCTTATTTATAAGCATTTTAAAAATGTTCACATAATAAAATCATGTATATGTTAGACATCATGTATGTGAGATATGTGGTTCCTTTCAGTCAATAACATGCACCAGCAAATAGTTCGCTGTAAACAGGGCTTGGATTTTTATGACATGTCATATTTTTTCCTGATATGTATTTTTGAAATCCACGTCAATTTCAACAAGTTTCAAGCCTTTCTGAACACTCTAACACTGTCTCTATTGCTCATATAAATGCATAATTTGACCATAAATAAGGTTTAGGTCATATTTTAACAAAATTGGAGGCATAAATGCATATTTTTTATTATATTTGGTCTTATTTGTTGTTATTTCAGGTACAATAAGACTTTCATTTAGACGAGCGGAAATCTAAAGATTATTCAGCAGAAACAATTGGGCTTTGTACTTTTAATGCTAAGAATCTTCCATTTCCACACAATCTCTCTCTTCTCTAATGGGTTAGCTTTATTTGTCTGATCTGTTCAAAAAGTTTTCTCCCACTTACATACAATGTTAAAAAGCCCCACACTTACAACAGACAATAGAAAAGATATCAACATATACAAATCAATCAATGGACTCATCTTTTACAGTGACTGATATAAAGAAAGGGTATCCAACTCTTGTAAGATAATGGTTGTTGCACTAAACTATTTAGGTGAAATCAAGTACCAGGACCTGTCAATAAACATAGTCCAATCTTTACATTGAGCACAAATACAAATTTCTTGACAGTTAAACATCAAAGTGCTAGTTGTATCATGCCACACAGGATGACCATTCGTCAGGTAAAAATTCATGATATCTTCTATCCTTCTAGTGCTATTAGATATCCCACAGGGCATGGAATGTATCTAGCTTAGCTCTTTCCATACGAAAGCTTTTATCAGTGCAACGGAAGAGATTTCAGGGACAAAATTTTTCATGATTTTAAGAATCAATCTACATATTTATATTTATCTAACATATAACATTTTATATGAATTTTTAGATAATTGAACATTTTTACTACTGATAAAGATTCTTATCTACTTTGAAATGATAATAAACAATTTTCTTAAATTACCACAGAGGCCATTGCTGTTATAATAATGTTTGTGCGCTAAGAAGAGATTTTCCTGTGTTCATAGGAAAGAAATAAAAGTACTAAGAGACACCATTCAAACATAAAGATGAGTGTTCTTTATAAAAGATGACATTTAGGAGCACTTCATTATGGCACTTGAATTGTTAACAAATATGTGATCAGTAATGAATGGATGAAGACGGATGCATCTTTGAGTTGAAACATTGCTTTTGTGCACTGTGGTTAAGAGTTGGAAAAGGTTAAAAGTTGAAATAGGTTGCTGGCTGAAACAAGTAGGTTAAAAATTTAAATGAAGTTAAAAGCTGAAACAAAGTTTACTGAAGTTATTCTGCACGATAGACAATACATAGACCATCTTATCTGTCACATAAAGTAATGTTTCTGTTAGGAGAAAAAAAATATACTATCATTTACTTTAATTTAGTTCACCTCTGTTAAGGGAAAATGAAATATTTGAGCAAAGGCCTGTTGATTTATTTCATGTTTAATGTCTGTCATGTCTGATAGCTCTTTAACTATCATCTTTTAAGTACATCTTTTCTTCTTTATCCATTGCTTCTGAGAGTTAAAGCTCTGAGAGATGTCTGTTTTAAACTTCCAAGGAGTCACTATTCTTTTTTTGATGTACTACACTTCTCAGGAGTCACTATTCTTCTTTGATGTATTACACTTCTCAGGAGTCACTATTCTTTTTTTTATGTATTACACTTCTCAGGAGTCACTATTCTTCTTTGATGTATTACACTTCTCAGGAGTCACTATTCTTCTTTGATGTATTACACTTCTCAGGAGTCACTATTTTTCTTTGACTTCTCAGGAGTTATTTTTCTGTTTTAATGTACTGCACTTCTCAGGAGTCACAATTCTTCTTTTTTGTATTACACTTCTCAGGAGCCACTATTCTTCTTCGATGTATTACACTTCTCAGGAGTCACTATTCTTTTTTTGATGTATTACACTTCTCAGGAGTCACTATTCTTCTTCGATGTATTACACTTCTCAGGAGTCACTATTCTTTTTTGATGTATTACACTTCTCAGGAGCCACTATTCTTGTTCGATCTATTACACTTCTCAGGAGTCACTATTCTTCTTCGATGTATTACACTTCTCAGGAGTCCCTATTCTTCTTTGCTGTAATACACTTCTCAGGAGTCACTATTCTTCTTTGATGTATTACACTTCTCAGGAGTCACTATTCTTTTTTGATGTATTACACTTCTCAGGAGTCACTATTCTATTTTGATGTATTACACTTCTCAGGAGTCACTATTCTTCTTTGATGTATTACACTTCTCAGGAGTCACTATTCTTTTTTTGATGTATTACACTTCTCAGGAGTCACTATTCTTCTTTGATGTATTACACTTCTCAGGAGTCACTATTTTTCTTTGACTTCTCAGGAGTTATTTTTCTGTTTTGATGTACTGCACTTCTCAGGAGCCACTATTCTTCTTCGATGTATTACACTTCTCAGGAGTCACTATTCTTTTTTGATGTATTACACTTCTCAGGAGTCACTATTCTTCTTCGATGTATTACACTTCTCAGGAGTCACTATTCTTCTTTGATGTATTACACTTCTCAGGAGTCACTATTCTTGTTCGATCTATTACACTTCTCAGGAGTCACTATTCTTCTTCGATGTATTACACTTCTCAGGAGTCACTATTCTTCTTTGCTGTAATACACTTCTCAGGAGTCACTATTCTTCTTTGATGTATTACACTTCTCAGGAGTCACTATTCTTTTTTGATGTATTACACTTCTCAGGAGTCACTATTCTTTTTTTGATGTATTACACTTCTCAGGAGTCACTATTCTTCTTCGATGTATTACACTTCTCAGGAGTCACTATTCTTTTTTGATGTATTACACTTCTCAGGAGTCACTATTCTTGTTCGATCTATTACACTTCTCAGGAGTCACTATTCTTGTTCGATCTATTACACTTCTCAGGAGTCACTATTCTTGTTTGATCTATTACACTTCTCAGGAGTCACTATTCTTGTTCGATCTATTACACTTCTCAGGAGTCACTATTCTTCTTTGGTTGTAATACACTTCTCAGGAGTCACTATTCTTCTTTGATGTATTATATTAATTATGTTGCATTAACAGATATAAAGGTCAACAGTAGGGTCAGCAGCAACAGATCCTACTTCACATCATCGTAGTGGCTCTAGTAGTGGCTATGGTAGTGGCTCTAGTGGTGGCTCTGGTAGTGGCTCTGGTAGTGGCTCTAGTAGTGGCTCTAGTGGTGGCTCTGGTAGTGGCTCTAGTAGTGGCTCTAGTAGTGGCTCTAGTGGTGGCTCTAATAGTGACTCTAGTAGTTGCTCTAGTAGTGGCTCTAGTAGTGACTCTAGGGGTGGATCTAGTAGTGGCTCTAGTAGTGGCTCTAGTGGTAGCTCTAGTAGTGGCTCTAGTAGTGGCTCTAGTGGTGGCTCTAGTAGTGACTTTAGTAGTGGCTCTAGTAATAGGATAACAAGTCAAGCAAATAGGGATCAAGAAGGAAGGCAACCCTGTACCAAAAAATGCTTGGATGAAAATGGAAGAGTTGAGCTGAAAGGTGTAGATATAGCAGCTCAGTATAAACAACAACATAATGTGTCTACGCCAACATAATGCTCTCTTAAGGGCGGACAAGGCAGAGGAGCAGTCATTAAGCATATACAGAAGAATGAATGAATGCATGCTGTAGACTCATACTTGTTTCTGTTTAGTATTTATATTTTGTTTACATTTGTAAAATACAGCAGAAGTCTTGTTTAAACTTGAATCATCATCGAGTGCCTTCAGTGCAACGAAGGTTGACTACCATGGATCACCATTCTACTCTGTTTCTTGCTTTGATGGTGCAGGCTGTCATAGATTGACTTGTCCATCTTTTGATGTTACTCGTCCATGTTAGTCTTGGTCTGCCTCTGCTTCTTTTACCTTGTATTTTCTCTTCCAATATTACTTTTAGCAGGCTGTTGTGTCTTTTAACATGCCCCAAAAATGTCATTTGTCTTGTCTTAATTGTATTTAGTAGTTCTCTTTTTATTTTTAGTTGTTTTAAAACTTCATCATATGTTTTCTTTTTTTCCATCCAATTCAACCTATTCTTCTATAAATTCACATTTCAAAGGCTTCAATTTTCTGTTCTGTTTTCTTTTCTAATGTCCATGTTTCTGCACCATATAGAAATATTGAGAAGCTGTAACATTTTGCCATTACTTGAATAATTGAGTGAAATAAAGTGTAGATCATGATTATGTTACCATTGACAGCGAGTTTGTTAAAATAATTATTGTGTCATTATGTCGATAGAGGGAAGGCAATATGATGATGATGATGATGATGTGTCTAGAGAACTCCCTCTCACATTATCTTACTCTCAACAATATTATCAACGAACACAAAACCATCATGATTCTGGCACACCAGTGGTAACCCAGAAAATAGACTAATCAGTCTGATCAAGTGAGTAGGAATTGAAGAGGGAAGGCAATAACACTAAAAAATGCCATGCCAAAGATGGATTTACGGGTTGAAAGACACAGATATTGCAGCTTACTGTAAACTAGTAACACAATACATTTATGCCCACATAGGGAGCCAGTGGTGGGGAGTGTTAAACACTCCAAGGTATGAAGACAGCTTTACAAGGGAGGAACACAACACAATACTGACGTTTCGGCCCACATAGGGAGCCAGTGGTGGGGAGTGTTAAACACTCCAAGGTATGAAGACAGTTTTACAAGGGAGGAACACAACACAATAATGACGTTTCGGCCCACATAGGGAGCCAGTGGTGGGGAGTGTTAAACACTCCAAGGTATGAAGACAGCTTTACAAGGGAGGAACACAACACAATACTGACGTTTCGGCCCACATAAAGTGGTGTAGTTGTCATCAGATGATGCCAGAGAAGTTTACTTATTGAAAGAATTGATCACACTACACTCTCAAGACAGTCATAAAAGTTCTCAGTTCTTCTCAACAGATATTGCAAAGCATTCAAGCTGATATTTTCAGAAACTTTCTCATTACACACATTCCTAACCCATCTTTCCTGCAGCCTCATCCTACTTGTACCTAGTCTGAACCCACATTCTTGTAGTCTAATAAGTGAACTCTCATCAATCATTGTATCCTCAACAAACAAAACTAAAGAGACTTCAATATATCTTTCTTGTCAAGTTCTACAGGTCCTAAAAAACCATGACATGCATATATCATATTTAATAAAAATACAAATAAATTAGCACAAAAACTAGTCAACCATTACTGATAACTTTAAAGGTCCAAATTGTTGTTGTCCTCCATTCTCCAAAACCAGCGAGGCTTATACAGGAATGAGTCATATAATTATTAACGTTTGCATGATTTTGTCATTTCAGCAAATAAAATCAAGCAGTCACGACCAGTTGCCATTTCATATAGTGACAATACCACAGTGAATTATACAAATAAATACAGTGTAACGACTAGATATGACATTCTAAAAATATATAATGACTACACATGATACATGAAAAGACTTAGTGACTTGATATGATGGTCAGACAGAGATGCAATAACTAAACTTTAGAGACTAACTCTTTTAGAGTAGTTACTCATTATATCAGATCTAATAGGTGCTGTTGAATTTGTGTTTTTAAATGATACATTTGCTGCTAAATCCAGAAGAGGTCTCATTAGTACTTGTGAATCAGTTCTGAGGAAGCGGTACGTTTACAACACTCTCAAAAAAATAACAAATAATTAACTGTGTCAAGGAGTTTGGGTTCGATCCTGCTTTGGACTGTCTATTGTTCTTTGTTTTTTTTTTCTGTTGTTGATTATTTGTTATTTTTTTCCAAGTGTTGTAAACATACCTCTTCTCCTAAAATGATTCACTGATTTATCTATCACCTTGGAAGTTTGCCTCCATTATAATATTCATTTTTTATTATTTGGCCCCTCATTAGTACTTCCTGTCGATACCGTCTGCACTTTCAATATTGATTGATTTGCATTTTTTGCTCAATTAATATTCATATTTGGCTTGACTCTGAAGTCATTGACAAAAATGTATATAAAATGAATTTTAATGGACATAAATCTTCTTTCTTTTTCTACCTTTTTTAGCTCCCAGTGGAGCAAAGGTCTTCAACAAACACTTTCCAAGTCGTTCTGTTTTTTGCCATTCTTTTAAGATCATTCCATATCTTCCCCATCATCTTCATCTCTCTTTCTATCTGTCTTCTCCAAGAATTCCTTGGTCTTCCTCTTTGTCTTTTCCCCTGGGGATTCCAAAAAAGGGCCTGTTGTGTAATACTCTCAGTTGGCTTCCATAGTGTGTGTCCTATCCAGCGACATCGTCTTCGCTGTATCTCTTTATCCACTGGTCTTCTTCTTCTTCTTCTTTTCTCTTTTCACTGATACCTAAAAGGTGTCGTGGTTTATATCATTTGTCGTTCTTGAGCTGCTCGAACTGTCTGAATTAGTGACTTTCCTTTGTTGTTAGATGTCTCTGTCATTGCATCTATCCATCTTCTTCTGGGTCTTCCTCTTGGTCTTTTTCCATGCATTCTCGAGAAGAACGCCCTTGATGGTGATTGGTAAGGATTCATTCTGACCAGGTGGCCAAACCATTTAAGTTGTTGTTGTTCTATATATTCCTAGCAGGGTTTTGTTCCTACTATTTTTTCTTATGGTTTCATTTGGTATTCTATCTCTTCTTGTGTTGTTTGTTACTTTTCTCAAGCATCACTTCTCACATGTATTGATCTTTCTTAAATGTGATTTAGAAAGGGTCCATGTTTGACTTTCATAGCACAAAGTTGGTATAAAAATGCTATTTATTATTTGTTGTTTAGCTGGCATATAAATGTTTGGATGTCTTAGCAATGGTGAAAGCTGGTATGTGGCAGCATTTGCTTTTTGTATTCTCATGTCAATTTCTCTGTCTAGTTTTCTATCTTCTGTGAATATTGTGCCTAAATACTTGAATTCCTCTACTTGTTTTATTTCTTTATCTTTGATCTTAATGTTTAATGGGTGTCTTAATTTACTTATTCTTATAGCCTCTGTTTTTGCTGTGTTAATTTTAATACTGTAGTTTGTGCAGCTTTTATCTAGAGATGTTAAATGCTGTTGTAGCAGGTTTTCATCCTCATTTATTAGGCATTGGTCATTTGTGAAGAGTAGCTCGTTGATGCTGGAGTTTTCTACCTCTATGTTATTATTTAATTTTTCCTTATTGTTGGTTGTTTCCTGATTTATTTTGTCAATATAGATGATGAAGAGGAGTGGTGAGAGGATGCATCCTTGTCTTACACCTATTGTAACCTGAAACCATTCTGACAGACCTTCCAACATCCACTGGTCACATGGACATAAATGCATAGAATAAAATCTATTTTGAAGGACTTTGCACTTTTGTGTAAAATTTCTAGAAAAATAGATAGCAATACTTGTAACTTTGAAAAAAAAAAAAATGAGGCAAGTTAGTGTTACTATATTTTGTAATTGAAATTATATGATTATTTTTTTTGGTAATATATTTATTCCTTAAAATAATAAAATGTCAGCAATTTACTGATATTTTCATTCTCTTTATCTATTTTGTTTTCCCATAAAACATGTACCATATTTATCTATAATGCAGTGGGAAATAATAAGCAGGTTTTAGGAAAAAAAGATCATGTGCTGGTCAAATAACTACTTTACATATAATAGTTGAACAAAGCTTAGAACTACAGTCCCCACTTAATATTGGATTTATAGATTATGGAAAGGCATTTGATAGTTTAGACAGAGGAATGCTTTGGAAGTTACTGAGTCATTATGGAATCCCTATAAAGTTTATTAACCTGATATGAACGATGTATGAGGAATGAAATATGGTTTTGTGCACAAAGGGCAGCTTACAGAAGCATTTCAATTAAGAACGGTAGGATGGCAGGGATGCCTTCTATCTCCATTTCTCTTTCTGCTGGCCACAGATTGGATTGTGAAAATAACTCAAAACAATAGAAATGGGATCCAGTGGTCACTGGCCAAGTAACTTAATAACTTAGACTTTGCTGATGACATAGGTCTCCTATCACATAATCATCAACAGATGCAAGATAAAATGAGCATGAAAGTGTTTGTTGAAGACCTATGCTCCAGAAGAAGAAGATGTAGGAAATAATGAAATGATAAAACGGCATGTGGCAATTTTTTTTGGAAACAAAATTAATCTGGTCCAAACCTAAAAAAAAAATAAAGCATGGAAAGTGTTAATAAATATAAAGGGTTGAATACGATGAAAAGCACTTTATGAATGTGGTCGGCAACTCACAGCTGACAATTTGTATCTATCTATTGACCTTTCGAGCCGTAGCGAGCCCATGGGGCGTAGACCAAGATACATCCTCTCCTATCTGAATTTTTGCTCTAGCAGTTTTCATTTCAAGATATTTTATCAAATCTCATCATCTGTCTCTGTTCTGTGTAAGCAGCTCTATCTCATTGAGGGAGCTGAATCCTGCTGCTCTTGCCTCTCTCATCAATGTTCTTCTCAGTGTCTCCCTGGGTCTTCCTCTTTTTCTCTTACCTGTTGTTTCCCATATGAGGGCTTGCTTTGCTATTCGGTTATTATCTCTTCTCATCACATGTCCAACATATGACCATCGTCTTTTCTTTATTACTGAAGATATTAGTGGTTGATTGGCGATTTCTCTAATTTCCTCGTTTGTTTTGAATTCGTTCCACGCTATACCAAGTATTTTCCTTAGACATTTATTTTCAAATGCGTTCAACTTTGTTTCTATATCTTTTGTTGTTTTCCAGCTTTCACACGCATACGTAAGGGTTGATAGTACATTTGATTTGAATAGCCTAAGTTTTGTGTTTGTGCTGATTAGTTTTGATTTCCACAACTTTTCAAGGCTTCTGAAAGACATTGCTGCTTTAGCCATTCTGATTCTAATTTCTTTACTTGCATCCCCTTCTCGATCAATGTGACTTCCAAGATAGATAAAGTGATCGATCTCTTCTACTGGTTTGTTTTCCATGTATATTTTGTCATCTGTTGGAATTAAACTTTTCATGACTTTAGTCTTTTCATGATTGTTCTCAAGCCCAATTTTGCTGGCTATTGATGATAGTTCATTTGTGTTTTC
The DNA here is from genome assembly GCA_032433765.1 of Megaustenia siamemsis. Classification (NCBI taxonomy): domain Eukaryota; kingdom Metazoa; phylum Mollusca; class Gastropoda; order Stylommatophora; family Ariophantidae; genus Megaustenia; species Megaustenia siamemsis. The sequence goes on from JAVIAB010000124.1 coordinate 24,156,839, forward strand.
CTGCATCATTTTTATCTGACTGCTGATGAGAACTATGTCATCAGCAAAGTCGAGGTCCTCCAAATGGTCTCCTTGTATCCATTCGATGCCTTTATCACCAGTGCAGCATTTCTTCATTATGAAGTCCATAACAATTCCAAATAACAAGGGCGATAAAATACATCCTTGTTTAACCCCAGTTTCTATTGGGATTTGTATCAGGAACAGTGAAAAACAACTGATCAAGATCCTACTCTAACTCTCAAGGGTGAGTCTAGGAAATCTGTCCAAGCAAAGAAGTATCAAAGAGGGAAGGCAACCCAATGCCTAAAATGCCAGCTTGGAGTTGGATATGCTGGGCTGAAAGATGCACAATATCACAGCTTGCAGTAAACCACAGCAGAATACACTAACTTCCATCTAACAATCTGAAAAGCAGACAATGGAGAGGACCAATTGTTAGGTAAATGCAGACAACAACATGACATCGTGAGTAGACACAAAAGAAATTGGTACATAATTATACAGGGCTGTGGTAAGGCTAGTAAATGGAAAATAAAGAGACAAAAATAGACCAGAAAATGTGTGCTTTTGTCTTTAAGTTTCAAAGGATGACAACATAGGAATATTTCAGATGTTTTGGCAAAAAAAAAAAAAAAACCTTCACTGATATTACCAAAAAAATTATTAAATAAAAAAAATCTGTAAATAATGCAATAAAGTATTTAAAAGTTAATTAAATATAATATTATTATAATAATATGCAGTAAATATATAATAGAAATATATTTGCTGAATTCTGCAAAATCTATGTCGCAAAGTAAGGATACTAAGAAATAACATGGGTAGCTAGGTAGTTATGTGGCATACAAGAGAATTGGCTAGACACAATACCATAACAGTGTGACACACAAGGTATGCACAAATGTGAGGTCCACTCAGTATCTGGGTAAAATGTAGACTAGAATACACTCTGGGAAAGTAAAGGAATTTCACTTTTGCTACAGAGTTTATGAGGAAGGCAACATCAGTCAGAAGTTTCTGGTCAATCACCAGCTTGGCAGAGGATATTTTCTTCAACTTTATAGCAACTACAATATCTATAATGCCAAATCATATCTTATATCTTTACCCTTTAACACTTCTCATATAAATCGTTGACCATGCATCATGCCCATTTTGGCCAAAAATGGTTAGGTGCACTGTGGATCAATCTGAGTTCATTTCATGTAAACCATTTTTCAAATTTTAAATTAGCTATTAAATATAGTTTCCTGCAAACATTCTATGCTGAAGAGCTACTACTTCTTTCCACACAATATATTTTTAAAGAATTGTGTGACAGAATGTTGTTTTTTTATTTTGATTAGCGGTGTTTATTGTTGAAAAAAAATCAGCTGATGAAACCGCCACTGAATAGTAGTTATTCTCACCTGTGCATGCATCAATATTAAAATGCAGAGGAATACAATATATCATGATTGTTGATTACAAAAGATAAGTTATTTTTATGCTACATTAACTAAACTTTCAAGGCTGTTTGAAGACATATTGCTAATTGTTTTTTTTTTCACTAAATAATTAATATTGAAATACTTTGACCCTATATTTATATTGGTAATCTGGCAATTATTTTTCTCTCTGCATGTCTTGTAGCATCTTTTATTGGTGAAATATAATTCCCTATTCAATTATCTAAAATTGTATATACAATATGTTATGTGTAAGATAAATATAAGGCCCATAACATAGTCTAATATTTAAAACCATAAAGTCCATGAAAAATGTCGCTGAAATCTCTTCCGGTGCATTGATAAAAACCTTCAATACTTAAAAGAGTTAAGGCTCTGACAAGATAAAATGACTAAATAGAACACACTGACATACAAAATTGACTGACTAGACATGATAGCCTAACAAAAATATCGAGATTAAATATGATACTCTCGACATAATAACTAAAAATGACAAGACAGAATGACTAAACAAGGTACCCTCACAAGACAGAATGACTAAGCATATTACCCTGAATAAACATAATTACTAGACACAATACCATGATAAGAAATAATGATTAAACACAATAACATAACAAGACATAACATATGAACACCATGTCCAACTAGACATTAGGTTAATACACATTAAAACCATGCCATGATACAGAGTTTGTGCACTTGAGTCAAAATTTTCCTAGGATTTTCTTGAGAAGGATATCAGAGCACATATAGATTTGTTCAGTGTGCAGTCAATGATGATCCTAACAAAGACAACAATAAAACCATGACAAAAGTTGCAATGGTGTTTTTTCATTTACCTTTGATTGCATTCTTATCGCTAATTGAATTGTTAACCATTTTTCTTTCCCAAAAGGCTCACACAGCAAATATGATGTTAAACACCATAATCAAAATTGTGGCCTTACAATTCATAAAAAATAACTCAAATAAGACATGACTTTACAAATGAAAACCATCCAATTCAAAATGGACTTAACCAAACAATATCAAAACGTGACTACATGAAACAAAATGACCTATCAAAATGTGACTACATCAATGAACTCATAATTCATCATTGAGTGCCATCTTCACATCGAAGTTTGGCTACCATAGAGTGCCATTCTGCTTTGTCTCTTGTTTTGATGGTGCAGGTTGTCATAGGTTGACCTGTCTATTTTTTTATGTTCCTCATTTATGTTAGTTTTGGTCTGCATCTGCCTCTTTCACCTTATATTTTCCCTTCCAATATTACTTTTAGTAGGCTGCTGTTTCTTTTAACATACCCCAAAAATCTCATTTGCCATGTTTGAATTGTGTTTAGTAGTTCTCCTTTCATTTTCAGGGGCAACCACCCCTGGTCTCAGCAGCGAGACCCGGTTTGAAACGTCAGGTACTCATCGACAGAAAAAACATGAGTGCCTCTGAAGTTGGAGTTATCTTCCTGTGTGATGAGGGACCCCTGTGCACACGGCTGCCAGGGAAAAATGGATTAACATGCAAAATTCAGTTCCTAGTCTCTTGGGACTTCGTTAGAGATGAAAGCTGACGAACGCGACAACAACAACAACATTTTTAGTGTTTTAAGACTTTATAATTTGTTTTCTTATCTTTCCATCTAATTCTTCCTATCCTTCTATAAAACCACATTTCATAGGTTTCAATTTTCTGTTCTATTTTCTTATCTAATGCCCATGTTTCTGCACCATCCGGGAATGTTGAGAAGATATAACATTTTGCCATCCTTAGTTTTAGCCTGATCAATGAACTAATCCAAAAAAATGTGACATCAACAAAGTAACAAAATTAAAACATGACTATACCAACAAAACTCACCTAATCAAAATAAGACTACCAAAAAAATATTTTACTTGCTTACCTTTACTTACAAATTACCCAGTAAACAGACTGATTCAGACAAAAGTGACTTTGCATGCAAATTTACCCAGTCAAAACATAACTTTACCAAAAAACTCACCCACTCAAAACATGACGTTTCAAATAAACTCATCTAGTAAAAACAGGGCTTTATCAACAACACACTCAGTGATATGTGCAGTGCCAACAACAAGTTCAATTAATCAAATCCAAGAGCTTAAAACTTGTGCTCCAGATAAAGAAAAACCTTACAAAGACATACAAAGCTTTATGAAAAAAAATATTTCCTTCATTCATAATAATAATGTTCTTCTATAATATTATCATCTTCATCATCAAGTACCGGGCCTGCTGGCGTAGGCGATCATGTCTCTCCGCAACTTTCGATCACAACAATTATTTATCATTTCTGTTGTTGACCTTCTGCCAAGCCATTCTCTTAAGCTGTCTGGTATCTTTTCACATAGCTTCCCTCTATCTCTTCGGTCCTCAAGTTTCCCAGTTGTTATAATATATTTCAGCTGTTCTCTTCTCATTACATGGCCAAAAAATTATGATTGTTTCTTCCTAACATTGGAAATTAGCTCTCTTTTGCTTTCACTTCATTCAGAACGTTTTCATTACTCTTCTTGGCTGTCCATGGTATTTCTACAGACTCCAGTAATCTTCTTGTCTATTGTCCTATTGTTCATGATTCACATCCATATGTTAAGACTGGCTCTACATAACATTTAAGAACTCTTTTTCTTGTTTCTATTGTCAAAAATGGATTGCATAGTATCTTCTTCATTTTTTGGAAAGCTGCTTTTGCCTGAGCCATTCTGCATCTCACCTCTGTTATACATCTTCCATCTGAGGTCAACAAAGTTCCCAAATATTTAAATTCATTTACCTGTTTTAATATTGTTTCACTTGTCTTTATTTTGCACTGAGATGATTCTTTTTCTTTGTTGTTACCATTACTTCTGTCTTTCTGCTATTAAGGCTGAGTCCTTTATTTTTGCTTTCTTTCACTATAATGTCCAACATTTCTTGTAACTCATTTTCACTCTTAGCGATTAATACTGTATCATCAGCGTACCTTAGATTATTTATATTATGACCTCCGATTGTTATTCCAGGCATACTCCTTATGGATCTTAAAATAATCTCACTATAAATATTAAACAAATCTAGTAACAGCATACAACCTTGCCTAACACCCTGTTTTATTTCTTGAAACATTCCCAATTGGTTTCCAGTTCTTATGGCCTCTGTTTGTTGCCAGTACATGTTCTTTAATATTCTTAGATCTTTGCTGTCTATGTTTATGCTTTCTAAAATTGTGATTATTTCTTGGTGCTTTACTTTGTCAAATGCTTGGTGTAATCTATGAAACATAGGTATAGATCTGTTTTCACCTCTATGGCTCTTTCTACTAAAGATCTTATGATATATATGGCATTGCTTGTTACTTTATCTCTTACAAAACCAAACTGTTCATCACTAATTTCTGGACTGATTTTGTTTTGCACTCTTCGCATGATGATTCTTAGTATTATCTTAGTAATGTGACTCATAAGGCTTATTGTGCGATGATCATCGCATTCAATCGCAACAAGATTTTTTTGGTAGGGCTATGAATATTGATTTGAGCAGGTCGCCTGGTATATATCCAGTGTTGTAGATATCATTCAATATTTTTTTTTTATTTCTATTCCAAAATCACCCATGGCTTCAATCTCTTCCTTTGATATATTATCTGGTGATAATATAAATAATACTATAATACTTCTGAAGGTCTATAAAATATATGGTCACTAACACCATATTCCCTATACACCACTTTGCGTGATAGGGTTCTTTACTTTTCTTTACTTTCCAATACTTCTAATATAGTACTTAGCAATTCTAACAATAATACTATAATACTTCTATAATATAATAATAATACAAAATATGGAAATTAAAAATATCTGGCAAGAAAACCAGACTTAGAATATTCAACTCAAACATATTATCAACAATTACCTATGCATGTGAAAGCTGGAAAACATCAAAAGAGATTGAGAGAAAACTAAATGCTTTAGAAAACAAATAATGCCTAAGAAAAATACTCTTGTGCCCAATTGAATGAATTCAAGACTAAGATTGAGATAAGAGAAATGGCCATGTAACCAAAGATCTCATCTACAATTAAGGAATGAAGATAGACTTATGTTGGACATGTGCTGAGAAGAGACAACAAGAGAACTCTGGAACAGGTTCTTCTATAAGAAACATCCAGATACAGAAAAAGAACAAGACCTAAAGAGACCTAAAGAGAACACTTATAAGAGAAGTAAAGTTGGCAGGCATAGATTCATTAGATAAGATTGAATATCTCGCCCAGAATATCACCCAGAATAGAGATGGGTGGCGAAAAACACTATATGCCCTATGTTATGTCTAACGGCGCAGGAAGAACCAAGAATCTATAATACTTCTTCTATAATATATGCAATATACAATAATAATATATTTTTAAAATACAAAACAATTAAGCAAATTAAGAGCTATTGTGTACTTAAAGCATTAGAAACAAGTGTTAATTATGGAAGTTAACTATGGAAGTTTATTTGTTATTTTTTGCAAATGAGATATTTTTTAATATAAATAAAACTGAGATTTCATATATGTGGCTGCATGTTGTGAATATAGTGTGTAAGGTTTTACACTAAAATAAAGAAAAAAAACTGTTTCATTTACTTATTGATTGACTGGCATGAAATCAGAAGTTTACCTGTTAATTCACTTCATGGTGTGATATATTTACCAACAACATAAGGAATAAAATAATAAAACTAATCCAATCAATATTTTGTAAATAAAATGTTTATGGCACCCACTACAGCTTTAGGACAAACATTTTCTGGCAAAGTCCTCAAATACTTTTTTCTTTAGTCAAATAATTAATTTAACAGACCAAGTCATTATATTTTTCAGTTATAAAAAGTTGTGATAAAAGCTGCCATTTTGAATGAAGAAATTGTTATCAATACAATCAATGGCAACAATTTGTTTACACAATATTTTTGCTCTAATAACCAAGCACAAAGAAAAATGTCATTTATGTACTTTGTACTGGCAAATTAAAATCCATTGCTTACTTATTTTTAAGGTGAATACATTTTCATGAAAATTGTTATATTTATTTCTTGGCAGTTACCATTTCAACCATCTTGCCAAGAATAGAAATAGATGTTGAAAAACACTACAAGCCCTATGTGACGTCAAACAGGACGGGAAGGGTCAAGATCAAGTTACCATATCTAAATCTATGTTTCAAAATAATCACTTAATATAAATGACTTGCCCATACATTTTACCACACTGACTGTCCAATTCAAGAATTAGTGGCTAATGACCACCTTAAGGACAACAAGAATATTAAACCAAATTAAGTATGCAGTAAATCCTTCATCAGATCATATTTGGAGAAAAATGTACGGTCTGTCCAAATGACAGATCTGCAGATTCATAAAGTCGACTCCCATTAAAAACAGAATAACTGAAGCAACAACTGAATTTATATCTTTGGTATAACTGCCAGATTTTTATAAGCAGCTTCATTCAAGATTTATACTGCCAAAATTTGAATGACTGATCCAACAGCAGAATAAAAAAGTTGAATTAATGTACCATGGTCTTACTTCCTATCTCTTTGTTCTTTAATCTTCAAGCTTTGACTTTGTTAACAAATGTTGTTGTGCCTTCTTATCGTTGTTCTTAATGTGATGCAATCTTCTGTCACATGTTTCAAGTCCTTTCATCAATGGAGAAGTCATTCAGGAATGCCTTATAGCCATCTCAATCTTTATATACTCTCAGATCACTACCTTTCTATAAACTACAACCAATGAAATTTAGAGTCTATATTATTTAGAGACTATTGGCCTGATCATGCAGGTTTCAATAGCTGACAAATAAATGATTAAACCAGGTCAAAACAGCTGTACTTTAGCTCATGTGCTAGCTTTGAAAGCATCTACACATTACAAGTTTGTAAGAGAGACAGAATTCAGTTAATCTGTTGGATGGCAGCAGAATAATGATGAAACAGCAGCGTTGAGAACACATGATTAATAAATGAAATAAAGCATAAGTAGGAAACTGTGACCATGAACATAGGTACACAATGTGTATAAACTGAATGGGAATAAAATCTATTTACATGCATTTGTTAACTGAGATACAACACTCACTGGTCTACCAAAAACACAGTGAGATCAGTTATATTACTAATAAATAATCATTTTTCTTGTACTTTGTAGACTATTATATTTTATCTTTGTTAATACACTCTAAAATGGTCCAACTAGAACATGAATACATTTGTTATTTGATTCAAAAAATTGTTAACTGTGTTCTCAAAAACACATTGCACATAAGTTAATTGGACAAACTGAATCAAATGTAAAATGTTTGCACCTTTCTTTACTTTTTAACGTATAAACAAAAACCTGAACATTTTTAATGTATTAGCACAGATAGACACAGATACTCCTTGATCATTTTAGAGGAAAACAGATTACATAATTTCCTGCTTTTGAGTTTAAAACATGAAAATGTTAGGGTGTGATCTCTCCTTAAAAACTTCTGGTTTCTTTTAATTATGGAGGACCTATATTTACTAAACAAAGTGAAAGTATTTTAGGGATAATATATCTGTAACAGAAATAGCACATTTCATGATTAGTCTGGTAAAAAATGTCACATGTATACATGGGTAGACTGCCTTAAAAAAACTATTAAACCTTTCAATAATAAAGAAAAAATATGCACATAAAGAAATATATGTTTTGAACATAAAAATCATAAATGTATGTGTGCAGTCTGTAACTTTATAAGAAACTGTAGATATCAGATTTGGTTCACTATTTACTTTATACAGTGTTTAAAACAGATATGGTTTTTATTATTAAATTAAAAATGAACTAACAATGACACAAAAAAAACTATATCCTGTGGAAAAAATATAACACTTTGGAGATTAATTTTTTTTTTAAAAACTGACTGAGTTATTTGCAATTTGGTCCGGAGTTAAGTTCTGTAAGCTAAATTTCCATTATTTTAAAGGCTTTATTTACATATCTTTGGAGTCTGTAGAAATGTGGTTTTACAGAAGAATGTTGAGAATACCATGGACAGCTAAGAAGAGTAATGAAGACCTTCTGAAAGAGGCCAAAGCAAAAAGAGAGCTAATTTCCATATTAGGAACAATCATCATTTTTTGGCCACATAATGAGAAGAGAACAGCTGGAAAATATTGTAACAACTGGGAAAATTGAGGAATGAAGAGATAGAGGGAAGCAAAGAGAAAAGATTACAGACAGCTTAAGAGAATGGCTTGGCAGAAGGGCAACAACAGAAATGATAAATAACTGTCGAGATCGAAAGTTGTAGAGAGACATGATCACCTATGCCAGCAGGCCCGGTACTTGATAATGATGATGATGATGACATATCTTTAATCAGAAACAAATAGTATAAAGAATTTTTAATTTAATGACATTAGGTAGATGACCATCCAGACCAGCAAAATAACAATTAAGACTAAGCTCATCTGACAAAACAATAATCTTCTGTTTGATCTATGGATCAACAAATAAGTCAATGATCAACAACATGCCTTATGGCACGATATAAGACAACAGTAAAGTTCCTTTGCTTGGCTCATGACTATCCTTCTCAGGGTGCCCCAAGTATAACCCACACTTTTAATATCCACCTTTACTGTCTTCTACCAGTTTATCCTTGGGATGTCTCTCTTTTAAATCCCCTCTCGAATCATTGAAGATGTGTTTCATGGGAATAATTAATTACATGTAAATGCTGAAGATCACAATCACACATTGATAAATTCATATCACTTGTTATATCACTTCATAGTCAATAAATTAGAAGTGTCTTTAATGAGATTTATAACTCTCCTGTATAAATACAATATCTGAGAATCATAAAAATACAAGATCTGAGAATCACATCAAATACAATATCTTATAATCACATTAAATACAATATCTTTAAATCACATCATGTGGAAAATATAATAACACCCTTGAGCTAAAACACTGATATCACCATGAACATGTCTGGAAATAACCATTTAAAAATTAAAACACCTTTGCACTATGAGACAATAAAACAATGAACTCATACTTCAGTGTCCGAATAATCCATATAAATTACAAGAGCAAATATAACGGGTCCTGAGAACCCAATCCTGACAATTATTCACAACTCTGTAACAATCTTTGGGTTGGTATTCATCTTTTGGTCAATATTTAATAATTTTATGTACTCTGCACGTGTTTTAAATATTTTTGTTGCTATTGCTTAAATTTACCATCAAAGATCAAACAGGTTGTTTTCACGTTCAATTTTTTCCATTTTTCCAGAAGAACTCTGGATGTGTTCATGAACTCCAAGCTGTTTTATTAAAGTCAGAAATATGACGATGTTGTGAACAGCTTCCTGTTCATTTTGAGCGATAATATATTTAGCACTGATATGGATACTTTGAAGTTGATTTGTTTATTTCGAATCAGCAATCTGTAAAATTTACTTACAGCAGTTCTCAATCAAGATCTTCACAGCAAAATATGCTCAGGTCAAACATATGCAGGTCACATTTTCAGTACAGACATCTTTTACCCAGGGGAAGGAACTCAAATATTAATGAACATCAAGTTATTCAACCTGGTCTAATGTATTATAATAATAGAGCTGAACATCTGCAGGTTTACACTTGAATTATACTCATGGAGATCAATACATTGTAGTTATCATTTATAGCAATAACAAGCATCCACCTGAATAAAGTACCTAAAGGACAAATTTCTATTGATCACACCAAGTGGAACAAAAGGGATCTCATTTAAGGTATCTTCATTTCTTTGGTCTTCAGGGTGGGATCAGAATTACACAACTAAATGATGTCCATTGTGTGTAGAAGAACACTAATTGAACATAAGTACCCGTCATACAGATTTCAGCATTGCTTCTTGTGGAAAATGAACATCCAAAAGAATCTGTGACCTGACAAGAACAGATAACTCATTGCACTTTTCAGCACAACTGCCTAAAATAAATGTCATCTCCAGGCATGATAACACAGAATAAATCACAAATTTTGTGCCATCTTCCATGTCTGTTTCAAAATCACCAACTTATTTTTGGATGTCCTTGTCGTCGTCATCAAAACTGCAGCTCCCACAGGAGGATAGAACTTCACCAAACCTTTTCTATTTATGTCTTGGACCAACTTTTTTCACTTCTTCCTGGTCCCTCATATCTTACATATTTTTGAGGAAATATGCGAAGAAGAAATAAATATATTTTTGTCCAAACCAAATTGTATTTTGGAGATTTTGGCCACACAAGCTAACCCTGTGCCTTTATATGATGATGAACAGCTGTATCATACTTCAGTATCACGCTGCATGTGGAGGGCATCCATCTGTTCCAGGATAAAGGCAATTGTATTCTGTCTGATAACACCAATGTGGGACTTGAGCAGTGCAATCTGGTCATTTGCCACCTCCAGCTTGGATCTTAGATGGACATTTTCCTGTATCAACTTCTCACGAGCCTGCAAGGTAGCAAAATAAAAAAGTTTAACTTGCTGAATATTTATAATCATATAAACAACTCATTAAAAACAAAACAAATATTTTCAAGATATTTGACTAGAAGAGTCACTGATGGTGTAGGAAACTAGATAAAGATAAGTGATTCTTGAATAAATTATTGCTAATACTTACAATAAGTGAAAAATTAATAATGTGTTTTAAAGAAGGTAACTGCATTTAAATTGCACTAAACATGTGCTTATTTATATAAATAATCCACAGTTAAATTAGCTTAAAACAAACTGCTGTAGTCAATAACATATGTTTGACATAATATTGTAGACTGATACTGCATTTTTTGGCTATTTATTTTTTTGTTCTAAAAATTTAATTAAATTTTAATTTTAATGCATCAATTTCATTTAAGAAATCATGCGTCAATAACATATACAATTATAAACGTGCAACTTAGCAATTACCTGTTGAGAGGCCATTTATATTATTAGAAACAGACATGGTCTGTGATAATTATTAAGTTCTCTTGATAAATATTTACCAGTGGCTTGGTTAGATTCACAATTATTCAGATAATTATTAAACCACACGAACATTAATAACAAGTTTTGGAGGTCACTGGGATGTGGTTTTTATTTAAAATTATTAACAAAAATGACAGCTACAGGTATTAATACATGTATAATGTTCATGAAGAATTCAATAAAGAAAAAAGTATAGAATACGCTAAAAGCACATTTCTGGCCATTTATACAAAGGGAGTGTTAGTAGCACTATGAACAACAGACAAAACTAATGGAAGAAGTGAGAAATGAAACATGCTGGAAAGTTGAATATAGCGACCAAGATAACAAAAGTTATAGACATTTTGGAGAGATAGCTTTATCTACAAAAATTATTGTTCTTCCTCCTGAATTTTTTTAATGTGAGTTTCAAGACAGACAAAAACGAATATACAGAGAATAAATGTTAGAAGTACATTAAAAAGGCATATTTGATATGAACTGTCTTGAAAATAATGCATCAAGATAAGATAAATTAATTTATACTCTACATGTTCTGCCATATGATATAAATATACAGATTACACACAAAAAAACAGATTCACAGAGTTAAGTATGATCTTAGATTATGATTTTAAAAGCACGTTATCTTAAAGAAAGAAATATAACAAAGTAAATTTTAAAGCTGCTTCAACCATCTTTCCCAAAACAGCAACACTATTAGTAGCACTAGATGTACAAAAGAGGTGAGATGCAGAATAGCTCAGGCAAAAGCAGCTTTCCAAAAAATGAGGAAGATACTATGCAATCCATTTTTGTCAATAGAAACAAGAAAAAGAATTCTTAAATGTTACGTAGAGCCAGTCTTAACATATGGATGCGAATCATGGACAATAGGACAACAGACAAGAAAATCACTGGAGTCTGTAGAAATGTGGTTTTACAGAAGAATGTTGAGAGTACCATGGACAGCTAAGAAGAGTAATGAAGATGTTCTGAGAGAGGTCAAAGTGAAAAGAGAGCTAATTTCCAATATTAGAAAGAAACAATCATCATTTTTTGGCCATGTAATGAGAAGAGAACAACTTGAATATATTGTAACGACTAGAAAAATTGAGGGACGAAGAGATAGAGGGAAGCAAAGAGAAAAAATAACAGACAGCTTAAGAGAATGGCTTGGCAGATGGTCAACAACAGAAATGATAAATAGCTGCCGAGATCAAAAGTTGTGGAAAGACATGATCACCTACGCCAGCAGGCTCGGTACTTGATGATGATGATGATGATTAGTAGCACTACTACTGCAGGCAAATATGGCCAACATTTTTTTTATCAAATAACAAATAGAAAGCATAAGCCTATGCAAGCTTAACTGTTATGTACATATAACCATAATCTTTGCCAGTTATTTTCTATAATAATATAACTAATTTAAAATATATTAAATCTGTTGTGATCATAATTAATATTACTATATTTCTTCTGGAAACAAAAAGTAGAAATTAATAAATCATGCTTGGCCATTCATACTAAGCATATGTGATCAATGTAGTCATGTGATGACTGCTGTGGTCAAGTGATTAACAATTCCCATTGGATGCTATTAAGTAAGATTCATAAAAGCCAGTCAATACAATACAAATGTGTAAATAACTGTTTTTAAAAAAAATCAAGGACACATTACGGTTGGTGCAACAGACATAATCAAACTTAAAAATACAGTAAGTTGCTTTCACTTTCAAACTGGTATGGTGATTGCTGACAAACCAGCCAAACAGGCATAATTTTGTGCTGTTTTGGACCATGCTGTGCAAATATTGGACCATTCTGAGTACTTGATACAAGTGTTTCTGATGATGTCTTTTACTGTTTTCTGAATGCCAAAAACAAAGAACTGTAGAAATTAGCCTGATTTGTCTAAATTTACAAAAAATTAAACTGAATAGGCTAGCCTGCAGTTAATGAAAACATGAGATGTTCATATTATTTCTAATTTGGGAAGCTCTATGGAAGCTGAGGGTTACACATTTTTAAAAAAGGAAGAAAATTCACAGGACATTTATAGTTCATAATTTAGTGTGTGCTTGGGGTGTTGTATTGGCTAGTTTCACATTTAATACTGTATGAGTATAAGAGGAGTAAGAAGACGATGGCGCTGGATAGGGCACATGCTGCAGAAGCCAATGAGAGTATTACACAACAGGCCCTTTTTTGGAATCCCCAGGGAAAAAGACAAAGAGGAAGACCAAGGAACTCTTTGAGAAGACAGATAGAAGCAAAGATGAAGATGATGGGGAAGACATGGCAAGAAACAGAACGGTTTGGAAAGTGTTTGTTGAAGACCTATGCTCCACAGGGAGCTGAAAGGTAGAAGAGTGTAAGAGGCCAGAGGTTCTATTGAGCTGATTTTATGAACATGCTGAAATAATTTTATGTACTTCACTTAAATGAAACGTGATCCTGGTCAATTGTCTTCATATATTACTACTTACAGGAGAATGATTATTCAACCCTTTGCTTGTTGTTTATATAATGTGAAAGTTCTGGTCCATCTTTTCAGCATTTATAACAAATTGGGTGTAGAGATACACTCAGTAATTTTCACAATTATTACTTATTGGATGTGAGGATTATACAATCCATTTATGAAATCGTGTGAAGGTTCTTTGATCGAACATCATTTTAATATTTATTACTTCCTCAGTTGTCCAACTTGCTGCAGGAGCTAGGAAATTAGTGCTCTGTGCACACCGTGACATGTGTGTTTCATGGATGATGTTTCTATATTCATATTGCTTATGATGAATGATATCGTACAACGAAGGACAGTTCAGTTGCATTCACTATCAGTGCTACTATGCCTTATGTCTTTTGATGTGTGCTATGTTTGCTATGATGGGGAGTGCAACTTCTCATTTTTGTTTGGATATTCGATGAAATGTTAATTCTGATGTTTCCACTGGCACGGGCGGTTGAGCAATTATGGATTTTAATTCATTTGCAGTAATACCGAAGCCTTCAAATAACTATAATTATAACTATTTATTACTTCCATGATGTGAAAGAACAAAAACCATGCAAGAATGCACAAACACTGAACCCAACATCACGAAAGAGGAAATTGAAAAAGTAATAAAATAATCGAAAAAGTAATCAAATAATCGAAAAAGTAATGAAATATGCAGAAAGAAATAATGCACCTGGGATAGATAACATACCAGTAGAAACAATAGCAGCGGAAGGAGAAACAGGAGTGATAGAGCTGTACAGAATATTCAATGCAGCATTGCACCAACAAAAAACCCCAGAAGACTGGCAACAGGTAATTATCATACCAATATATAAAAAGAAAGGTAGCAAAAGAGACTGCAATCGTTATAGAAGTATATCACTTCTCACCCATGTAGGAAAGTTATACGCCAAAATTGTGGAAAAAAGGCTGATACCAATAATAGAACTACAGTTAAGCAATTCTCAAATGGGGTTCTGAAAAAACAGAGGATGTACTGACACTCTATTCACCTTAAAACAGCTTGCAGAAATGATGACAGAACACAATCAAAATTTTACACAGCTTTCATTGACCAGGAAAAAGCATTCGACTGAGTAAATAGAGAACAACTGTGGAAAATGCTAACAACATACAGAGTAAGCCAACATCTAACCAACCTAATTAAAAGTCTATACATCAACAGTAGCTGCACAGTCAGAACTGCAGCATGTTACACAGATTAATTCGAAGTTAGATCAGGTGTAAGACAAGGGTGCGTACTATCTCCCTTAATGTTTATTACATAAATGGACTATATATCCAAGTTAACCAATCCATCAGAGACAGGGGAGATCAACAAGCTTCTATTTGCAGATGTTCAGGCCCTATACATGGAAAAATAGAAGATCTACAAGAACACTTAAATCAACTCAACAGCACAGGCACAAAATACAACATGAAAATCAACATCAACAAAACATAAGTCATGAATATCGTAAATGAGAAGCAGAACATCAACATAACTATAAACGGCAGACAACTAAAACAAGTAGAGGAATTTAAATACCTAGGAAGTCTAGAGACAAATGACAATTCACAAACACCAGAAATAGACTCAAGATAAAACAAAGCTTGTGAAATCACTGGACAGCTATCACCTCTATTGTCCAACAAGGAAATAACTCTAGAGACAAAGCAGGCACTCTACAATACAATCTTCATCCCAATGTTGTGCTACCAATGCCAGTCCTGGACCCTAGATACAAGAACAATACGAAAAATAACCACCACCAAGATGAAATGTGTTAGACGAATGACAAGAAACAGCCTGAGAGATAAGATCAGAAATGAAGAACTGAGAAAAAAGCTAGGAATAATCTCCGCGATAGAATTTATAAAGAAACAACAGATAAAGTGGTTTGGTCACATGACAAGGCAGACAGATCAAAACACAACAAGCCTTCAATAAATGTAGTGAGAACACCAGACCCAAGTGCTGGCCATGAAAAAGATAGATTGATGGAATATTAAAAGCACTAGGAAACACAACAGCAGCAGAGGTAAACAGAAAAGTAAAAGACCACAAATTATATCTCCCCTCAATACTGAAAGGCAAATTAGGAAGGAAAGAAGAAGAAAAAGGTGATGTGAAAGCTGTAGTCCATTATTTTCATATTTATTAGTTACATGATATAAAACATCTAGTTTATCATTTTCATATTTAATACATGATGTGAAGGTTTTATTCCATAATTTGAACATTTAATACATGATGTGAAGGTTTTATTCCATAATTTGAACATTTAATACATGATGTGAAGGTTTTATTCCATAATTTGAACATTTAATACATGATGTGAAGGTTTTATTCCATAATTTGAACATTTAATACATGATGGTTTTGAGGTTCTAGCCCAATATTTTCTTCATATTAATTACATGATGAGAAAGTTCTAGTCTATCATCTTCACAATTATTACATGACTTGTAGGCTCTAGCTATACTTCATCATTTTTATATTTAAGACATGAATTGAAAGTTCTAGTCACTAACATTTATTTATTACATGATGTGAAGGCTCTAGTCTATCATCTTCACAATTATTACATGACTTGTAGGCTCTAGCTATACTTCATCATTTTCCTATTTAAGACACAAATTGAAAGTTCTAGTCACTAAAATTTATTTATTACATGATGTGAAGGCTCTAGTCTATTTTTTTTAATGTAAAGAATATCTAGTCCATTATTTTTAATTTTATTACTTATTGAAGCGTATTAATCATTTTCACTTTCATTACTTGCAAAGCATAGCAGCATTTTGCAAATTATGTTAAAACACAAGACATGTGATGCTCTAACTTGCCTGCTATGTGTCTGGATCATGTATAATAATGACAAACTGTAAAGGACAGTTATAAAATATAAATGTGGGCATACAAAAAAATAAAAATTTTGCTCATAAAATTAGGAGTGGATAAGGATCATGGCAGTTCACTGAAAAAAAAAATGGGAAGTGCAGTTAAACATGGATTGGAAATTTACCAAACTGGAACACTTATATGCAAATTATCTTTTAAAACTAAATGATCAGGTTCTTAAAAAAAAGGTTTTATACTGAAACTCACATTCGAAAAAAAGCACGATAAACAAACAACTTGTCTAATCAAATGTAAAAAAAAACATGATTTCTGTAACAATGGTATGAAAGGAAAGACCATCAAATGTTCCACCAAAATGCACTAAGCTATTTGAATATTATAGCGGGATATAAATTAAAGAAAAGGAAAAAAAAAACTTGGTTTGGATTTGAAAATATGTAAGAGCAACTTACTGCACTTCCTCTTGAAATGTCACTTGCTACAGAACAAAATAAAGATGACTGTCTTGACAATGTGATAGATAAGATGATATGACTATCTTAAGACAATATGATAGATAAGATTATATGACTGTCTTGAAACAAAAAGAAAGCAAAAATATTATAACTGTTTTGAGAAATGTAAAAGTTGTGATGATTTGACAGACTTAAAATAAAACCAAAGATGAATGAAATATATGGTAATGAGAAAAGTATAAGGCAAAGACTTGTTGAGATGGAATCACATCTTAAGAAAACCTATACAGTGGTGTCAGAGACACTTCCTTGAAGAATCTTACAGGGAAAATGAGGCATGAGAGGTCTTAAAACCACCAGTAAAGAGTAGCAGACTATAGAAGAAGAGGCCAAATTAAATGGGAGGCTCACAAACGAAGTTGGATATGACTGCTTCTTCTTCTTTATTTCAAGTTTCAAGTGTCGATGGAGATTTTTATTCATGTTCTTCAGCAGCATCAGCAATTAACACTTGATGCTGTTGTAGATTTTCTTGGATGTTGTCACTTCAATTTAGTCTATGTCTCAGCTGACTTGAAATCTTTGTCCCTTTCTCTTCTTGTGTATAACAGGTATTTTCTCTCCAAATGGACATACAATCATTTTTGTATCTAATTCGAAAATTTTTTTCTTCCTATCATAATCCTGTTTTCTGTTTCAGACTCTGTCTCTCTTGGTCACTGCTACAGCCTTTCTAAAAAATCTCATTTCCATGTTGACTATTTTTTTTTTTTGCCTTGTTGTGAGTAACCATGTTTGGCACTGGTAACATAGAGTGGGGATATGCTTTGTATAAAATGATTCTTTGTACTGACTGGAACTGTTTTCTTGTGTTGTATGAAAGAAGCTAGCTTTTCAAATACTTGACAAGTTGACATCCCTTACTGCTCTGAATGTTAATTTCTCCATTCATTTTGCAATCTTCTGATAATGTTCATAGATACTTGCATTTAGGGACCTGTTTTATACATGTGCCCTCTGTTTATATATTTAAGCTTTGATTCTTGCTCCCTATTGCCAAGGTTTCTGTTTTACTCAGAGTTGATTCTCAAACTGTTTTACACTTCTAACTCATGGACATGAGATGTTGTTACAATTTCTATAGTGTTTCTGCTGTGAAGGTCTAGTTATTGGCAAAGAGTAGTTCATTGATATTATTATCATTTTCGAGCCTTGTATATTTGTTTACTGTTGATGTAGTTAATGAACAAAAGTAGTGATAGGACATCTCCCTGTCTTACATTTTACATAACAGTGAATGGTTCTGAAGTTCATTGATTAAATCTAACCACAATTCTGAAATAACAGTATTAACTTTAGCATTATATAATAAGATGTTCATTCACTCCAAACTGAGCCATTATTTGCCATAGTACATCTCTATCAAACCTTTTGCATGCCTTTTTCTTGGCAAATAAAAATGTCAAATGGGTTCCTATCATATTCCATGTTCTTTCCTATGAGCTGTTTAGTGCAAAGATGGGAACTGTGCAGCTTCTATTTCTTCTAAAGCCCATCTGTTCTTCTACCAACTGTGGTTCTCTTTTAGCTGTATATTTGTGTCTGTTAGTATTCAACCTTAGGTTAAAGTCTCCAACTACATAAAGTGTGATATCCACTTCTACTTTCTTTATCACTTCAGACAGTGAGTTCATCAAAAAAGTAATGTTTGTGTTCTTCTGTATAATTATAATTTCATAGAGCATATAATGAACATGGGAAGATAGCTGCATTGAATGTAAATTATTGTGTAGTCAGTGTGCTAGTTAAATGTTCCATGAGGACCAAAAGAAAATAGGTGAGAGAAGATATAACTGTTTTGGGACACAGTGATATCAAAGCTGATGCAACTGTCTTGGGACACAGTGATATCAAAGCTGATGCAACTGTCTTGGGACACAGTGATATCAAAGCTGATGCAACTGTCTTGGGACACAGTGATATCAAAGCTGATGCAACTGTCTTGGGACACAGTGATATCAAAGCTGATGCAACTGTCTTGGCACACAGTGATATCAAAGCTGATGCAACTGTCTTGGGACACAGTGATATCAAAGATGAAGCAACTGTCTTGGGACACAGTGATATCAAAGATGAAGCAACTGTCTTGGGACACAGTGATATCAAAGATGATGCAACTGTCTTGGGACACAGTGATATCAAAGATGATGCAACTGTTTTGGGACACAGTGATATCAAAGCTGATGCAACTGTCTTGGGACACAGTGATATCAAAGAGGATGCAACTGTCTTGGGGCACAGAGATATCAAAGATGAAGCAACTGTCTTGGGACACAGAGATATCAAAGATGATGCAACTGTTTTGGGACACAGAGATATCAAAGAGGATGCAACTGTCTTGGGACACAGAGTATCAAAGATGAAGCAACTGTCTTGGGACACAGAGATATCAAAGCTGATGCAACTGTCTTGGGCACAGAGATATCAAAGATGAAGCAACTGTCTTGGGACACAGAGATATCAAAGATGATGCAACTGTTTTGGGACACAGTGATATCAAAGAGGATGCAACTGTCTTGGGACACAGAGTATCAAAGATGAAGCAACTGTCTTGGGACACAGAGATATCAAAGATGAAGCAACTGTCTTGGGACACAGTGATATCAAAGATGATGCAACTGTTTTGGGACACAGTGATATCAAAGCTGATGCAACTGTCTTGGGACACAGTGTTATCAAAGATGATGCAACTGTTTTGGGACACAGTGATATCAAAGCTGATGCAACTGTCTTGGGACACAGTGATATCAAAGAGGATGCAACTGTCTTGAGGCAAATTGATATCAAAAGAGGATATACCTGTCTTGAAAAAATGATACAAAACATAATGTAAATATCTTGAGACATCATGATAGCTAATATGATATGCATATCTTGTAGCACAAGGAGGTACCAATGTACAAAGATAATGCACCAACTGTGGCCTTAGTAATGATAGAGTAAAATATATTTGAAAATTACAGCAATAAAAATTACAATTTTAAGGCAACTACGTTGATGCAATCAGACTAATAAAGCGTCAAGAGTTCTTTTTTCTAGAACAAAATCAAAGTTTACATTAAAAATAATCTTAATCATTGCAGATGTTGGAATTTATTATATTTTGATGTGAAGTTTTTCTTTAAGAGAATGAAATGACATACAAAGTATGTGTTATGAGCATTAAAAAAAAATATTTGTTGTTTTCTGAATAAAATGTATGTTTCTCTGGCTTTATGTCTTCATTTACTTTTACTTATTGACATTAAAAACAGCCCATTTTAAATTAAAAATAACAGTTAAAAAATGTAGAAACTGAAAAAAAAATAAAGTAAAAATATTTCCTAACAAATGATTAGGTTCACTGTTTTTTTTCCCCATTGCTACAGAGTTTGTGCTGAAGGCAACACTAGTCAAAAGTTTCTGGTCAACTTATAACTGTGGTCATGGCAAAGAAATGCATACAAATATGAAGCCACAGTAAAGCTTATTGTAAAAGAGAGATGAAAAAAAAATAGGAAAAAACAGTATGGTTAAAGCTTTACGTAATTAATGGACGACACAAATCTGAACGATGTTTCAGCTCAATAAGCCTTCAGCAGGTACAACAAACAACACACACACAGATATATAATTAAATAAAATTAGTTCTACATAGCTAATTAATAATGAAGTATCTAAAACAAAATAATTTACAACTAGAATGAGAAATACAAATGAAAATGACTTCCCTGTGTATCTGTGGCTTGAATGTAAATAAACAAGGGCTAGGATACACGGTGTAGCTGACCAGCTAATGGAAGGGTCAAAACACAGGTGGAAGGGTTTTAAAAATATGTGGGGGGGATATTATATAGATTACCTCAACTATAGCACCACCGGCAATGTCTATACGTATCTATGCATTTACAACTGTGTGAGAACACACACACGCGCATGCACACACATGCATGTATACGCAGCAATATATATATATATATATATATATATATATATATATATATATATATATACACTCCCTATATACATATCATATATCATCATCAAGTACCATGCCTGCTGGCATAGGTGATCATGTCTCTCCAGAACTTTTGATCTCAAAAGTTATTTATTATTTCTTTTATTTACCTTCCGCCAAGTCATTCTCTTAAGCTGTCTGGTATCTTTTCTCTTTGCCTCCCTCTATATCTTCGACCCTCAACATTCCCTATTGTCACACCATATTCCAGCTCTTCCCTTCTCTTTACATGGTAAAAACATGATGATTGTTTCTTCCTAATATTAGAAATTAGTTCTCTTCTTGGTTTTTTTTAGAACAATATCATTACTCTTCTTAGCTGTCCATGGAATTCTCAACATTCTTCTGTAAAACCACATTTCTGCAGCCTCAAGTGTTTTTCTTGTTTGTTGTCCTATTATCCATGATTCACACCCATATGTTAAGACTGGCTCTACATAACATTTAGGAACTCTTTTACTTGTTTCTATTGTCAAAAATGGATTGAACAGTATTTTCCTCATTTTTTTGGAAAGCTGCTTTTGCCTAGCCATTGTGCATCTTGTGCATCTACCATATGATATATATATATATATATATATATATGTATGTATGTATGTATGTATGTATGTATGTATACAGGTTTGTGTGTTCTTGCACAGTTGTTTATACATAGAAATGTATAGAGATTGCTGTTGGCATTACAGTAGAGGTAACCTATACAATATCCCCCACATATTTTTAGAACCCTTCCACATGTGTTTTGACCCTTCCTTTAGCTGGTCAACTCCACTGATTTTCCTGCGCGGACAAGCCCTCATTCATTTTCCTTCTGGCCACAACACAATACACAGGGAAGAGATTTTCATTTTTATTTCTCATTCTAGTTGTAAATTAGTTTTAGATGTTTCATTATTAGTTAGCTATGTAGGAGACAAATGATAAGCAAAAGATTTACAAACAGTCTGGTGTGTGTGAAAACTAGACCAGGGGCAGATTGCAATAGTGATCATGTACCAGTTGTGGGAAAGCTTAGAGTAAAATTAAAAACAACAAAATGAGCCTCAGTTAACATCAAGTTAAATTTACATTTACTCAAATCAGACAAGAAGCTGCAAGACAAATATAAAATCACAATTCAGAACCGGTACAATGCAATAGAGAAGATACAAAGCATTGATGAACAGTGGGAAATGCTAAAAGAATCAATGCAACAAGCATCAAAAGAGTTCATACCACCAGTGAGGACAAATTCAAGAAAGACATGGATGACAGATGACATTTTGCAGCTAATGAATAAAAGAAGAAGAAATAAAGAAAATAAAGATGAGTATAAGAAAATAAATAAAGAAATTGTAGTAAAATGCAATGAAGCAAAAGAAGCATGGCTAAAAGAGAGATTGAAGTGCAACAAAAAGGAGATGCTAAAGCTATATATAAACAAATTGAGGAAATAACAGGAAAAAAATACAATCAAAAACTGGATGTTTAAGATCAAAGGAAGGAGAACTGTTGATTGATCAAGAAAACACAAGGGAACGATGTACAGAATACATTAAAGATCTTTATAATGATGAATGAACGGAAGTAAATATTAAGGATAATGGAGAAGGACCAGAAATACTCAGAGAAGAAGTGGAAGACGCCTTGCGCAATATGAACGCAGGAAAAGCTCCTGGACCAGATAATATAACTAAAGAAGAGATTGAAGCCATAGGTGATTTTGGAATAGTAATAATAACAAAAATATTGAATGATATCTACAACAGCGGATATATACCAGACGACATGCTGAAATCAATATTCATAGCCATACCAAAGAAATCGGGTGCGATTGAATGTGATGATCATCGCACAATAAGCCTCATGACTAAGATATTACTATATGACTAAGATATTACTATATGACTAAGATATTACTAAGAATCATCATGCGAAGAGTGCAAAACAAAATCAGTCCAGAAATTAGCGATGAAAAGTGTGGTTTTGTTAGAGATAAAGGAACAAGCAATGCCATTTATATCATAAGATCTTTAATAGAAAGAGCCATAGAGGTGAAAACAGATCTATACCTATGTTTCATAGATTACACCAAGGCATTTGACAAAGTAAAGCACCAAGAAATAATCAACATTTTAGAAAGCATAAACGTAGACAGCAAAGATCTAAGAATAATAAAGAACATGTACTGGCAACAAACAGTGGCCATAAGAACTGGAAACCAATTGGGAATGTTTCAACAAATAAAACAGGGTGTTAGACAAGGTTGTGTGCTATCACCAGATTTGTTTAATATTTATAGTGAGATTATTTTAAAATCCATAAGGGGCATGCCTGGAATAATAATTGGAGGTCATAACATAAATAATCTAAGGTATGCTGATGATACAGTCTTAATCGCTAAGAGTGAAAATGAATTACAAGAAATGTTGGACATTATAGTGAAAGAAAGCAAAAATAAAGGACTCAGCCTTAATAGCAAAAAGACAGAAGTAATGGTAATTAAAAAAAAAAAGACATCACCACAGTGCAAAATAAAGACAAGTGGAACAATATTAAAACAGGTAAATGAATTTAAATATTTGGGAACTTTGTTAACCTCAGACAGAAGATGTACAAAAGAGGTGAGATGCAGAATGGCTCAGGCAAAAAGCAGCTTTCCAAAAAATGAGAAAGGTACTATGCAATCCATTTTTGACAATAGAAACAAGAAAAAGAATTCTTAAATGTTACTTAGAGCCAGTCTTAACATATGGATGCGAATCATGGACAATAGGACAACAGACAAGAAAATCACTGGAGTCTGTAGAAATGTGGTTTTACAGAAGAATGTTGAGAGTATCATGGACAGCTAAGAAGAGTAATGAAGATGTTCTGAGAGAGGTCAAAGCAAAAAAGAGAGCTAATTTCCAATATTAGGAAGAAACAATCATCATTTTTTGGCCATGTAATGAGAAGAGAGCAACTGGAATGTATTGTAACAACTGGAAAATTTGAGGGACAAAGAGATAGAGGGAAGCAAAGAGAAAAAATAACAGACAGCTTATGAGAATGGCTTGGCAGAAGGTCAACAACAGAAATGATAAATAGCTGCCGAGATCGAAAGTTGTGGAGAGACATGATCACCTACGCCAGCAGGCCCGGTACTTGATGACAATATAGGACTAATTTTATTTACTTACATATCTGTGTTGTTTGTTGTTTGTTGTTCCTGCTGAAGGCCTATTGAGCCAAAACGGCATACAAATTTGTGTCATCCTTTAATTATATAAAGCTTTAAACATACCATTTTTTTCTATTTTTGTCATTTCTCCAACTTATAGCTGATTGGCTGAGCACCTTATGGTAGTGAAGCTACAACCAGGATTTGCATTTCTTATATTTGCTTTCATTTTTCACAAAATTGCAAAGTGCCTTTAATTTTCACTAATTGATCCAATGTACTATTACCACAGATGATCATGGAAAACTGACATGAATAACATATGTTAGTATGAACTGACAAATATTGGTCTGTTAAAATCACTCATTGACAACATGTTCACAACAGACAAAAGTGGGTGCATGTTTGTTCTTATGGATAAGGTAATAATAATAGCTGTCATTACAAGTAATGATAACAAAAGCTTCAATCTTGTGCTGCAACCCCTCTCATGTGTATGGGGAACGAGGAACAGTAAAGTCCAGTTTTGGCACAGAACTCCTACCAAATGTAGGACTTGTATTATCAAAACTAGTTATAAGGGCTTTGGTTATCATTTTTTATGTGATATTTTCTCTCTGCCTCACCAATTAAGCGTTTCCTTGTGAAAGTGACACCTATATTTTGTTACTTTGCCACAGTGGGTAGGTTTGGTCAAGATTTTCAAGAAAATGACCTCCTACTTCTCCTCCATTCCTTTCATCATGTATGGTATGTCACCATGGTCTGCCTCTTCTTCATTTGCCAGGTGGTGTCCGTGTTAATACTAGGTGTGATGACCTGGTTTGTTCCATTCATAGAACATGGCCTAGCCATTTCCAAAGTTTTGTTTTCACTTCTTGATTGGTGTTGTTAATGCCTGATTTTATGGCGCCTTCTTCATTTGTGATGTGTTGATCCCAACTGATATTTAGAATCTTCTTAAGACAGAGACTTCAGTGATTTCTAGCTACTGGATTTAATTCACATCAAAACAAGCCTTATTTACTGGTTTGAGGAACCAACTTCACTGCATTTAGGTCAACCCATAGGGTGCTCTATCCTTCTCTAAAGATATTGCAAATGTATGAGATGTTGCATACACTAGATCCTGTAGCTCACTGGTTTACACATACTCCTGATCCATGATTTTCTGATTCTTGGAGTCTCTGAATGACTCATTCATCTATTTCTGTATGACTTTATGTGTATTGATGACAGGAAATCTTTCTTATGCTGGGCTTTGCTGTAGAATTCCACATATCTTCTTATGATGATCAGATTACCTCTTGCTGCAAAGATTTATATAAAGACCTTTCATTCATCAATAAATAAACATAAGGAGGCTGCAATATTATCTTTCTTTTTCAGGCTTTAAAGTTCCTTGAAACATGCTCACCAGCCCTTTCAACACATTAGACCTCTGAATGACCATCACTGTAGATAAATGTTCTTGAAGGTACAAGGCCACCAGTTTGTTATCTTCTGAAGCATGAAGTCTGACACAATAATAGTTTTCTTTAAAATGTTCAGAGAAAGCCAACTCAAATAGCAATAAAATTGCCTCAATCCAATGCCATGTTGGGGACAACTGACATGTAAGCTTGACTTTCTTTACCAAAGATTTCATTAATTTCTAGTAGAAAACTCTGTTCTGATTTAAGCCATCATCTCACAACTTCATCAACATCCATAACTGCATCACTCTCATCAGCAGAAATGTTAACCAGTTGGTTAAAGTCAAGATCTTTTCTCTTATCTCCCTATTCTCAGCATGCACTTCTAAGAAAAAGTATTAAGCAGCTTCAGAGTTATTCGACCCTGATGGAAATATGAAGGAAATGGAACAAGGTAGTTCTATATTGAGAGCTAGCAGCACCAAGAGTTTAAAGTATTTAAATGAGCAAACTTGAATACAAAAAATGTTGGTAAGATCTAAGGTTATTATCCCTATAAAACTAGCAGAGAAAGCACAAAAAGCATTCTACAATAAATGAAGTGTTTAATTTGTGCTGTTTTAATTGGCTACTTGAGACATTAGTTCAGCAAAAAATATTTGCAAAACTGAGTAGACCAAAATGACCCACAAGCACTAGTTTAGAACCTGCAAGAATCATAAAAAAAAACTAGAATCCACTCACAGACTTTCAGTCTTCATTTCAGAGGACTCATGTTTGTACATTCCTATGATGCATGAACTGGCCCTTGATTACCAAAAGACTAAACATTTTTTAAATGAGACTGAGAGAAATGCTACTTTTGAAGGGGATGAACATTATGTGGTTGCTTCACTCTCTGTAGTAAAATGGTGTCCAGCCTATATGAACATAGAGTAAATAAATTATCTTAATTGCTTTCATCCACCTATACTACCAGCTATGTGAATGTTATGGCTGATTTTATTGTAATTATTTGACATTAAGAATTTTAGTTAAGTTTTTTTAATGGTTTTGATTATTTTGAAACCATAGTAATGATGTTTTCTTTGACCAACATGGTTGCAGGGTTCAGCCAGGTTATAAAAATGGGTACCAGAGCTTTTATATGGAAAAAAGTATAAGGGTCTGGTGTGATGCTTTATCACTCATAAACATATCAATGTCATTGAAAAATATGAACAATACCACAATATTTTTCCATACGACCAAAGGGTATAATGGATACCCATTACTTGGAGGGGTGTGGTTTGAGAATGTCAGATGACAACCACTTGGGAGGGGAGAGGTATATCAGACAATAACAACTTATGTAATGTCAGATGATATACTCTTATGTGAGCTGTAACATAATTTTGATATGACAACTCTATTCAACTATGTCAAATAGCAACGGAGTACAGCTGAGGTCAGTGACCCAATAACTATGATATCAGGTGGATCACTCCATATATTAATAGCAAGAGTGGACAATATAATAAATAGTATTTTATTTTAGCCCATTTAGGATATGTCATTATTATTTAGATAAAAAGCTGTTTTTAAAATGCCACATATCTATTTGTGTTTAATCTATACACCAACTAACAAACCCCTCAGAACAGTGACAAGTTAGGTCAATTACCATATCACAATAACAATTGATGTTCATCCCCAAATAACAACAACAGCTGCCAATGCCCACATAATAAATTACAATATATATATATATATATTCCATTTATGAAACACCAATGACATGAGGTGTCAATTTTCATATATTGATTGCATATTGTCAATGCAATACTTCCTTTCTTTTTTTCTTTCTTTCATTTTTTCTTTCTTTCTTTCTTTCTTCACTTCCTGTTGTATCCATTTGAGTGTCGAGGGAGGTACAAAGTTCTGGTTCTTGTCCTTTTGGTGGCTTCACTCATTGTCAGTTTATATTGTTGTAGTGCTTCTTAGATGTTATCTGTCCATCTTACTCTAGGTCTGCCTCTTATTTTTCTGCCTTCTCCTCTTTTAAAAATGGACTTCCAGTTTCAAGATGGTGCGGTCATGTTTGCATCAACGTTCACTGTTATGTTTTTTGCCGGAAAGATGGTTAATTCTATCTTTCCAATGCAGATAAGTGTATAGATAGGAAGTTCCACTGTTGGGATCTTCGCCGGTAATACAGATTACATACATGTGAACTGAAATCCTCTACAATGTGTGCAAAGTGTATTCTGTGTTGATTGCAATATACATCATGATTGGAATACTGGTAAATATGGTGGATAGGCGGCAAGAACCATTGTGGCATAGTATGAAAAGTGTTCCTTGTTCCAGTTTCCTCATATTGGAAAACGTCTGGCTTGTTGCCGGAGCTACTGAGTTTAGTGCACTGTGGACACCGTGAGCTGTGTTTCATCTGGATTATGTTTCAATATTCCAATTGCTTATGATGAGTGATGATATCGTATGAAGAAGGACAATTCATCTGCGTTCACTTTTGGTGCTGCTTGGCCTTATGTCTTTTGGCGTGTGCTGTAGCTGCTATGATGGGGACTGCAACTACCTTTCTTTATTTGGATCCTTCAATGAGATGAAATGTTAACTCGGATGATTCCACTTGCATAGGTGGTTGAGCAATTATGGATTTTAATTCATTTGCAATGATACCGGGACATTCGACTAACCATAACCATAACCTCTTTGAATATATGCTTTGTATGATAAGAAATTGCACGACATTCTTTCTAGATTGCCAAACCAGTTCATTTGTTGTTTCTGCATGTAGCTTAGGATTGTTTCAATGCCTACTCTTTCTCTTATAATATATTTTCTGATTCTATCTTTTCTGGTCACTCCGGTCAATGAAATATCCATATCAATTATTGTACAGAAATACAAAAGTTACTTCTATTATAAATATCATCTTTACCCCCAACTCCAATACATCATCATCATCATCATCATTAGTTGCCATCTCTGCAACGAAGGTTGGCTACCATGGAGTGCCATTCTGCTCTGTCTCTTGCTTTGATGGTGCAGGTTGTCATAGGCTGGTTTGTCCATCTTTTGATGTTACTCATCCATGTTAGTCTTGGTCTGCCTCTGCCTCTTTTACACTGTATTTTCCCCTCCAAGATTACTTTTAGTAAGCTATTGTGTCTTTTAACATAGCCCAAAAATCACATTTGTCTTGTTTGAATTGTGTTTAGTAGTTCTCTTTTCATTTTTAGTTGTTTTAAGACTTCATTGTTTGTTTTCTTTTCATTCTACCTATTCTTCTATATACCCACATTTTAAAGGCTTCAATTCTCTGTTGTTTTCTTGTCTAATGTCCATGTTTCTGCACCATATAGGAATGTTGAGAAGATATAACATTTTGTTATTCTTAGTTTTAGCCCTGGTGTTATTTGTTTTGATGTTAGTATGTTCTTCATGACATTAAAATTACTTTTTGCCATTCCTATTCTTTTGTTTATTTCAGTTGTACATTTTCCATCACTGGTTATAGTATGTCCAAGGTAGTTGTAGTTCTGAACTGTATCCAGGTCTATTCCTTCAATTTTGATATCCACTTGAGGGTTTTGAGTATTTTCTTTATTTATGATCATAGTTTTAGTCTTTTGATATTCATATATAATCCATATTTTTGCTTGTCATGTTTATTTCATTAACTAAAACCTAATACACCGTTTTGCGCCGTTTTAGTGTGTTCCGTTAAAACTGGCTTGGAACGCATAGTTTTTTAATTAAACCAGTTATAAGAACTCTTCAGTGTGAAAGAATAGTGAATTTACTATCGTTTGCGACATTGAATCCTGTTTGGAGCTTGTTATTATTTTTAGAAATCTTTGTTTGAAAATCAGTGAAAAAAATCGCGATCGATAGCTTTTTCAACTTCATTTCTGGGTTCTTCTTCCAGCCTCCAAGATGATATTATGGCATTAGATACTGATTTCCACAAAGATAATGCTGAAAGTGACTTAGAAAATATTATACCTTGTCAGTTTAGTAGTGATAGTGGCAGTGATATTGATTCTAGTGATGGAGACAGAGAAGAAAATATATGTCTAATGTCCGTGGTGGGCGTCGATGGTTGGATCGATGTAATTTCTCCTGTCAAAGTTGAGGATTTCCTTGGTGTATCAGTGCCTATGCACAATCTTGATGCAGGTGTGAGCCCATATGATTATTTTAGTTTGATTATTGAAGAATCTTTCTATCAGTTTGCTGCTGATCAGACTAATTTGTATGCAACTCAGCGTGCTGAGTGGACTAGGAAAGAAGATCGATACTGGAGCCCAGTTTCTGCTGCTGAGATAACACTTTTTTTGCATATTTACATTGTTATGGGCATTTACACCTTGCCTGAATACACTATGTATTGGAGTACTGATGATTGTCTTGGTGTGCCAGGGGTGTCTAGTTGTATGGGAAAGTTAAGATTTGAGAAAATTTCTCAATATTTTCACCTAAATGATGCCAGTAAACAGCAGCCAAAGGGTCATGTAGTCTATAACCCCCTTTATAAAGTTCGACCATTATTGGATATGGTCAGAAAGAATATGGCATCTATTTATTCCCCTGGCATAAACATCAGTGTTGATGAAACAATGATTGCTTACAATGGTCGCCTATCTTTCAAACAATACATCAAAGGTAAGCCGAATCCCTGGAGCATCAAAGTTTGGTGTATAGCAGATTCATCAACGGGATACTTACTTGATTTTGATGTTTATGTTGGCAAAGTAGCTGAACCAATGCCCATGGTTCAGGACATTATGTCGTGACAAAGTTAGGCAGACAATTTTTTGGTAAATACCATCACTTTTACTTTGACAATTATTTCTCATCGCTCCAACTTACCAAAGATTTGCTCATTGAGAGAACATATTCACGTGGAACGATGAGAGCAAACCGCAAAGGCTGGCCAGCTGCCTTCAAGCCCAAAGCCACTAACAAGTTGAAAAGGGGGGATGTGCAGTTCAAGCAGCAGGGAAATGTTGTGGCTATAGTATGGAAGGATAAGAAAGTTGTCAGTTTGACCAGCTCTAACACTACGCCAGGAATGACACAGGTCTCAAGACGTACCGTAGGTGGCAGAGTGGACGTTCAGATACCAACTCCAGTGTCTGTCTATTACCAGTTCATGGTTGGAGTGCATAAGTTTGATCAGCTCTAACGCTACGTCAGGAATGACACAGGTCTTAAGATGTACCGCAGGTGGCAGAGTGGACGTTCAGATACCAACTCCAGTGTCTGTCTATAACCAGTTCATGGGTGGAGTGCATAGGTTTGATCAGCTCTAACACTATGCCAGGAATGACATAGGTCTCTAGACGTACCGTAGGTGGCAGAGTGGACTTTCAGATACCAACTCCAGTGTCTGTCTATAACCAGTTCATGGGTGGAGTGCATAGGTATGATCAGCTCTAACACTACGCCAGGAATGACATAGGTCTCTAGACGTACCGTAGGTGGCAGAGTGGACTTTCAGATACCAACTCCAGTGTCTGTCTATAACCAGTTCATGGGTTGAATGGATAGGTTTGATCAGCTCTAACACTACGCCACGAATGACACAGGTCTCAAGACGTACCGCAGGTGGCAGAGTGGACGTTCAGATACCAACTCCAGTGTCTGTCTATAACCAGTTCATGGGTGGAGTGGATAGGTTTGATCAGCTCTAACACTACGCCAGGAATGACACAGGTCTCAAGACGTACCGCAGGTGGCAGAGTGGACGTTCAGATACCAACTCCAGTGTCTGTCTATAACCAGTTCATGGGTGGAGTGGATAGGTTTGATCAGCTCTAACACTACGCCAGGAATGACACAGGTCTCAAGACGTACCGTAGGTGGCAGAGTGGACGTTCAGATACCAACTCTAGTGTCTGTCTATAACCAGTTCATGGGTGGAGTGGATAGGTTTGATCAGCTCTAACACTACGCCAGGAATGACACAGGTCTCAAGACGTACCGTAGGTGGCAGAGTGGATGTTCAGATACCAACTCCAGTGTCTGTCTATAACCAGTTCGTGGGTGGAGTGGATAGGTTTGATCAGCTCTAACACTACGCCAGGAATGACACAGGTCTCAAGACGTACCGTAGGTGGCAGAGTGGACGTTCAGATACCAACTCCAGTGTCTGTCTATAACCAGTTCATGGGTGGAGTGGATAGGTTTGATCAGCTCTAACACTACGCCAGGAATGACACAGGTCTCAAGACGTACCGTAGGTGGCAGAGTGGGCGTTCAGATACCAACTCCAGTGTCTGTCTATTCATGGGTGGACTGGATAGGTTTGACCAGCTTACTTCCTACTACCCTATTGGAAGGAAGTCTGTAAAATGGTGTAGGTATCTGTTTTGTTTCCTCATGCAAGCAGCGATTGTCAATTCATGAATAGTGTATTCTTGCTCTCATCACCCACACCCTAAGTCAAAGGATAGTTCCCAGTTATCCTTTAGACTCAGATTGAGTTCAGATCTCCTGAAGGGCAATATTTGTAGGAAAAGGAAGTCATCCCAGCAGCCCTTGACTTCAGGTGTGGGTACAAGTAGTCTCAATGAGCATAGGATGATTCGGATGCATGGCCTGAAAAAGGTGTGTTATCTTTGTGTGAAGCTCCAGTCGGGTCATTCTGGCAAACGACCACATTCAACTGTTTTTGGCTGCAGTCATCAAACGACCACATTCAACTGTTTTTGGCTGCAGTCATCAAACTACCACATTCAACTGTTTTTGGCTGCAGTCATCAAACGACCACATTCAACTGTTTTTGGCTGCAGTCATCAAACTACCACATTCAACTGTTTTTGGCTGCAGTCATCAAACGACCACATTCAACTGTTTTTGGCTGCAGTCATCAAACGACCACATTCAACTGTTTTTGGCTGCAGTCATCAAACGACCACATTCAACTGTTTTTGGCTGCAGTCATCAAACGACCACATTCAACAGTTTTTGGCTGCAGTCATCAAACGACCACATTCAACTGTTTTTGGCTGCAGTCATCAAACGACCACATTCAACTGTTTTTGGCTGCAGTCATCAAACGACCACATTCAACTGTTTTTGGCTGCAGTCATCAAACGACCACATTCAACTGTTTTTGGCTGCAGTCATCAAACGACCACATTCAACTGTTTTTGGCTGCAGTCATCAAACGACCACATTCAACTGTTTTTGGCTGCAGTCTGTGTCAAATCCATCTGGGAAAGGGGGACTGCTTTGCCAAGTATCATGCAGAATTGAACCTGTGATGTTCAGTGAGTAGATACTTTTTTATTTAGCATCTATATGCATTTTTTCACACAACTTTTGTGATTTCTCCAACAAATTTGGTTTTTTTTTTGTTCGACTGATTTTATTTCTTAATTGTAAAGAAACGAACGATCGCATTGTGATAAGTCTTGGTTTTTATTAAATTGCGTTCAATTCTCCTTTTAAGTTATAATTATTATATTAATTTTTTAAGTGCAGCCGTTATTTTACAAATGCGTTTTAAAGTCGACATGTCACATTTTTTGGTGGAGTTATTTCCCTTTTCTTAAGATCCATAGGTGTATATATATTATAGGGTACAAATATTACATATACAATAGTATATATATATATATATATATATATATATATATATATATATATATATATATATATATATATATATATATACATGTATATACCACAAAGTCCAAATGTTATTACTGTCATATAGCATAGCACAAATGTTATTACTGTCATACAGCACAAATGCAATTACTATATAAAACAAATACCACCTCTATATATAGATAAACACTACTTTAGCCCTCAGCATAAATATGCACAATATTACATTCCTCTATCAGGCACATTTGTAATAGTTTAACATATATTTCTAGTAATTTGCTACCACAAAACATTAAATATCACAATACAAAAACATAAATTAGGTACATGCTGTAATGATTAATTATAAATTAAGTGACTTTGAAAACAGGAGTTTTGTGTGAGTTAAATATCAGGTGAATACTGGTCTGATTTCTGGAATGGTCAATAGTGTTTTTTTTTACCCCCAAATAAAAAGATTAGACCTGTACATTCACATAGAGACCACTCTAAGAATGACCTTTATTATTGAACATCAAAGAAATACAACCCTCATAACGTGGCAGACATTTTAAATACTGTAAATATAGTTTGTTTTTTTAGCATTTTATCCTTAAATAAGGATAGTTTATTGAAGAACTTCAAAAGCCTCATTAAAAATAATTGTCACTCTAGAATAAAACCAAGTTCCTGCTACTGAACACAAGTTAACTAATTTTTTGTCTTAGCAAAGCTGTGAAGACATAACTCAATATTATCAGACAAAACCTACACAAATGCAGGTCAAAGCATAGGAAGTGGGGCATTAAAGGATTAAAGAACATCACATCCCACCCACCAATCCACACACAAACATCCCTGGTTATCAACAACTATAGAACTAAATGTTAAAACTTATTATATTGTTACTATACTATATTAAATATATGTCATATTATTCTCATATAATTTAGTGATAAGTAAATTCAATAAAGTGTCTCATGATTATCTAACGCTATTAGCTTCATCCTTTATCATACATTACCTCTAAAACCCCCTTCAGAATGGAAACCTACTTACACCTTTGGTGTTAACCAATGTCAAATATTTGAAAGATCAATAAATCAGTTTCACTCTACCAAAACAGTGCAATACTTCAGTAACTCTTGTAAGAAACAACCAAAATAATTCTTGTGAGAAACAACCAAAATAATAAGGGTATTAACTTTTGTAAGGAAACCTCTAAGACAGACTTTCAACAAAATGTACAAGAAAAACCTGGAAAGAAATACACATGTTTATATGTACAGTAATTGCAATAAATAGAACCATGAAGGCAGTGTATATAAAACCCTTGTGGAAAAGCTCTTGAAAAAAGAGGATCATTGAATTAATTTAAATATGCAAAGACCATTGCCCTAAATAAAAACAATTGTTAAAATGTGTTTAAAAAGTCATCAACACACCTCTTCAGCTTTCAGCAGCCTTTCATATAACAATGCCTGTTCCTCGTAGTACTCGCCATCAATGATTGCACAATCACGATGATTGTGGTTGTTACTGCTATTAATGACCTTGAGACTACTTGTTCGCCTCATCACCACTCCTTCTGTCTGCGTTGATTGTTGACACACATGGGATGGCGATGATCGCTTTTGCCGTTGAGATATTTTCCTTTTGGCTGAAATTGTCAAATCATGTGGTCCTACTCCTGGAAAAGAGGTTACATTTAAAAAAAAAAAAAAGAAATGTAAAATATAAAACAGATTTTTACAAAAAAATTAACCTTTCAAAATCTAGCACAGACTTGATGATAAGCATTGCAATCTTGTTAATCTGTCAGAATTAACTGCCATTTGCATTTTTTTTTCCCAGTATTTCTCAGCCTAAGACTTTCACCAACCCCACACACACACACACGCATGCACACACACACACACACAAAATCACAAGTAAACGCATTAGCTTTTCTTTATTATTTGAACTCTATTACAAAAGTACCAACAAAATCTGACTCAACTAGTACATTCTTTAACTTACAAAAAACACTATGAATATATGAAGTCTACAAAGATTATTGTCTATTAAGTTGTTCCCCAAAAGTCTTGCAGATGGAAATATTGGCTGTCAGGGTTATATTTGTTATTGTTAATTCTACTGTAATTTCTCAGCATGATATAAAATTACGATTGACAACTGGATGAATATACTTGCTCTGTTACACTCATGGCAGACTTAATATTTCACAGACACTCTTTAACTGATGGCTCTACTTTTTCACTGGCTTATCTGTGGATTATATTGAATGGTATATATGGTCCAACACATTGATATTTAACACGTGTATACTCAGGAATGTTTCCCTGCCATGTGGTTTTCTCTGCCCTTTCTGCAAGACAGCAGTAGTCTGTAGGCAGAGTTGTTTTACTTAGAAAACTGATCTTATCAGATTAACTAACCTTTCCTACTCTAGGTTGTATCAAGTTCTCCTTCTAGATAGGAAAAATTGCACCTGCTCATGATGGCACACATTCCTGAAACACTCAATCTCTCAGTCCTGTCAAGTTCTCTGAGACTTAATTGCTCCTTCACCATTATGATATTCCATATATACCATATATGGAATATCATAATATATATGAACCATATATGATGTTCTTCACATGAGATATGTCTTTTATCAGCATACCATAAGAACAGAGATAAATAACACAGTCACATGTCTCCAGTGTGGCATGTAGACACCACTGTGCTCATTTTTTTAACCATCAGTACACCTTTGGGTCATGTGGCCAACAAGTGATCTTTCTTTCCAAGGAAATACACTGAGACATTTTAAAGGCTGAATGAACAAATAAACCAGTTGGAAGGTGGAAGGACACCGATAGCTAGCCCCCAAGAACTCAGTTCACTAACCTCTGCTATACCTGGCCTCTAGAATAACATTACTTACTGTAAACAGCCAAAGAACAAAAATTAAAATAGTATGGACATTACAAGACCTGCAAGCCTTACTAAAACCACTTTGTCATTTTTGCAAGGTATGGTGCCAGGCAAAAGAATACAAGGCAGACAGAGAAAGCAGTGGGAAGACAACATCGAAGACAACATCAGAGAAGAGACAGATTTAACCTTTATCACACCTCAGAAAGCAGCACTCAACCATGAAGGCTGGAGAAAAATTATGAAGACATTAAGAGTGGCCCTACAACCCCTTAAAGTTACAAAACAAATAAAAACAATAATAATAATAATAAACACTTCAAGGAACATTTCATTATGTGACAATTCCTAACTCATTTCACAAGGTACACTGCACTCAACTGTAACACTTTGCACCAAAACAAGGAAACGCATTCTTTCACAACATAAAATAAAAAAGTCTGATAATTGACTTACCATTAGGCAAGGACTCTGCTCTTTTGTTGCTTTTACTTCTGCACTCCATGACCACCAGATCTTTACAGTGTTTATGAGCATTAATTCCACAGTCTGAATAATTTAAAAGAGTCAACAATGTTTTCTTCATTACTTCACATCGAATGAAACATTATCTGAGTGCCACAAATAAACTAATTACCTTAAAATTAAAATAACCTTTTATTAACAATAAGATTCATAGAGAAAATGAGGGAATGGTGGGTGGGTGGGTGGGGGGGGGGAGAGATAATTTCTTTATCTATCTATCTATTGTCCTTTCGAGCCGAAGACAGCACATAGGGCAGAACCACAATCTCAAAAACAGAAACCTTGCTTGCCAAAATGGCACATATTGCAGAGATCACTGCTCTAAAATATATGGCGCTGTTTCCATAACAATACTTTTTACAA
This sequence comes from Megaustenia siamemsis, assembly GCA_032433765.1. Taxonomy (NCBI): domain Eukaryota; kingdom Metazoa; phylum Mollusca; class Gastropoda; order Stylommatophora; family Ariophantidae; genus Megaustenia; species Megaustenia siamemsis. The sequence continues at coordinate 24,194,161 of JAVIAB010000124.1, forward strand.
TGACAGCTTGTCAAGCCATCGATCAACCTCCTTAGTCGCCTCTTACGACATGCCTCAATTTCTTTATGCAGCCTTCTAAATATATTAAATTAATGCAGAAAAATTACTAAATCAAAACATAAATATAATCATTGCCATCATCATGGGCCATACTGGTTGGCATAGGGGAACTTGTTCTTCCACGATTTTCTATCCACAGTGCATCGCATCAACTCTGTTGTTGACTGTTTTCCTTGCCATGATACACAGCTGTCTACTATCTTCTCTTTTTTTTGTCATCCATGATATCTCTTTCCCTATATTTTACCAGTTTCAACCATATATTTCAAATTTATAATAATAATTTGATAATACTAAATGCATTATTAAAGCCATTTTTTTTAAAACTATCTTTACGACATATAATACCATTGCTGGTGTATGTCAGGGGGGAGGGGGAGCAACGATAGAACCAGAGGGATAAAGGCCACTTGGTCAAGCAGTCGCCATGAGACTTAGGATTTTTATTTCACTCCCGATAGAAAAAATCCTTTCTGTCTACTGCGGACTTCGAACACCGTACGCCAGCTTTTCAGTCAGCGGAACAGTCGTTTTAGCCACATGGCCAAGCTATACAAATAAAACTACAAAATAGCACAACAATATATACTAGAATTACATGGCATTCAAGTAAAGGTTAAAAACTGTCAAATGTCAAGAGACTGATTTTAAAATTAGGTCAAGAATCATCTCTCCAAAGTTCTAGCTCACTAAGTTCTTAAACTCTGAATAGGCACCTTAAATTGACTGGAACAGTCATGAAATGTTCCTTGTTGCAGTTTCTTCATATTCCAAGCCCGGCTTGTTGCAGGAGCTACTGAGTTAAGTGCTCTGTGAACACAGTGAGCTGTGTGTCTCATCCATTTTGATCATGTTTCGATATTCCAGTTACGATGAATGATGATATCGTATGACAGGGAACAGTTGGCTGTGTTCACTTTCTGTACAGTTTCGCCTTATGTCTTTTGGCGTGTGCTGAGACTGCTACGATGGGGACTACAGTTACCTTTCTTTGTTTGGGAGATGAGATATTAATTCAGATGATTCCGCTGGCACGGGCGGTTGAGCAATTATGGATTTTAATTCATTTGCAGTGATACCGGGGCCTTCCATAACCAAATAACCATTCATCAAATACATTGATTAAGCTTGAATGCTTGAAAGCAAAGAAAAACAAGAATTAATGTCATCTCAAAGACCAAAAAAAGACATTGATTTTAAACCAATCTGTTGCTTTGCCGGGCAGAATGTAGGCATCCAATGATAAGAGAAAACAAAAATGAATAGCAAATTGTTACCCAGATTGGATGTGTTTCCTAGGGGTGTAATACTGTTTAATGAAGAAAGGAAAGAAAGAAAGAAAGAAAGAAAGAAAGAAAGAAAGAAAGAAAAGAAAGAAAGAAAGAAAGAAAGAAAGAAAGAAAGAAAGAAAGAAAGAAAGGAGGGAGGGAGGGAGGGTAGGGAGCGAGGGAGGGAGCGAGGGAGGGAGGGAGGGAGGAAGGAAGGAAGGAAGGAAGGAAGGAAGGAAGGAAGGAAGGAAGGAAGGAAGGGAGGGAGGGAGGGAGGAGGGAGGGAGGGAGGGAGGGAGGGAGGGAGGGAGGGAGGGAGGGAGGGAGGGAGGAGGGAGGGAGGGAGGGAGGGAGGGAGGGAGGGAAGAAGGATGAAGGAAAGAAGGAAGAAAGGTCCATTAGGATCCTCTTGCTTGCTGACAAGATACCAGTAACTCACATCCACATGCTTAGATTGAGTTTATACATTTAATTAAGAACTCTCTGATTTTAATTACCATGGATGTGTTGCACCAAATGTCTTCCACAAGGCTGTTTGATTACATATGATTAAAACATTAAGAAGCACAATTAACGAAATCTATCACCAGTGACAGTAAAACAATACAAGTGACTGTGCAACAAACACATACTCCCACCACACTAAACTTATCACATCATTCCACTACATACCTTTACACTTCCAGCCTTGTTTGATAAGACCCCATAACTGTTAAAAAAGAAAAGACAAAACATTTTCACTTTCTTGAGCTTCAATCAAAAAAATGTCTGCCGAAGATTAAATCTAATAACGTTTTGTAGTTTAATTTCAAACAAAATATAAAGCTACAGATTCCCAGTCTTTACATGAGAGGAGATGTGGGCTTAATGATATCAAGATCCCTGACATTCAGGCAATTCAATCTTCAACATGATTGTTGTGTTACCAACTTTGATGTGTCAATAAAACATGCAAGAACAGAGGAAAAAAGACCCCCACCAAGCCACGTAAGGTATAGTGTTAGTGCCAATATTTTTTATGAACCTTCAGCACATTATTTTTTTATTAACCCTAGATTAGGATTCCATCGTAAAAATTACTGCCTCAAAATACAAAAATTTGACAGTTTGCTGTGGACAAACACCCACCCCCCCATCCCACCCCCACCCCCATATCTTCTTAATTACTATTTCCAGTGACCCTTGAGTGTTAGATCTGTTTTTGTTGTACTCGTGGAGTCGTGGAGTACGGGTTCGATCCTGCTTCGGACCATATTTTGTTCCTTGTTTTTTTTTTCTGTTGTTGTTTATTTGTCATTTTTTTTTCTGTGTGCTGTAATACATCCCTCTTCCTCCTAAGTTTCCCTCTATATTCTTAGTTCTTCTCCACTATTCTTAGTTCTTCTCCACTAGTCCCCGTTGAGGCACTTCGGTGTTCTCCTATATACCTTTTTTCTGCGCTACTTAGCCCTCATATGTTTTTATTGCACCACACCCTCATACATCTCACTCTTTCCGCCTTTTGAATACCTGTCATTCCACTGTTCTATTCTTTCTCCTTCGAGTTTGCACACTGACCCCGTTTTGAACCCTTCCACACATACGATTGTCCCCGTATGGACGTGCACATGCATGTATGTGTCCATAGGCACGGGTATTGGTATATATATGTATACGCATATACATGCATGTATATGTGCTCTTGCTTGTATGCATACACATGTATGTGTGTGTATTTGTATGTGTATGTTGATATGTATTAGTATGTGCACTTCTTCTTGCACGTGTACATATGTATACACGCATCTGTGTGTGTGTATACATGTATTTATGGGCCCTTAGATACTTTCAGATATTGCCTGTGCCTTTGTAGTTGACGTACCTAGATAGCGTTCCCCCCACTCGTGTATTTTTAGAACCCTTCACCACTGACCACAGGGTATAAATTACAGCTACACCCGTGAGAAATTCCTTTCATAGCCTGACCACTGTCCACGACACACAGGGAAGTCAACATATTTCGATTATTTTGTTTTTGATGTTTCATTACTAGTTAGCTATGTAGGATTAGTTTTATTTATTCACATATCTGTGTGTGTATGTTGTTTGTTTGTTCCTGCTGAAGGCCTATTGGCCGAAACGTCGTTCGAATCTGTGTCGTCTATTAATCACGTAAAGCTTCTAACATACCATTTTTTTATTTTTATTTTTTTTTTCAATTTTTCCTCGAATTCAGCTTTACTGCAGCTTCGCATTTTTATGCATTCATTTGCATTTCTTTGCCTTAACCTCTTACTAGTACAATACCGCTGCTACTTAATGTTTGTATTTCGTCCTAAGTGTTTACTTTAATATATATATATATATATATATATATATATATATATCTTAGTTTAGACCTGCTATTTTTATATTATCTTTTAGTATTAGTACGTTTGCCATCTACAGCGTTGTTATCATTGCTGTGATCACCATCACACTCATACCACATTTCAGTTTCAGATCTTCCACTCTCGCTCGTTTCCCCCAGTCCCTTCCCCTGCTCCTCTCTCCGACAGCATGCCCACACTTAAAAAGTTCTCGAACTCCATCCGCCGAGGCACTCTATCAGCCTTCAAACATTTACCAACAGACATCTCTTCTATATCCACTGAACTCGCCTTTACTACTTATAAGCTTACTAGATTCAGTTGCCATGTTAACTTTCTCAATAATTGTATACGATTTAAGATTCTCCCACATGGGTTCCGTTCTAAATTCACCCCTTTTGTCCACCAGCCTAACCCTAGTGAAATTAGGCGATTTGACAGTAGTGAAAGACGCCTGGGTTTCCATCGTATGAGGCTCGTCCTAGCTAACCACACCAGGCTAGTCTCCCACCTGCGCACTCAACGCCTCCAACTGGTAGCGAGACTCAGGTGTTTAATTACCGGCAACGACAATGTTATCCATCAGATCATCCACGACTTCAATAGGCAACTCTACACTTTTATGTCCTCCCAGCACAAGAAGAAGATCTCCCACCTTCGCCCCGTCCGCCCCTCCCCCACACCCGCCACATCGGCCCCCGACTCTTTAGTTTTCTGCATACCCCCCGACCTCCACCTCTCACATGATGAGAGGTCTGTTCTCTCTAAAGGTTTAAAATTTATCCCGCGTCGTCCTTCCAGTGACCACTACAATCTTTGCAAGGACGTCCATGATTTCCATAGACGTATGCGCTTGAAGCACCGTTTCTCTGACACTACTGCTACTTCTTCCTCACCCACCCCTGTAGATGAGTTCTCTCGCTTCCATTCTCGCAAATCAGATTGGACCCCTCAACCCGGTGCATCACAGGCTTTGGATCACTACATTAATGTCACCTCACGTGAGATACAACAACTGTGCCCTAGAAAACTTCACCGCTCTAATCTATCTCCCTCTGAGCTTCGGGCCCTTTCTAATCTCCGCCGCCGGGAGGACATTGTTATCAAACCGGCAGACAAGGGGGGAGCGGTGGTAGTTTGGCGCAAAGACTTATATATTTCTGAGGGCAACAAACAGCTATCCAATACCACTTTTTATAAACCCCGCCCTGACGACGCCACTGTCCTCTACAATAAGCAGGTCAAATCTACCATCAAGGAACTGATCCGAACCAACCGGCTCCCTCCTAGCGCGTCCCGCCTCATTATTCATAATAGTGGTCTTGGGAAACCATCTTTCTACATGCTCCCCAAAATTCACAAAATCGACAATCCAGGACGCCCCATCGTGTCAGCGTGTGCTTGCCCGACTGAACACATATCTGACTATCTAGACAGTGTCTTCCAGCCTATGGTCGTTAGTCTTCCCTCATATGTCAAGGACACTAACCATGCATTGAGTATCTTCTCTTCCATCTCTCTCTCCCGAGGTCGCTCATACCGACTTTTTACCCTTGATGTTTGCTCTCTCTACACCTCTATTCCTCACTCCGACGGCCTCCTGGCTCTACGTTTCTTTCTTGACCAGAGACAACACCCCTCTGTTGATACTGCAACTCTTCTCCGCCTTACTGAGCTTGTACTCAACCTCAACACCTTTGAGTTTAATGGTAACTTCTATGACCAGGTCAGTGGAGTAGCCATGGGCACCAAGATGGGCCCTAGCTATGCTTGCCTATTCATGGGTTACCTGGAGTACCAAATTCTCAATTCTTATCAAGGTCCTCTCCCCATCATATACCTTCGGTACATTGATGACTGCTTCGGACTTACTGATCTACCTGAGGATGACCTCTCCAGGTTTATCGACTATATTGGTAGCTATCACAAAGCTATCAAGATCACATCTTGTATATCCACTTCCTCTGTCACCTTCCTAGATCTTATTGTTTCTTTCGGTACTTCTGGCCTCCACACCTCGGTTTTCTATAAACCCACAGACGCCCACTGCTACCTTCTCTATACTTCATCCCATTCACCTTCTTGTCGCGACTCTATTCCATTCTCACAGTTATTGCGTCTCCGTCGCATCTGCCAGGATGACCAAGATTTCCTCCGACAGGCTCACCTCATGTTAGGTTTCTTCAGCCGCCGGCTTTATCCAGACTCGATCCTCCAGTCTGCCCTCAAGCGGGTCCTCCTTATCTCTCGTCCCGAGGCACTCACCCCTTCCAACCGCCCCCCTTCTGAGAGAACTATACTCACCCTCACATATCATCCTCACAACTTAGCAGCTGTGAGGATACTCAACCGCTACCGTTCCATTCTCCTCTCTGATCCCACTACCCGTCTACTTTTTAGTGATCCCCCGATGATCGCCTTCAAGCGCGACAGGAATTTGGGTGACATTCTGGTTAGGAGCCGTCTCCCTCGCTCCGACCCTCAACACTTCGGTACGGCCCCTTGTGGTCGTAACTGTATCACCTGTGCCTATGTGCTCCCTACTGACTCGGTCTTATTCCCCAATGGACGGTTCGAGATCAAGCATGGCTTCACATGTGTGTCCCGCAACATCATTTATGCCATTATATGCCAACGATGCCACATGACCTATATAGGCGAGTCTGGTAGAAGATTAGCGGAAAGATTTTGTGAACATCTACGTGATGTCCAACAGAATACTGGCACTCCAGTGTCTTCCCATTTCAACTCCCCAGATCACAAGGGCAAAGACGACATCCGTGTCACTGGTATTGTCCTCTGTCACTCTGGCGACCGCAGTCGCTATACTTTGGAAAATCGCCTCATAGTCCAGTATGGTTCGCTGACCCCACGAGGCATGAATGTATCACACTCATACACATAGTTTCCTTTCGGCTGCTCCTCCCCTCTTGCATAGCCCTCTCTACCACCCATGTGGTGGCTCTTTAGTCTATCTACTATGCCACGCTATTCTTAGTTCTTCTCCACTAGTCCCCGTTGAGGCACTTCGGTGTTCTCCTATATACCTTTTTTCTGCGCTACTTAGCCCTCATATGTTTTTATTGCACCACACCCTCATACATCTCACTCTTTCCGCCTTTTGAATACCTGTCATTCCACTGTTCTATTCTTTCTCCTTCGAGTTTGCACACTGACCCGGTTTGAACCCTTCCACACATACGATTGTCCCCGTATGGACGTGCACATGCATGTATGTGTCCATAGGCACGGGTATTGGTATATATATGTATACGCATATACATGCATGTATATGTGCTCTTGCTTGTATGCATACACATGTATGTGTGTGTATTTGTATGTGTATGTTGATATGTATTAGTATGTGCACTTCTTCTTGCACGTGTACATATGTATACACGCATCTGTGTGTGTGTATACATGTATTTATGGGCCCTTAGATACTTTCAGATATTGCCTGTGCCTTTGTAGTTGACGTACCTAGATAGCGTTCCCCCCACTCGTGTATTTTTAGAACCCTTCACCACTGACCACAGGGTATAAATTACAGCTACACCCGTGAGAAATTCCTTTCATAGCCTGACCACTGTCCACGACACACAGGGAAGTCAACATATTTCGATTATTTTGTTTTTGATGTTTCATTACTAGTTAGCTATGTAGGATTAGTTTTATTTATTCACATATCTGTGTGTGTATGTTGTTTGTTTGTTCCTGCTGAAGGCCTATTGGCCGAAACGTCGTTCGAATCTGTGTCGTCTATTAATCACGTAAAGCTTCTAACATACCATTTTTTTATTTTTTTTTTTCAAAGTTTCCCTCTATAATAGCATTCATTTATTATTATTTGTCTTCAACTTTTATCACAGAATCAAAATATTAATTTAAAAATACATAAATATAAAATTACTATTATGTGATTAAATTTGTAAGGTCTGCTGATTAGCTAACTTACTGGCTGAGAATAAACAATGTATGTCCAATGTAATCAGGATGATGTAATCACTAAATCAATATTTATATAAAATTCAGTGATTTTGTAACAGCCCTATATGATCATAAGTGTAAAAGTTTAAGATTGTAGATCTTCTCATCATTATCATGATGCAAACAATCAAACCCAGTACGTAAGTGTTGAACAATCTCATTCTGCAATCTCATAAATAGATTGTTACATTATTTTATGCCATTCATTCAATCAATCATTTTCCACACGTACAAAATCCTATACACATATTCTACATATATAGAAAATATAACAAAAGCTGATCAACACAACTTACCAAACCCGTACAATGAATGCAGAAAGTGGGCTTGAAGTACGTAGTCTCATGGAATGCATGCTTAAAACTGTTTCTTAGAGCATGGCTGTTGGCTCTGATAAAATATGTTTTCATCTCCCTTTTACTTATCATTCCATCCCTAGCAAGTAATAGTAAAATGCAATGAAATCAATACTTGTGGAAAATAGTCAATATCACTCACATAGACAATACATATACAGCTGATACTCTGACGTGTTTTTTACTCCCATTTATTTACATGACCAGATTTATTTGCCTTGCTTATATATAAACTGAGAATTGTACATGATAATGAATGGATAGTGTTTGCAGACTTTTGAAAGCTATGTTTCTACGTCTTCATAGTCCTGAAAAGAGCATTTATTACATTGTGTGGCAATATATGAGTGCAATATTTGTGTCTTATTTTGCAATAATTTCTATAGGGCCCATTGTTATTGAGTTATTTGTGGGTCATCATCATTGCACTCTGAACATGTCCATAGGTGCTCAGATCCCCTCCTCAGCAAGTCTCGCAGTGTCTAGCAACAGACAACTCTAATTCTGTGTTTGTTGATTAGTCTTCTTACATGCCCACTAAGTTTCTCATTTTTGGCTGTGCCCATCTTAACTCTCATCTCTTTCATCCAAAGGAGTGACGTGAACTCATGGTCGTCGAAGTCCTGTGTCCTTCCCGCTTCCCGGAGAGCATTGATGATGTCCCCCCAAATCCATTGGTAGACCAACCTCAACAACAGCGCAGCTAGCCAACCTGTCCACTCTTTCATTTCCTCATACTCCCGCATGTCCTGGGATGTAGACAAAGGTGACCTTATGTATTTTGACTTCTGCAATGACTCTACTCATTGCATACGTACAGAGTTCACCTCTACTTTTCTTATCGTGTTCATTGAATCACTCAGTATACAGGCGTGGGTGTAATCTTGTAACTCTAACCAGATGAATGCCTTGGTCACTGCCATCATCCCCATCGTCATGCTACTTGTGGTCATAACGTATGCACCACTGTCTTCCTTGGCTATTCTGCCTGCCGAGCATGCTGTAAATGCCCATGTACTTCTTTGGTGTCGTATTACAGATCCGACAGTATAGATGACTGTATCTTTTTTATCAGTGTTATCCCAGATGAGACCATTGACCTCCGCATTAACCACGACTGAGTTCTGTTCCCTACATTTCTTGTTGAGTGTGATAATACACAAGAATGTCCCCCTGAATGATGTAGGCACCGGTATCCACTCCTCACCAGCGTTGATATTGGAAAGCCCACAGACCTGTTTGATGATATCTTCTGCTCAGCCCACACATGATTTGCCTCTTCCTAGCCTGATACCTTTTCCTGTGTTGAGCTCACGATGTAATGGATGCTTTTTATCTGCATTTATTTTCAGGTAGGCTTGTGCCCTCCAGATCTTGATTCTGTCAGCCATGGTTGAAAAGTCAAGAAGATACCTCATTACTACACAGGGAGTGTCCCTCATACATCCCAAGATAATGCGCATCGCTTCATTCTGTATTTTCTCCAGCTTGTCAATTTACATCTTAATGACAGTAAGAATTGCCAGGGCATACTTGATTGGTGCAAGGATTAATTCCTGGAACAGGAGGGTAAGTAGCCTCTGTTCAATGTTGGCAGCTGCCATGACCTTCAAGGTGGCTAATCTGTTGTGGGATTTTGCTATAACATGGTCTACGTTGTCCCAAAAACACAGGCTGTGATCAAACTTAACTCAGGGCTCATAGTGATACAGAATAATGTGTGTGCATATATTAGATATGATGTATAACCCCTTACTTGTCAGCATCAAGTACACAAAATGAATCAATGAAGGGAAAGTTTCCAGCAATGGCATCAAATTCCTCATGGGAAATAAAACCATCTTTGTCATGATCATAGTTCTTGAACACAGCCTGAGGAGGTAGCAAAGAATAAGCAAATAAAATAAATGATAGGGTTATTTATAAAAGTGAAATAGAAATAGATTTATAGTTGGCTTTTGGTACCGTTAAAAGTTTACATTTATTCTTTGTATTCCACCTTCCATCTAGTCATGCCCTGCTCAAGACATTTCTTTTAACCTTGAGACACTGATTCAACAGTCTTCTTCTACCTCTTCTACCTTTTCAACTCCCTGTTGAGCATAGATCTTCAACAAATACTCTCAAAGCAGCTCTGTTTCTTGTCATTCTTTTAAGATTATTCCATGTTATTCCCATTATCTTCATCTCTGCTTCCTCCAAGAATATTTTGGTGTTCCACTTTGTCTTTTTCCTCGGGGATTTAAAAAAGGGCCTGTCACATAATATACACAGATGGGTTCTGCAATGTGTGTTCTATCCGGTGCCATCATCTTCATTGTATCTACTTGTCCACAGGTATTTGACCGGTACTTTTCCACAATTCTAAATTAGTGATTTTGTCCTGCCTTTTCCATCCTTTTATTGTGCACAAGCATCCATTAATGAAGGTCTGTATCTTCATGATTGTCATTTTTGTTGTTCTCCGTGTTTCATGGCATACAATAGGACTGATTTGACATCAGACTTGAAAATTTGTATTTTTTTATTTAACCCAATATCTTTGGATTTCTATTCACCAATGTTCAGGATAAATTTATTCATTTTTTTTATCTTAATCTTTTAATTCGTAAGTTATTAACTTTTCTCTCCCCTGCCTTGCTAGGTGTACAGGGAATATGGTGTTTCATCATCATCATCAAGTACCGGGCCTGCTGGCGTAGGTGATCATGTCTCTCCACAACTTTTGATCTCAACTGTTATTTATCATTTCTGTTGTTAACTTTCTGCCAAGCCATTCTCTTAAGCTGTCTGGTATCTTTTCTCTCTGCTTCCCTCTATCTCTTCGTCCCTCAATTTTTCCAGTTGTTACAATATATTCCAAATGGTCTCTTCTCATTTCATGGCCAAAAAATGATGATTGTTTCTTCCTAATATTGGAAATTAGCTCTGTTTTTGCTTTGGCCTCTTTCAGAACGTTTTCATTACTCTTCTTAGCTGTCCATGGTATTCTCAACATTCTTCTGTAAAACCACATTTATACAGACTCCAGTGATCTACTTGTCTGTTGTCCTATTGTCCATGATTCACATCCATATGTTAAGACAGGCTCAACATAACATTTAAGAGCTCTTTTTCTTGTTTCTGTTGTCAAAAATAGATTGCACAGTATCTTCCTCATTTTATGGAGAGCCTGAGCAATTCTGCATCTCACCTCTGTTGGACATCTTCTGTCTTAGGTTAACAAAGTTCCCAAATATTTAAATTCATTTACCTGTTTTAATATTGTTCCACCTGTCTTTATTTTGCACTGAGGTGATGTCTTTTTCTTTGTTGTTACCATTACTTCTGTCTTTTTACTATTAAGACTGAGTTCTTTATTTTTGCTTTCTTTCACCATAATGTCTAACATTTCTTGTAACTCATTTTCACTCTTAGCATTTAAGTCTGTATCATCAGCATACCTTAGATTATTTATATTATGACCTCCGATTATTATTCCAGGCATGTCCCTAATGGATCTTAGAATAATCTCACTATAAATATTAAACAAATCTGGTGACAGCACACAACCTTGCCTAACACCCAGTTTTATTTGTTGTATATGGTGTTTAGTTACTATATTGTTCTATAACCACAGCACATTTTTGGCTGATGTGGTCAGTATCACGTCAGGCCGCCTTTACTTCACAGAAAAATCTCTGGTAGCCATTTTTAGAGGCTGGGTGAACCCCGGAGCCTTGTCAGTCCTCAAAAATTCTGCCACTGCTGGGGATTGAACCCGGACCCTTCTGGTCTGGAAGTGAGCACACTAACCACTCAGCCACCGAGCACACTAACCACTCAGCAACCAAGCACACTAACCACTCAGCCACCGAGCACACTAACCACTCAGCCACCAAGCACACTAACCACTCAGCCACCGAGCACACTAACCACTCAGCCACCGAGCACACTAACCACTCAGCCACCGAGCACACTAACCACTCAGCCACCGAGCACACTAACCATTCAGCCACCGAGCACACTAACCATTCAGCCTCTGAGGCTCCTGTCTAGTACTGAACATTATGTTTCATTGCTTTATATTTTGCTTTTTATTTGTATTCTTGTTTAGTGTTTCCTAGTGAAGGCCTGACCTCCCTGCCCAGTTGGGCTTCATAGAAATAGTCTCCATCAAAAACAAACAGGCTAATAGGTAGAGAATCATTGTAATCTCCGTCACACTTGTTTGTTGATACAGAAGACCTAGTCTTAAATTTCTAGGATGGACAGGCTCCAAATTCTCCAGTAGAACTCAGAGTATCAGGAGAATAAATGCAGCTGTAAAATCAACTTGGATATCAGAAGAGTAAATGTAGTCATTATATTAAATTTAATATCAGGAGAGTAATTACAGTCAGTATATTAACTTGGGTATCAGGAGAGTAATTACAGTCAGTATCTTAACTTGGGTATCAGGAGAGTAATTGCAGTCACTATATTAACTTGGGTATCAGGAGAGTAATTGCAGTCATTATATTAACTTGGATATCAGGAGAGTAATTACAGTTATTATATTAACTTGGGTATCATGAGTAATTGTAGTCATTATATTAACTTGGATATCAGGAGAGTAATTACAGTTAGTATATTAACTCGGGTATCCGGAGAGTAATTGCAGTCATTATATTAACTTGGATATCAGGAGAGTAATTGCAGTCATTATATTAACTTGGATATCAGGAGAGTAATTGCAGTCAGTATATTAACTTGGGTATCAGGAGAGTAATTGCAGTCATTATATTAACTTGGATATCAGGAGAGTAATTACAGTCATTATATTAACTTGGGTATCATGAGTAATTGTAGTCATTATATTAACTTGGATATCAGGAGGGTAATTGCAGTTATTATATTAACCAGGGGATCAGGTGAGTAATTGCAGTCATTATATTAACTTGGATATCAGGAGAGTAATTGCAGTTATTATATTAACTTGGATATCAAGAGAGTAATTGCAGTTATTATATTAACCAGGGGATCAGGTGAGTAATTGCAGTCATTGTATTAACTTGGATATCAGGAGAGTAATTACAGTTATTATATTAACTTGGATATCAGGAGAGTAATTACAGTCAGTATCTTAACTTGGGTATCAGGAGAGTAATTGCAGTCACTATATTAACTTGGGTATCAGGAGAGTAATTGCAGTCATTATATTAACTTGAATATCAGGAGAGTAATTACAGTTATTATATTAACCAGGGGATCAGGTGAGTAATTGCAGTCATTGTATTAACTTGGATATCAGGAGAGTAATTACAGTTATTATATTACTTGGATATCAGGAGAGTAATTACAGTCAGTATCTTAACTTGGGTATCAGGAGAGTAATTGCAGTCACTATATTAACTTGGGTATTAGGTGAGTAATTGCAGTCATTATATTAACTTGGATATCAGGAGAGTAATTGCAGTCATTATATTAACTTGGGTATCAGGAGAGTAATTGCAGTTATTATATTAATTTAGATATCAGGAGAGTAATTCGAGTTATTATATTAACCAGGGGATAAGGTGAGTAATTGCAGTCATTATATTAACTTGGATATCAGGAGAGTAATTGCAGTTATTATATTAACTTGGATATCAAGAGAGTAATTGCAGTTATTATATTAACCAGGGGATCAGGTGAGTAATTGCAGTCATTGTATTAACTTGGATATCAGGAGAGTAATTACAGTTATTATATTAACTTGGATATCAGGAGAGTAATTACAGTCAGTATCTTAACTTGGGTATCAGGAGAGTAATTGCAGTCATTGTATTAACTTGGATATCAGGAGAGTAATTACAGTTATTATATTAACTTGGATATCAGGAGAGTAATTGCAGTTATTATATTAACCAGGGGATCAGGTGAGTAATTGCAGTCATTATATTACATGGGATATCAGGAGAGTAATATCTTAATCATAGCACATAAAGAGCAAAATAAAATATTCCTTAACAGATGTATTACATTAATACTAATAATATAATATATTAATAATATAGTAAAAGTATGTAAAGAGCCCCGTCACGCCAAGTGGCATATAGAGAATATGGTGTTAGTGACCATGATTTTTAGGGTAATGTGGTCGGTATTATGCCCGTGCTGCTACACTTTCCCAGAAAAAAATCAGGTACCCATTTAAGGCTGGGTAAACCCGGAAGCCATCAGTTGGGATCGAACCCGACATCTTGTCCTTTGTAGTCCAGTTCACTAACCAATGAGCTGTCGCAGCTCCCTATTAATAATGTAATACATTAATATAGAACAGTGTGGGGGCCAACCCATGGCCCGCGGACCACTTCAGTGGTTTTAATTAATATAAACCAATACCATCATTAATTTTAAAATTGCGTGATTTGAAAATAAATATGCTAATCTTTTCCTGCAAGTTCTAAACTTCCCATGGTACAAAGCACTCTGTATTCGTGTAACAATGTAGTCCCTACTTCATGACCCAGGTACACTACAGAGGCTAAGTATTAATGTTATTTTTCTGTAGGTGCTACTTCATTTCATGTCACAGACATATGTTTTGAATTAACTCTTAGATCAAATCTTGTAAAAATAACACAGGAAGATTCAGAAACAAACCTCCACCATGTCATGAACGTGCTGGTTGATAGTGTCAGGGTCTGGTGGACTGATTCCAGACAACCAGTCAGCAAACACTACAGGCTTGGTTGGTGTGGTTGGCTGTGGAAGAAGGGGTTGGAGAGAGAAATACAAATCTTGTTAGTAACATTTCTAAGATCTATATCTTGTAAACTGAATATTTGATTCAATGTACTAAACTGGGTGAATCATCTATGTGAACTAAATCATATTAATCATTTATATGAACTAAACCAAATAAACTATCAATACAGTGTAGACCAAATGAATAATAATAACTATAAATAGCTGCTGTATTGCTAAGAAGTCAGGAAAACAGTCACAAACAAAAGCATGCAGAAGATGACAGTCATAAGATGCAATGAAAGAAAAAAAAAAAAAGTGCAACTCTTTTCTCCAAAAGACATAAAAAGAATATTTAATAAATAAACTATGTCTACTAAACTAGGTCAATAATCTGTATCTGCTATGCTAAATCAATAATTTATATCTTGGTAAACTAAATTAATAACTTAAAACTGCTATACTAAATCAATATTCTGTTTGTTAAACAAAATTAACAATCTGTATTTTAGATCTACTAAACTAATTAAACAATCTATATATTAAACTAAATTAATTGTCTATATTTTTAAAGTAAATTAATAAATTATATCTACTAATCTAAATTAATAATCTATATCTGAGGGCGGAATGCGAACAAGGACAATGAAGGCTATTGCTGAGTCAGCTGAAAGAGAATCAAGTTGGTTCTGGCGAAACTGAGACATATCAACAATCTCAAAATAATCTGATGTTCAGATAATTAGGCAATTTACACATTGACCACTCCCGATTCCCACTAAGTCAATAGCATAGAGACATTTTAAACCTGGAATATCCAAGGTGCAGGCGATAAGAAATTACATTATCA
This sequence comes from Megaustenia siamemsis, assembly GCA_032433765.1. Classification (NCBI taxonomy): domain Eukaryota; kingdom Metazoa; phylum Mollusca; class Gastropoda; order Stylommatophora; family Ariophantidae; genus Megaustenia; species Megaustenia siamemsis. Next base: position 24,209,720 of record JAVIAB010000124.1, read on the forward strand.
ACCATAGGTATAGTTACACCAGACATTTGCAATACCGACAGTTCAAAGAAATGAAGTTCGCCCAGCCTGATCTATCTTTATCACCTATTATCAGTTTCTGATCCACTCCTTCCCTCCAAATTAACGCTATGTAAAAGTAGCTTGCACACGAGTCTGTTTAAAAGGATGATGCAATCACAAGCCATTTTAGACTGCTGCTACCATGAAAAGGACATCAATGTGCTGGATTAAAGCTAAGTCAAGTAAGTTTACCACCAGGTAGAGACTATAGATTTGACCAGAAGTGTTGCATAGAGTAAGTGTAGTTAATTTGTGCTGAATATATATTGTAAGCTTTACAGTTCAATGCAGAAGGAGATCGATGCCTGGGGTCATGACCCAGTTGAGCCACCTCCTTAGAGTGCCAATTAGCTAAAGGGCCAAAACACTAGATCGACAGGGTCCCTCTTCTGGTGATCAGATTGCTTCCTGCTGCGAACCTCTGTATAAAGAGTTTCCTATTACTTAGTTTAAAATATATATTTACTAAACTAAATTAAAAATCTATACTTACTACACTAAACTGATAATCTATATTTACAACACATAATAGTGGAAGAAAGCAACAAGAAAGGTCTCAGTCTGAATAGTAAGAAAACAGAAGTAATGGTTATATCGAAGAAACAATCATCACCATCATGCAGCATAAAAATAAACGAGACAAACCTGAAACAAGTACAACGTTTCAAATACTTGGGCACAATAATTACATCAGATGGGAGATGCACCACAGAAATAAAAAGCAGAATAGCTCAGGCCAAAATAGCATTTCAGAAAATGAAAAATATCATATGCAACAAATCTATGTCAATAAAAATGAGAAAGAGAGTTCATCGGTGCTATATAGAACCAATTCTGACCTATGGAAGCGAATCATAGACAGTAGACAAACAAATGAAAAGATGATTAGAGGCCACAGAGATGGGATTTCTCAGAAGAATGTTGAAAGTTCCCTGGACAAATAAAAAGACCAATGAGGACGTTCTCAAAGAGGCCAACACAAAAAGGGAGCTCTTAAAAAACATCAGAAAGAAGCAATCAACATTTTTCGGGCACATCATGAGAAGAGGAAAGTTGGAATACTTGGTTACAACTAGCAAAATAAAAGGAAAGAGAGATCGCGGACAACAAAGAGAGAAAATACTGGATAGCTTGGTGTCATGACATGGAAAACAGTCAACAACAGAACTGATACGATGCACTGTAGATAGAAGTTGTGGAGGGACATGATCGCCTACGCCAACCGGCAGGGTACATGATGATGATGATGATATTTACAACACTAAATAAATAATCTTTATTTCCTAAACTAAATTAGATGATTGTTTCTTATCTACTATATTTTTTCTACCTACATTTAGTAAACTAAATTAATGATCTGCATTTCACATTCTTGTTTTTGTATATACAACCATCACCACTGCACTTGAATAGTGTTCAACTTTACAATGATCTCTGTAGCAACTGCAATTAATATTAAGCATTTGTCTGAGCAATGGTATATAGCTTATTCATTACATATCCATCTCTGAATGACTTCTCCATCTGTGAAAATGACTGGGAACATCTGGCAATTGATCGCACATCATGGATAGCATGTATAAGGAATGGTATAACATCATTTGAGACTGTGCTAAGGCAGGCAACACTTAGAAGAGAAAAGACTCATGAAAAAGGATGGAAAACCCTGTGGATCAGTGGGCCTGATTTGTTCATTATGTGACCGTTGTTTGTCAAACATTGGTAGAATTAGCCACGAAAGAAGCTGTTCGACAAAAACAAAACCTCAAAAACAAAAAAATACACAATAGCCTCCACTAGACCGTCTGACAAGACAAAAAGGGCCATATACATTTTCAATTATAAATATTCTTTAAACAAGAAATCTGTTTTATCATACCAGTACCTTTAACCATAAGGTGAGTACTTTATTCTATCATTGTTCATTGTTGCTAGAGTCAGCATAACAGCACTAAAGGCAAGCCCATAGGTACCTCAATGGCACTTTCATAGGTGACAAAGTGTGTGCATACTGATAGTTTAAGTAGCTCATTGGTTATGCACACACAGTGCTCGTCTTTGTAAGTTGTTATTCCTACATGTTTGACATTACATTCTAAAATCTGTCACAGTCAAGGGACTGTATTCCCATTGATAATAACTTTGGTGTTTTGACAGCCACTTGGTAGCAAGAAATCATAAATGTCAGTATTTTGGTAATACATTAGTGTATTATGCTGGATGCTGTTTTACTGTGAAGCTTCTCTCATGACTGAATCTGCCATCTGGATCAGCCAATTCAAAGAAAGAATGAACAAGGTGCATTTGTGTTGTCTGGCCTCATCTCCTTTCTCTTTAGTCTGTTATCTTCTGATTATAATACTGATTCTTAAATGAGTGCTGCTGTGCCATTTCTTATTGATAGCTGCTATAATATCTAACATTAAACCTTACCCATAATATTCTAAATGAATTACAAACACATGCATGGACACATGCACACAGGGAAATAGAGAGAGTGAGAGAAATATACACATATAATTTCTTGAAATATTCTAATCTACTCTTTCTAAGTGAAAACTTACAGACGATAGTGATCCACGGGGTTCTCGTGCCAAAGAAAGTTCGTAGATTTCATCTTCTGTGTGGTACAAGTCCAATGAAAGCTGTAAATGAGTACACATATCTTGTAGTAATTGAAACATGAAACATTACAATTTTATTTGTCATTTCCTCACTTCCATTCTCAGTACAAAGCTTTTGTCTTACAGCTTTATGTGGATCTAGATATGTCTTTCAAGTGTCATGTAAAAATAACAGCCTACGTGTAAACAAGATAAATATAAATTAAGAGACTGGTTTTAATGATTGGAAAAGTCATTGGATAAATACATGGAAAGAAAGACTTAGAAAATCTAGTGCCAATTATAATATTCTAGTGTTAAAAAAAAACAAAGAGAGAGAAAAGAGTTGGAGGGATCTAAAGGATAAAGATGTTGGACGTCAGAAAAATATATTTGATTTTTTTAAAAATATTTACCAAATAAGTACTGAACTACTGTAAAAATTAACACTTGTGTAAAAGAAATGATATTAATGCTACAAGGTAATGCCACTATTAATATAAAAATGAATAGATTAAAATGAAAGGAAAAAATAGCACACACAAAAAGCAATTGTGATGTGAGTTAATGAAAACATTACTGGAACACCTACCCTTAGTGTGTTGACTAGATCCATATTAGCATCCACTGGAATGCTCTCCTGACCCTGCAGTCTAGTGAGCTCCCTCAGGATCACTGCCAGTTGGGCCATTTTGCGGAAGTTCAGGAGATTACCATCCACTCGATCTGGCAGGGCAGTGTGGAGTGAGATCAGATCTTTGAGGTGGACTCCCCTAGATTAAGATGAGAAGGAAAACTAGCTCTGCCATTCTCATACCTACATTAGAAGTGATATTTTTCTTATGGAAATACTTGAAGACAGATCATATAAATGAATATCGATAGAAATATATATTCAATGTTTTCTTGTATTTCCTCATATTTATTTTTCTTTTCATGCTCTGTAGTTCATTTATCAATAATACTTAACACAATTCAATAACTCTCTCAAATACTTACATGAATTAATAACTCTATAACACACTCACATCATTAACTCTCTGACTGACATTAATAAATCTTTAACACACTTACATTAATAACTCACATGCTTACGCTATTAGCTAACACACTTATATGAACTTTTTCCTGACCATTACTGAGACTGGTGCACTAGCTACTGGATGACCAAGACTAATATTGAGATAAGAGAAATGGCCATGCAAGCAAAGATCTCATCTACAATTAGGGTGAGAAGATGGGCATATGTTAGGCCTGTGCCAAGAAGAGACAACAAAAGAAGTTCAAAACAGGTTCTTCTATGGAAAACATCAGGATATTGGAAATGAGGAAGACCTAGAGAGACACTAAAAAACACCTATAAGAAAAGCAAAGTTGGCAGGCATAGACTCTTTAGATAAGATTAAACATCATCTCACCAAGAACAGAGACGCTTGGTGAAAAACACTATGAGCCCAATATGACATCTAGCAGCACTGCAAGGATCAAGAACCTACTGGACCTTTAACCAATATACATTTTTCAATATAGATTGTTGATATTTTTTTTCATTGAGTACAAATTTGGTTTTTATGTTCATCAATACCTCACTGCTAAGCTTATAATAGGTTTCGTTAATAATTTTTTACTTCAAAAGAAGTATTTGTTGTGGAATTTCACTCCAGCTTGTTGTTTTATTTATTTCTAACAAATAATGCCAATGTCCACTACTTCTACTTAACTAATTATATTTTTTAAAAAAAGAAGAAAAAAAAGAAAAGAAACAGCACAGAATATGCTAGTGTTGTCTTTTGGAGTGATTCAGATAATGACATGAATTATAATGAAAGTTTTAGTTTTAAAGAAGGTAAATAAAGCAGTAAATAGAAAACCAAGATGGTCTGGCTAAGGTTCACTTTGAGCTAGTTTTGATGGTCAGAGCTTTCAGACAAAACTAATCTGTGCATCTGAGGCATCAAGCAGCAAGTGGTGATACAAATGATTCAGAGATTAGAACAAGTATTCATATGCATGGAATAATTGATAGATACATTTAACTGTACAAGAAATAAACTGGTAAATGTAAAGCTGTGATCTGACATCATTTATAACATCTGTAATAATTCTGAAGAGATCAACAAAAATATACATCAATTCAACTATTATGGTCATTGCTGTCTCAAATAAACTGTAATTTTGAAGAACTTGGGATATTTTTTCACAGTACGATGTGTTTGGATTTTTCACCACAAAATGAATCTAATCTAGAGAAATGATTACAGCATCTGTGTCCCATGTTTCTTCTTGGAGCACAACATTGTAGCCCAAGTTCAAAGGAAATACTATTTTTAGAAATCATCATCATCATCACCATCGAGTGCCATCTCCGCAACGAAGGTTGGCTGCCATGGATCGCCATTCTACTCTGTTTCTTGCTTTGATGGTGCAGGTTGTCATAGATTGACTTGTCCATCTTTTGATGTTACTCGTCCATGTTAGTCTTGGCCTGCCTCTGTCTCTTTTACCTTGTATTTTCCCTTCCAATATTACTTTTAGTAGGCTGTTGTGTCTTTTAACGTGTCCCAAAAATTTCATTTGTCTTGTCTTAATTGTATTTGTAGTTCTCTTTTTAGTAGTTCTCTACTTTTAGAAATCAAAATGTTACAATTAAAGGGTAGTAATCTTTATCACAGTATCGTATAAAAATGTTTTTCAGATAAACATCGCAATCTAAGGTTAACAATATTTTGAATTGAAGATTATCTGCTCTTGAATGTTTTTTATTTTGTACAACATATATATTCTTTAAAATAATCTAATCTCAATAACTTTCACAGAAACATTTTCATCTCCTATAGCCACTCCCACACAAATCTCATATATGCACAATAAACACTACATACAGTATGGGAATCTTGAAACCCGAGCACTGGTGATAAACTTTACGATAGTTGCTGAAATTGTTATTTGACGACAACAACTCTGTCAGATCCATTAGAGTCTGTGTATAAATGGTGACAGAAGCACATATTAAATTACAGGCAACAAAACAGAACATTCTAAATCATGTGTGCGTATTTGTAGGTATACGTTATATGTAATACATGCTGTATTCCCCACTCCCCAAAAAATATACAAAAAAAAGTAAAAGAAATATGTACTTGTACACAATGTACATGATGTGTCACATCAGATTTGTTTTTAAAAATTATAAAAAAGTACATCTATCATGAGAACATATGTTTTGGAATTGAACAACAAACATTTCAAGACAAGTTCTCACCAGGGAGAGAGAAGAAAGGGAAGTCAACACTGGAAGATGCACAATTATTTTTTACAGAAAAATATCACCACACATGATTTCAAGACAGATATATTTTATTTGGCCACTACAGAAGGAGGATCACAGATTATTTGCTTGATTTAAAGGGGTATTTCAGGTTACTTGGCTGTTAAATAAGGGAGTCACAGGTTACTTGGCTGTTAAATAAGGGAGTCACAGGTTACTTGGCTGTTAAATAAGGGAGTCACAGGTTACATGACTGTTAAATAAGGGAGTCACAGGTTACATGGCTGTTAAATAAGGGAGTCACAGGTTACTTGGCTGTTAAATAAGGGAGTCACAGGTTACATGGCTATTAAATAAGGGAGTCACAGGTTACATGGCTGTTAAATAAGGGAGTCACAGGTTACTTGGCTTTTAAATAAGGGAGTCACAGGTTACTTGGCTGTTAAATAAGGGAGTCACAGGTTACTTGGCTGTTAAATAAGGGAGTCACAGGTTACATTGCTGTTAAATAAGGGAGTCACAGGTTACATGGCTGTTAAATAAGGGAGTCACAGGTTACTTGGCTGTTAAATAAGGGAGTCACAGGTTACATGGCTATTAAATAAGGGAGTCACAGGTTACATGGCTGTTAAATAAGGGAGTCACAGGTTACTTGGCTTTTAAATAAGGGAGTCACAGGTTACTTGGCTGTTAAATAAGGGAGTCACAGGTTACTTGGCTGTTAAATAAGGGAGTCACAGGTTACATTGCTGTTAAATAAGGGAGTCACAGGTTACTTGGCTGTTAAATAAGGGGTCACAGGGTACTTGGCTGTTAAATAAGGGAGTCACAGATTACTTGGCTGTTAAATAAGGTGTCACAGGTTACATGGCTGTTAAATAAGGGGTCACAGGTTACATGGCTGTTAAATATGGGTGTTACAGATTCTATCAATCTATCTATTGTCCTTTCAAGCCAAAGACGGCACATAGGGCAGAATCACAATCTCAAAAACAGAAACCTTGTGTGCCAAAATGGCACATATTGCAGAGATCACTGTTTCTAAAATCTATGGCTCTATTTCCATAACAATACTTTTTACAATGACAGCTTGTCAAGCCATCGATCAACCTCCGGAGTTGCCTCTTACCTGTGGCCTGGAAGGTCACAGTATCACTATTCTTTACTTCTCTCACAATGAGGCCCCAGTAACACATGGGTTAGTTACAGATTACTTAGCTATTAAGTAAGGGAGTCACAGATTTGTTGGCTTTACAAGAGGAGCACAACTCAAATAGTTGGGGAAACACCGATCCGAAGTATTGAACAGCTCAAAAGCAGATAGTTGTTGAAGGAACTCATCAGGATCAGAAGAATGACACGTAATGGTATACTTAAACTCTGAAATTGAGCATGAATTGCCATAAACAGAGTCAGTTTTATTTTATTTTAAAAATATTGCATCTGTCAATTAAAAGATCACATTCATGTATTTCCGAGGCTGTGATAAAGTTATCAGTTTATGGAATTGCAAACAATCTATCATATTGGCCAACTACAAGAAAGAAATGATATGTAGAAAAGAAGTGTAGTGTCAAACTATGGTGAAATATATTGTGTTTCAAGTTTCAAATTATGAAGGCGTTAATTTTATCAGAAATATCAATCTCGTTCTGAAAAATAAAAGTGTTAAAATTAAACATAAAAGTGTTTCCAAACAAACAACCATGATTTATTTAAACTACATTTGAAGAATATGTACAGCATGTTGGTGCATCTGCAATACAAACTAATTAACATTTGTGCATTTATTTTCTTTTTAAATTAAAAAAATTTTTTTTAATAAAAAAAGAAGCTAAAAATCTTATATTAGATAGACTTCATTTTAACCAGTCCCTAAATAATTATTCATTCATTTCTGGTCTCATGTAATTATGAATATGGTCAGTTCTTTCGTAAACACAAATTAACTTCATTGCAAAAATAGTTTCTAAATAGGTTTTCACCTTTTGAGATTCTGGTGGAAGACAAGCTATGGTTTTTGAGAGCCTAGCCAGAGCACTGTGTGAAAGTCCCCCAACTATAGCCATCAGTGTGTTGAAATTTTGCAGGTACCGCAGATGCTATAATGACAAAAAGAAAATGTGGAATAAAGAATAATCGAATGAATATGAATAAATATAGAGAGAAAACCTAGCGATTAAATATAAACAAAATACAAAGGGGAAAGAATGTGATCAATAGTATAAAGAAAAAAATAAAAGTGATTAAAAAGGAAGAAAAAATGGAAAGAAATGAGTGGATTATAAAATAAAGATGTAACAGAGAAAAATTAATGTTCTGAATATGGCTCAAATATACAGAGTAATTTTAATTATTGAATATTAGTCAAACATAAATGAGAAGAAGCAGTAATGATTAAATATAGATTTTAAAAAGTAGTCATGTTTGGGATAAGTTTTAAAAGTGCAGAATCAATAATCAAAATAAAATTAAAACAACAAAATGCAGAACAATCTGGAAGACAAAAAAAATAATAAAATGCGGTGAAACTATCATCTAGAATGATAAGTAAAAATGGATCACAACATTTTGAAACTACTAAAATATTATTAATCAATGGAATTAATGCTTTACATACTTTCTATTTCAAAATAAAAATAATATATCTAAAAATATGTTATAAAATGAATAAAAATATATTTCTACATAAATATTTGAGTTTATTCTGTTTTTGCCATTGAGGCACAGGCCATCAACAAGAAGTCTCAAATTCTTTCTGTTCTTTATAGTTTCTTCTAATCTACTTTACATGTAATTCATCTTTGTAATTACTTATCATCTCTACACTTCAGCCCTATCAATTTTGACATGAAGAACACGTGGCTCAATACCAGCAAGGCAGTAAAATTAAAATTATTCAGTGCCTGTATCTTTCTGATAGCAACATATGGCTATGAATCATGGACAATCTCTTAAACGGAAAGGGATATATGACCCTTTTCGTCTTGTCAGACGGTCTTAGTGGTGGCTATTGTATATTTTTTTTTCAGGTTTAGTTTTTTTAAAGGAAGAAAATCAATTTATTCAAAACAAAATACTACGGAAAAATCCTTAAGATACCTTGGATAATGAAAAAGAGAAATATATCCATGATCATCAACAACTGTCTAGTTAAGACAATGCCAATCAAGGAGATTAATATAAACAGTGTAAGCTTACATTTTCTCTAGAGAGCTGACACTATAGGCCCCACAAAAATCTTATTACGAAAATATTATTTCTATTCTTCCTCCTGTGCATTCAGGTGATTGACAACTTCATTTCAGGGGAAGTTCAAAGTAATTCCTAGGTCTATTTGACTGTCCATCAGGTGTTTTTCCAAATCATGACGATGATGATGATGATGCTGATGTTTTGTTAAGAGCCATATACTCTAAGTCAAATGCCTCAAACAAAAGGTCTCTCAAAGAAAAAAAAACAATTCTAAAGCAGGCCAGAATGAAAAACAGAACGGAAAGAGTTACATGGAAAATATGAGCTAGAACATGACAGCCAAAACAAACTTAGCAGACATGAGCAGACCAAGATAATCAGACTCAGAAAAGGTCATTGTGGCCTCAGAGCACATCTACACAAGATAGAACTCAATGACTTTGCAGCATATGACACCCAAACAAACCCCAGAGCATACACTACAGGACTGCAGCACCCTACACAACCTAAGAACACAAATATGGCCCACAGAAACAACCCTACAAGAGAAGCTATAGTGAATCGGTGATAACATCAAAGGCACCATTTTCACCTAAGCTGGTCTAAATATCTAAATGCATAACAATAGTTGATTGATAGAAGAAAAAAACAAAATGCCTCATCCTGCATTGCAAATGTAATTTAGCTTGTTATTTATTTATTCTCCAATTTGTATTACATTTATTATTTTTATGTACGAAACTATTATATAATATAGACATACTAGTAAAAGAAAGCAATAAGAATGGTCTCAGTCTGAATAGTAAGAAAATATAAGTAATGGTCATATCGAAGAAACACTCACCATCATGAAGCATGAAAATAAAAAGGATAAATCTGAAACGAGTGCAATGCGTCAAATACTTGGGCACAATAATAACATCAGATGGAAGATGCACCACAAAAAATAAAAAGCAGAATAGCTCAGGCCAAAACAGCATTTCAGAAAGTGAAAAACATTTTATGTAACAAATCTATGTCAATAGAAGTGAGAAAGAAAGTTATCGGTGCTATATAGAGCCAATTCTGACCTATGGAAGAGAGTCATGGACAGTAGACAAACAAATGAAAAGACAATTACAGGCCACAGAGATGGGATTTCTCAGAAAAATGTTGAAAGTTCCCTGGACACCTAAAAAGACTAACAAGGAAATTCTCAGAGGCCAACACAAAAAGGGAGCTCCTAAAAAACATCAGAAAGAAACAATCAACATTTTTCGGGCACATCATGAGAAGAGGAAAGTTGGAATACTTGGTTACAACTAGTAAAATACAGGGAAAGAGAGATTGGGACGACAAAGAGAACAAATACCAGATAGCTTGGTGTCATGGAAGGAGCTGCAATAGTTCAGTGGTTAGTGAACTGGACTACAAAAGGACAAGAGGTAGGGTTGATCCCAACTGATGGCTTCCAGGTTCACCCAGCCTTTAATGGGTACCTGATATTTTTCAGGTAAAGTGAAGTGGCACGGGCGTAATACCGACCACATTACCCCAAAAATCATGTGCCGAAGGTCTGTAAAATAATGGTCACTAACACCATATTCCCTATACGCCACTTGGCGTGACGGGGGCACTTTACTTTTTTACTTGGTGTCATGGCATGGAAAACAGTCAACAACAGAAATGACATGATGCACAGTGGATAAAAGATTGTGGAAGGACATGATCGCCTACGCCTACTGGTATGGCACATAATGATGATGATGATGTATGAAAAAGAGGATTGTTAAGAAGATCATTTTTATGCTTTGGTGGTGAAGCAAGGATTATACATAAAAAGACAATTACAGTATGTTTCTACCTTAGAAACATCAATAAATTTGCAGATAACATCTGCCCGTTGCTGTGGTGTTGTTTTGCTAAGAACCATACACTGGACCCACTGCGACAAGCCATTGAACAATGCTATAGATCTCTCCAGTTTGGGCTGATCTTTGAGTGAGGCTGTCACTGCATAGTTCTTGTAATCTGAAAACTGGTGAAGAAATAACAACTGTATATGGTTGGTTGGTTGCGTTCGCCCGATGACTAAAGTATTCTAGAGTATCATGGTAGACTAGAATATTCCTCTTCATCATCCGCCCTTACAAGGACGTAGTGGACGTGTCTGCGCTGTGTTTTGGTTTGCAGTATAACTGTGATATTTGCGCCTTTCGGCCCAACACATCCGACTTCAGCACGACATTTTTGAGTACCGGGTTGTCTTCCCTCTTCGATCCCTGCACGCTTGGCCAGACTAGACAGGTTAGTCTGTTACTGGAGGCACCGTGGAGAGGTGGAGCAGGGTCTGGATGGTTTTGGTTCACCGAGTCTGGCGCAAGCCATCAGCTGTGGGTCGCTGACAACTTCCAGCTCTGGTGCTGGTAGGTGCACCTTCGCCTCCCAACTGTATATAATTACATTGTATTAGTGTGTTGAAAAAATGAAACTTAAACTATTCCAATCAAACATACTATCAACCTTTACATATGCATGCGAGAGCAGAGAACAACAAAAGACATAGAACCAAAGTTGAATGCATTTGAAAATAAATGTCTTAGGAAAATATATGGTATAGTGTGGGACGAATTCAAAACAAACGAAAAATGACAGATATCGCCATTAAACCACTAATATTATATTCATCATCATCATCATGTGCCATACCGGTTGGCGCAGGTGATCATGTCCTTCCACAATCTTCTATCTACAGTGCATCGTATCAGTTCTGTTATTGACTGTTTTCTATGCCATGACACGAAGCTGTCCAGTATTTTCTCTCTTTGTCGTCCACAATCTCTCTTTACTTTTTTATTTGCCAGCTGTAACCAAGTATTCCAACTTTCCTCTTCTCATGATGTGCCTGACAAATGTTGATTGTTTCTTTCTGATGTATTTTAGGAGCTCACATTTTGTGTTGGCCTCTGAGAATTTCCTTGTTAGTCTTTTTAGCTGTCCAGGGAACTTTCAATATTTTTCTGAGAAATCCCATCTCTGTGGCCTGTAATTGTCTTTTCATTTGTTTGTCTACTGTCCATGACTCACTTCCATAGGTCAGAATTTGCTTTATATAGCACCAATGAACTCTCTTTCTCATTTCTATTCACATAGATTTGTTACATAAGATGTTTTTCATATTCTGAAATGCTATTTTGGCGTGAGCTATTCTGCTTTTTATTTCTGTGGTGCATCTCCCATCTGATGTTATTATTGTGTCATAATATCATCAGTAATCAAGAAAAGATGATGGACATATGTTGGACATATGATGAGAAGAGATAATAACTGAATAGCAAAGCAAGCCCTCAAGTGGGAAACAAGAGGTAGGAGGAAAAGAGGCCGACCCAGAGAAACACTGAGAAAAACATTGATAAGTGAGTCAAAAGCAGCAGGAATCGGTTCCCTCAATGAGATCAAGATGCTTGCACAGAACATAGACAAAAGGTGAGATTCGATAAAAGATCTTTGCAAGGATTGAGACTGCTAAAAAAGAAAATTTAGAAAAGAGAAAGAGTATCTGAGTCTATGCCCCGTGGGCCGGCCATGGCTCGAAAGGTCAATAGATAGATGGATAGATTGTGTTGAGAGGAAATAAAAACAATAAATAACAACATATTACAATTCACTATCTAGACTACATGAACTGGATGTGAAGGTTGACATTGCCAGAACAGAACGATATTCTGAATGAGTAAAGGAATTGTCAACAAACTTCGAACTGGCACAGTTAATCCCTGTATGTTATGAAGATGATTTAAACACCTATCAATGTGTCCGCAGGGCAGTGATGATGATGATGATCCTAACATAACATTTACAAATGTATTGATAAACACTCACAGTAAATGTATCAATAATATTTGGATACTATAATTATGGTACATTGGAAATATATAACAGAACAGACCATAACTACATTACATAAAGTGAGAAAAATTGTAATGCTAGAAATAATCTTGTTAATTACCCAAAAAAAATTAATTTCTCAATAAATTTCCAAATTAAAGTGATAACATCATGTTAATTCCATGGATTAGGACCTATTCCAAGCACTTGATTTTGCTATACACCTTCTATATCTATAAATTTATTATTACTGTGAGAAGTGTCTCGGGTCTGTTTTCACTGTTCTGTTTAGATTGTTGTTGGTCTGCCTCTTTTTCCTCTTCCTCCAGGGTCCAATGCATAGCAGTATTTTTGCAATTGTTAAGGCTCTTCTCCGAGAACATTGTTCTTATCACACTTTCCTCCTTCGTGGTCTTCCTCTCTCTCATCATCCTGACACCAAGCCCCTATTATGATCATCTCTATATCATCACATCATCCTGCCACCAAGCCCCTACTATGACCATCTCTATATCATCTCATCATCCTGACACCAAGCCCCTACTATGACCATCTCTATATCATCTCATCATCCTGACACCAAGCCCCTATTATGATCATCTCTATATCATCACATCCTCCTGACACCAAGCCCCTATTATGATCATCTCTATATCATCACATCATCCTGACACCAAGCCCCTATTATGATCATCTCTATATCATCACATCCTCCTGACACCAAGCCCCTATTATGATCATCTCTATATCATCACATCATCCTGACACCAAGCCCCTATTATGATCATATCTATATCATGACATTATTTTACATGACCAAATAAATTGTGTTCTCTGTTTTAATTTTCTTTAGCCACCAAACTCTTATTCTCAAATCTATTTCCTGCAGGAAGACTCTCTCTCTCAATCTCTCTCTCTCTCTCTCTCTCTCTCTCTCTCTCTCTCTCTCTCTTTCTCTCTCTCTCTCTCTCCTCTAAACACAAAGTCTATAAATAAGAGGAAACTCTTTACACAAAGCCTTGCAGTAGGAGGAAATCTCATCATCATCATCATCATTAGATCAGCAGAAAAGGTCCACTCCCCCCCCCCCTTCCCCCCTCCCCTTTCAAAAAAAAAAACACACAATGAAGGCTCACACTATATTCAGTCTGGATTGAAAATATTACATTTATCTGAAAGTAATTACTTCAATATTACTTAATGTACCCATTTCATAAAAAAGTAAGCCTTTGTAACTTATTAAAACAGCGCTAACAATACACATCCACTTAAACTGCCAGTAGCGCTATGACCTCATCTGACCAGACAACGTACGTGAACTCTTCTGAAAGCCTTGTACTCTAAGAAGGTGAGTTGTGCCGCCAGCTCCTTAGGTTCCAGGTGGTTAAACACAAGAGACACTTTTCTGGAGTGCTTCCCAAACGGTGTGTTCCTCACTGACATGATTCGCATCCAGTCATAGGAGGGGCTACAATGTTTAAAAATATATAATTATTTAACATTGCATTTATTTGATACTACACCAAAGCTTTTGATAGAGTACACCGCAAACAACTTATAGAATGCCTAAAAGAGATACATCTAGATGACATGGATATACGACTAATATGCAATCTATACTGGGAGCAAACAGCAATAATAAAATATAACAAAGAGTTCTCTACACCCATTGATATAAAAAGAGGAGTAAGACAAGGATGCATCCTATCACCAAGCTTGTTCAATCTATACACTGAGCAAATCTTTAAAAACATCATAGAGATGCCAGGCCTACAAATTAATGGAAAGATAATCAACAACCTAAGATATGCTGACGATACTGTACTACTAGCAGAAAATCCTAAAGATCTACAACAATTACTTAATGAAATAAACACGACAAGCAAAAAAATATGGACTAGATATGAATATCAAAAAGACTAAAACTATGATCATAAACAAAGAAAATACTCAAAATCCACAAGTGGATATCAAAATTGAAGGAATAGACCTTGAGACAGTTCAGAACTATAACTACCTTGGACATACTATAACCAGTGATGGAAAATGTACAACTGAAATAAATAAAAGAATAGGAATGGCAAAAAGTAATTTTAATGTCATGAAGGACATACTAACATCAAAACAAATAACACCAGAGCTAAAACTAAGAATAGCAAAATGTTACATCTTCTCAATATTCCTATATGGTGCTGAAACATGGACATTAGACAAGAAAACAGAACAGAGAATTGAAGCCTTTGAAATGTGGATATATAGAAGAATAGGTAGAGTTGGATGGAAGGAAAAGAAAACAAACGATGAAGTCTTAAAACAACTAAAAATGAAAAAAGAACTTCTCAACACAATTAGAACAAGACAAATGCGATTCTTGGGCCATGTTAAAAGACACAACAGCCTACTGAAAGTAATCCTGGAGGGGAAAATACAAGGTAAAAGAGGCAGAGGCAGACCAAGATTAACATGGACGAGTAACATCAAAAGATGGACAAATCAACCGATGACAACCTGCACCATCAAAGCAAGAGATAGAGCAGAATGGCGCTCCATGGTAGCCAACCTTCGTTGCGGAGACGGCACTCAATGATGATGATGATTTATTTGATAGTTTTTTTTTTACATTCAAAGAGTATTAACGTTTTGTATTTTCTTTCAAATTTACTCTTTTAAAAAAGACATTAACTTCATTGAATCCCATTTTACAGTAAAGATGAGATATATCAGACACATTAAGGCCAGGCGGTATCTATGGCGTATTTCTGTGACCAGGGTTAGGCTTCTTTTTTTCAATTCATGATCACATCATGATTTCTGCCAACTATGGTTCTGAGACTAGTAATCAACATTGGAGACTGCTAGAAAGAGATCAAGAGGAGATTAGCAATAGCAAGACAAAATTAAATGACTTGAAGAACAAGTAGTATAATACTAGCAAAGCAGTAAAATTAGAGTTACTAAGGACATGTTTCTTTCCAATTTCAACATACAGCTGTGAATCATGGCCAATAACAACATACAGTTGTGAATCATGGCCAATAACAACATACAGTTGTGAATCATGGCCAATAACAATATACAGTTGTGAATCATAGCCAATCTCTTATACGACAAGGAAGAAAATCGATTCATTCTCTCTCTCTCTCTCTCTGCGTTCAGGACTCAATCAGAGTAAGGATTCCAGACTCTCATATGAAGTCAGCTGTCAGGCTAAGTGTGTTGATCGCCCCCCACAGACAGAACATCACAATTAGAGTCTGTCAGATCCACTCTGACTGAACACCCGTTAATACGTTGCACTGTGTTCTGCTCCAGTGGCCCAGTGCATCCGATTTCAGCCAGCATTTTATTCGGGTTTGCTTTCCCTAGCCTTTGATTGTCCCCAATCTTTCTGCAAGGCAGCAGATGATCTTTTCTGTAGGGGATTCTGCCCTTAGATGGTAGGCCCTCCCAGGTTTACGAGCACCATCTGCCCGAGTCACTAGAGGTGACTAACACAGACACATAAAGATGTGAGATGTGACTAACACAGACACATAAAGATGTGAGATGTGACTAACACAGACACGGACACACAAAGATGTGAGATGTGACTAACACAGACATACACACACAAAGATGTGAGATGTGACTAACACAGACATGCACGCACAAAGATATGAGATGTGACTAATACAGACATGCACACAGCGTTACGAGGCATGACTAACACTGACACACATCAAGATATATGACACATGACTAACATAAACATGCACATAAAGATATGAGATATAACTGACATTGACATGCACACCCAAAGATATGACACATGCCTAACATAGACATGCACACAAATATAAGAGATATGACTAACATAGATATGCACACTCAAAAATATGAGATGGGACTAACATAGCCATGCACACACAAGGATATGAGATGTGACAAACACAGACATGCACACACAAAGATATGAGATATGACTAACATAAACATGCACACAAAGATATGAGATATCACTAACCCAGACATGCACACACAAAGATATGACATATGACTAACACTGGTACACACTAAGATATGAGATATGACTAAACACAGACACACATAAAGATATGAGACATGATTAACACGGACACACCGAGATATGAGATATGACTAACATGACACACACCAAGATATGAGCCATGGCCAGCACACACAAGCTAAGATATGAGCCATGGCTAGGACAGAAACACAGCAAGATATGAGCCATGGCTGCACCAAAAAACACCAAAAAATGAACCATGTCTAGCACAGAAACACATTAAAGTGCCCATATGCTTGGGCTTGTTGTAGTCGGCAGACTCTTCTGAACGTGGGAATCACAGGTTTCGTTAAACAGTTGTCCAGAGATTTGAGAGTGCAGTCTGACCCATAGAACGTTCTCTTGCATGTACCGATTCCCGATCGACTGTTGACAGGTGCCGTTGAAACAGTTGTCCGGACATTTGAGAGTACATATGATGTCACAGCCATCAGAACACATCTGTTCGCACTGTAGCCCAAAATTACCATCTGGACAAGTGTCATTACAGGTATAGCCAAGATGTTTACATTGTAGGCATTTTCCAGATTTTTCCTCAAATAAAGGACAGACACTGAGACAAGACCCGGAACAGTCGTGTCCATAGATCCCATGTGATCAGTAGCCGTGACAAGTACCGATGATGACAATGCAGCCTTTACCACACCCACTACACACTGCACAAAACGACAAGAACGCTCGTCCAGACAATATGTGTCAGTAAATGTTTGCACCTCACATACCGTCAGTGCACTGTCGGCCTGTGAAATGGTCGGTGAGAACTCAATCTTAATGTGTGCCATTGACGTTTGTGTTTTGACTACAATAGTGTTCACAGATAAATTAGGGTAGGATATATCATTATACTGGAACACTACTCCGCCACTGTCAGAGAAAGCCCTTAGAGTGGCATTCTTTACCCGAATCATAGTGCTAGCTCGATGATAGATTCGAATGATGTGAGTCTTCTGGGGCGTTGCAAAGTTCAGATACCAGTAAACAGAATTGGTTCCACTTCTCCATTGTGTGTGTGTGCAGTCATTGTCATAGAGATTGGCCTTTGTTTTGCTATTAACTGCGGCCTCTGGTCCACATCCGTCCCCTGTATAACAAGCATCAAATGTTTTGTGCATTAAATCGGTCTGGTTTGTGTTCTGTTTGAGAGCCAGTTTCCGACCCCCGCCAATGTAGTTGGAGCAGATATTTGCAACTATCATCCTTTCAATCTGTAACTTGTTGATCAGACCAGCCCCAGGGCAGAAGGCATCAATCTCGTGCGGACTAACTACAAACCTTGATACATTGTTACATGAGGCAGAACCATTCAGTTTTACCGTGAAACTGTCAGGATATTTTAAGTCATTCGCATAAATCCTAAACCAGGAGCACGGCAAAGATTGATTGAGAGTTGCCTCAACTGATGTAGAATCTGTGTCCGGATTACATGAGGTGTCGTTGCCATCAAACAGGAAAGTAGGTTCAGATTTTGGGCATATTTGCAAATAAAATCCAAGTACTGACACTGGGGTCCGAAAATTTTGTGCTGACAACTGTTATTGTTTGGGCATGTCCCTGTAGTTTTGTCACAAACTAAGCCATTATAGCAGTGACATTGTAACGTACAATTTGTACCAAACCAACCGGCTGCACAAGTAAGGTCGTTAGCTTCCATTGTTGCTAACGAAGCCAGCGAATAAAGACTTGATCTACAGCGATGGTTAACGAACTGTGTACACACATTTATTATCAAACCCGTGTTTACATTTTTAAAAAAATCCGCCATCTCACTGTGGTAACAGATAGCGTGAAATTCTCTAATAGAATGAGATAACCGTTGGAGACAAGGAAAGTCAACATTGTTTACGTGGCTTGGACGCAAGAAGCGTCCATTTTTCATTCGAAACAAAATGCTACAGCAAAAACTCCTTAAGATACCTTGAATAGTGAAAAAGGGCAATGAAGACATATTTAAAAATTTAAATATTAAAAAGAACTGGCTTATAACACCATTCTACAGAGGAAATTAAAATACTATGGTCACGTCAAAAGACACAGTGAGCTGGAAAAAAATAATAATGGGCTTATATTCCTGGGTGGACCAAGAAGAAGGTAGTTTCAAGACATCAGGGTGACATTGAACATGACAACAAAAGAAGTGGGAGATCTGGCTAGAGACAGAGTTCTTTCAGACATTCTGTGGGAGATCTGGCTAGAGACAGAGGTTCTTTCAGACATTCTGTGGGAGATCTGGCTAGAGACAGAGGTTCTTTCAGACATTCTGTGGGAGATCTGGCTAGAGACAGAGGTTCTTTCAGACATTCTGTGGGAGATCTGGCTAGAGACAGAGGTTCTTTCAGACATTCTGTGGGAGATCTGGCTAAAGACAGAGGTTCTTTCAGACATTCTGTGGGAGATCTGGCTAGAGACAGGCGTTATTTCAGACGTTCTGTGGGAGATCTGGCTAGAGACAGGCGTTATTTCAGACGTTCTGTGGGAGATCTGGCTAGAGACAGGGATTCTTTCAGACGTTCTGTGGGAGATCTGGCTAGAGACAGAGATTATTTCAGATGTTCTGTGGGAGATCTGGCTAGAGACAGAGATTCTTTCAGACGTTCTGTGGGAGATCAGGCTAGAGACAGGGATTCTTTCATACGTTCTGTGGGAGATCTGGCTAGAGACAGGGATTATTTCACACGTTCCTGCGAGATCTGGCTAGAGACAAGGATTCTTTCAGACGTTCTGTGCGAGATCTGTCTAGACACAAGGATTCTTTCAGACGTTCTGTGCGAGATCTGGCTAGAGACAGGGATTATTTCACACGTTCCTGCGAGATCTGGCTAGAGACAAGGATTCTTTCAGACGTTCTGTGGGAGATCTGGCTAGAGACAAGGATTCTTTCAGACGTTCTGTGCGAGATCTGGCTAGAGACAGGGATTCTTTCAGACGTTCTGTGCGAGATCTGGCTAGACACAAGGATTCTTTCAGACGTTCTGTGCGAGATCTGTCTAGACACAAGGATTCTTTCAGACGTTCTGTGCGAGATCTGGCTAGAGACAGGGATTATTTCACACGTTCCTGCGAGATCTGGCTAGAGACAAGGATTCTTTCAGACGTTCTGTGGGAGATCTGGCTAGAGACAAGGATTCTTTCAGACGTTCTGTGCGAGATCTGGCTAGAGACAAGGATTCTTTCAGACGTTCTGTGCGAGATCTGGCTAGAGACAGGGATTCTTTCAGACGTTCTGTGACGAGTGCAACGTTTTGTGGGAGATCTAACAAGAGACAGGGATTCTTTCAGACGTTCTGTGGGAGATCTGGCTAGAGACAGATTCTTTCAGACGTTCTGTGGGAGATCTGGCTAGAGACAGGGATTCTTTCAGACGTTCTGTGGGAGATCTGGCTAGAGACAGAGATTCTTTCAGACGTTCTGTGGCGAGTGCAACGTTTTGTGGGAGATCTAGCTAGAGACAATTTCTTTCAGGCGGGCTGTAGTGAGAGCAACGTTCTGCAAAGGACTTGCGACCTGATGATGATGATGATGATGATCAAATGCCACAATGTTGACATGAGCCATTAGCTCGTAGACCCTGGAAGTAGGTCAAGTAGGTGTAGCAAAGGCAATAATTTCTCCTGAGATGCTAGGTCTTCAACAATACCTGAAGTTCTTCGCTTGAAGTCTACAAGTCAGTAATAATTTACCGACTGCTATTAGCTAACAGAATAGCAAAATATGATATCTTTTCAACATTCCTGTATGGTGCAGAAATATGGACATTAGACAAGAAAATAGAACAGAATATTAAAGCCTTTGAAATGTGGATTTATAGAATATGAAGAATTTGATGGAAAGAAATAAAAACAAATGAAGTTTTAAAACAATTAAAAACGAAAAGAAAACTACTAAACAAACTTCAAACAGGAGGAATGAGATTTAAATAGAGGGGGCATGTTAAAAGACACGACAGCTTACTAAAAATAATTTTGAAAGGGAAAAGACGGGTAAAAGAGCAGAGATCAAGACTAACAAGGACGAGTGACATCAAAAGATGGACAAGTCAGCCTATAACAACTTGCACTATCAAAGCAAGAGGCAGAGCGGTATGGTGCTCCTTGGTAGCCAACCTTCGATACGGAGACGGCACTCAATGATGATGACGATGATAATATGCTTGCTTGCGCTCGCTCGATGACTAAAGGAGTATGCCTCTTCATCTTCCGGCCTTAAAAGGACGTTACGTGGGCGTGTCTGCGTTGTGTTGTGGTATAACTGTGATATTTGCGCCTTTCGGCCCAACACATCCGACTTCAGCACGACATTTTTGAGTACCGGGTTGTCTTCCCTCTTCGATCCCTACTCACTTGGCCAGACTAGACAGGTTAATCTGTTACTAGAGGCACCGCGGAGAGGTGGAGCAGGGTCTGGGTGGTTCTGGTTCACCGATCCTGGCACAAGCCATTAGCTGTGGGTCGCTAACAACTTCCAGCTCTGGTGCTGTGATGCGCGCCTTCGCCTCCTGATGATGATATTAGCTAAAACACTAAATCTATTCGCGCGTCAGTCCCACACTACTGAATGAAGAGGTCAGTCACACAACATGGAACGTAATCACTTCAAATGTAAACAAACGACACATAAACCAGTCTGTCACGCAATTGATGTGTCACTGTCACGCTGCAGACAGCTGATACAACATACAGTCTGCTCTTACTTATTTGTTACTTTTCTCTGCCTTTATCTGTCAAGGCCAGACGAAAATGAAGCAAGCGTTCGTTCAACACTCTGCTGTGTATTTCCTACACAGTATTTAGTCGGATATCTGCTAGTTCTTTAAGATAGGTCTATCTTTCCTTTCTTTCCTTCTTATTGTATCTAGCGTTAAATCACTTTAACCTTTCCATCCTCGAATTTTTTGCTGTGATTTTAAAATATTTAATATGATTCGATCATAGAAGAGGGATAAGATAATAAAAGAACTGATAAACCTGGGAATATAATTCCCGCCATAGAGTACATAAAGGAAGAGCGGATAAAATGGTTTGGCCACGTGATAAGGCAGAAAGATCAAAACACTACACAACGAGCCTTCAATAAACGCTGCGAGAACACCAGACCCAAGGGTTGACCACGAAAAATATGGATTAATGGAATATTAGAAACACTAGAAACATGACAACAGGAGAAGCCAATAGAAGCGCAAAAGACCGCAAATTATATCTCACTCGATGCTGAAAGACAAATAAGGAAGGAACGAAGATGAAGAAGGAGGAGGAGGAGGAGAAGAAGAAGAAGAAGAAGGAATGAGAAAAGGAAGAAGACGAAAGAAAGAACGAAAGAAAGAAAGAAAGAAAGAAAGAAAGAAAGAAAAGAAAGAAAGAAAGAAAGAAAGAAAGAAAGAAAGAAAGAGGAAGAAGTCCACGGTATAACCTCTAACAATACAACATAGGCATCTGGTAAAAAATTATCAAGAAATTTATATTTTTAAATAATTTTATAATTGAAAAAAATTAATTGGGATAATAACACTGGGACATAGAAGTCCCAACAGACATTTTCGAAAAGACATAAATATAAATGGACGTACAGCAAGCCAGCTCAACAATTTGAAAACTAAGTAAATGACCTCTTCAGGGAGGTCACGCTGCCACCGCCACAAGTTGGCGATTCCCATTGATCTAGTCTGCTGGCTATACAAGGAGACAAATAATAATCAATGATATTATTATGAAGGGAAACTTCTGAAATATATCAGTGAATCACTTAGTGTTGTAAACATAGGCTCAATTCAGAGGAAGAGGTTTGTTTACAGCACTCGGAAAAAATGGCAAATAATCAACAACAGGGGAAAAAAACAAAGAACAATATATGGACCGAAGCAGGATCGAACCCGTACTTAGTGAGACAGCGTCTTGCCACGAAAAGACAAACGTTAGGGAACACTGCCACTCAGCTAACTCTGGGTACGGGTTCGATCCTGCTTCGGTCCATATATTGTTCTTTGTTTGTTTTTTTTTTTATGTTGATTATTTGTCATTTTTTTTCCGAGTGCTGTAAACATACCTCTTCCTCTGAATTGATTCGTTGATTATCGCCTCGGATGTTTCCCTCTATAATAATATTCATTTATTATTATTTGTCTCCAGCTGTAAACATACCTCTTCCTCTGAATTGATTCGTTGATTATCGCCTCGGATGTTTCTCTCTATAATAATATTCATTTATTATTATTTGTCTCCAGCTGTAAACAGACCTCTTCCCCTGAGATGATTCGCTGACCCTACAAGTCCCGCTAGGAAACAACGCTTGTTAACTGAGATCATCATCATCAAGTGCCATGCCTGCTGATATAGCTGACCATGTCTCTCCACAACTTTTGATCTCGACAGTTATTTATCATTTCTGTTGTTGAATATCTGCCAGGCTATTCTCTTAAGCTGTCTGGTATATTTTCTCTTTGCTTCCCTCTATCTCTTCGTCCATCAATTCCCATTTGTTACAATATATTCCAGCTGTTCTCTTCTCATTACATGTAAAAAACAAAAAAAACAAATGATGATTGTTTCTTCCTAATATTGGAAATTAGCTGTATCTTTGCTTTGGCCTCTTTCAGAACGCTTCCATTACTCCTCTCAGCTGTCCTTGGTATTCTCAACATTCTTCTGTAAAACTACAGACTCCAGTGATTTTCTTGTCTGTTGTCCTATTGTCCCTAATTCACATCCATATGTTAAGACTGGTTCTACATAACATTTAAGAACTATTTTTTCTTCTTTCTATTGTCAAAAATGGATTGCACATTTTTTTGGAAATATGTTTTTGCCTGAGCCATTCTGCATCTTACCTCGTGTTATGCATCAACCATCTGAGGTTAACATTGTTCCCAGATATTGACATTAATTTACCTGTTTTAACATTGTTCCGCTTGTCTTTATTGTGCATTGCGGTGAAGTCCTTTTCTTTGTTGCTACCATCACTTCTGAATTTTTGCTATTAAGGCTGAGTCCTTTATTTTTGCTTTTATCTATCTATTGTCCTTTCGAGCCAAAGACGACACATAGGGCAGAACCACAATTTCAAAAACAGAAAACTTGCGTGCCAAAGTGGCACATATTGCAGAGATCTCTACTCTAAAATATATGACGCTGTTTCCATAACAATACTTTTTACAATGACAGCTTGTCAAGCCATCGATCAACCTCCTTAGTCGCCTCTTACGACATGTCTGGAAGGTCACAGTGTCACTATTCTTTACTTCCCTCATAATGAGGCCCCGGTAACACACAGGAATTATTTTTGCTTTCCTTCACTATAATGTCCAACATTTCTTGTAACTCATTTTCACTTTTAGCGATTAAGGCTGTATCATTAGCATACCTGAGATAGTGTAGCAAACATAAAGCGGGACTTATAAATCCCGCCAGGCTCAAAGGGTTTTAAGGAATGCTGTTTGGTTATGATCGTGTTAAACGCTCAAACAAAAATTATTTGTTGTTTCTTTATATGACCACCACCGGTACTTTTTCTTATACTCTCATTTCTGATTCTGTCTCGTCTTGTCACATACAACATTCTTCAATCTTTCACACAACAAACGTGTCACACAAACAAGACGCACTTATTTCTAATTCTGTCTCGTCTTGTCACATACAACATTCTTCAATCTTGCACACAACAAACGTGTCACACAAACAAGACACCCTTATTTCTAATTCTGTCTCGTCTTGTCACATACAACATTCTTCAATCTTGCACACAACAAACGTGTCACACAATCAAGACACCTTTATTTCTAATTCTGTCTCGTCTTGTCACATACAATATTCTTCAATCTGTCACACAAACAAGACACCTTTATTTCTAATTCTGTCTCGTCTTGTCACGTACAGCATTCTTCAATATTGCACACAACAAACGTGTCACACAAACAAGACGCCCTTATTTCTATTTATGTCTCGTCTTGTCACATACAACATTCTTCAATCTTGCACACAACAAACGTGTCACACAAACAAGACACCCTTATTTCTAATTCTGTCTCGTCTTGTCACGTACAATATTCTTCAATCTGTCACACAAACAAGACACCTTTATTTCTAATTCTGTCTCGTCTTGTCACATACAATATTCTTCAATCTGTCACACAAACAAGACACCTTTATTTCTAATTCTGTCTCGTCTTGTCACATACAATATTCTTCAATCTGTCACACAAACATGACACTTTTATTTCTAATTCTGTCTCGTCTTGTCACATACAGCATTCTTCAATATTGCACACAACAAACGTGTCACACAAACAAGACGCCTTATTTCTAATTTTGTCTCATCTTGTCACATATAACATTCTTCAATCTTGCATACAACAAACGTGTCACACAAACAAGACGCCCTTATTTCTAATTCTGTCTCGTCTTGTCACATACAACATTCTTCAATCTTGCACACAACAAACGTGTCACACAAACAAGACAACCTTATTTCTAATTCTGTCTCGTCTTGTCACATACAACATTCTTCAATCTTGCACACAACAAACATGTCACACAATCAAGATACCCTTAATTCTAATTCTGTCTCGTCTTGTCACATACAATATTCTTCAATCTTTCACACAACAAAACTTGTCGCACAAACAAGACACCCTTATTTCTAATTCTGTCTCGTCTTGTCACATACAACATTCTTCAATTTTTCACACAACAAACGTGTCACACAAACAAGACACCCTTATTTCTAATTCTGTCTCGTCTTGTCACATACCATTTTTTTCTTCAATCTTTCACATAACAAACGTGTCACACAAACAAGACGCCCTCATTTCTGATTCTGTCTCGTCTTGTCACATACAATATTCTTCAATCTGTCACACAAACAAGAAGCCCTCATTTCTGATTCTGTCTCGTCTTGTCACATACAACATTCTTCAATTTTTCACACAACAAACGTGTCACACAAACAAGACGCCCTCATTTCTGATTCTGTCTCGTCTTGTCACATACAATATTCTTCAATCTGTCACACAAACAAGAAGCCCTCATTTCTGATTCTGTCTCGTCTTGTCACATACAACATTCTTCAATTTTTCACACAACAAACGTGTCACACAAACAAGACGCCCTCATTTTTAATTCTTTCTCGTCTTGTCACATACAATTTTTTCTGCAATATTTCACACAACAAACGTGCCACACACAAGACACAATGTCACTCACACTTTTGACACGTCCACCAGCTCCTTCAGCTTGTAGTTGCCCTCGCTCTGCAGTAATGAACTCAGCCTGTTCACTGCTGATGTCACTTTTGTATCCATGTCAAAGTGTAGAGGAAACTTGCAGATCCAGTATCTGCAACGCAGAAAATAGATAACAACTTACATGTAAGCAACTGTGCAATATAAGAAACTGTGTTCTTTTTGTTCCTGACACGGTGAGAAAGTTGGAGAGAGAGAGAGAGAGTCACAGAGAAAGAGAGAGAGAGACAACAATAGAAAGTTGGGTGTTGTGGTTTATAGAGGGAATGAGAAAGCCAAGAGGAAAACTGAGATACATAGAAATGGGGAAAATAAAAGTGTTTGTGTGTATCTGAATGTGTATGTGTGTTTTTTTGTGAGTGAGTTAGAGAGAGAGAGAGAGAGAGAGAGAGAGAGAGACAAAAGCGATGGAGAGTGATAACAAAAGAGATGGGACAGGAAGATTTTTAAAAAAGTCAAGTCAAGAGCCCCGTCACGCCAAGTGGCGTATAGGGAATATGGTGTTAGTGACACGTCACGCCAAGTGGCGTATAGGGAATATGGATCTTAATTTTAACAGACCATGCACATGATTTTGGAGGTAATGTGGTCGGTATTACGCCTGTGCTGCTTTACTTTCCCAGAAAAAAGCACGTACCCATTAAAGACAGGGTGAACCTGCAAGCCGTCGATCAGGATCGAACCCTACCTCTTGTCCTTTGTAGTCCAGTTCACTAACCACTGAGCTATCGCGGCGGATAGGAAGATTACGAAAGAGTTCAATCTGGGATTAGATCTAGTGACGTCACACATTGACATTGTCCTGCATCCTTAAAGGAAACATTCGTCCAGTTGAAAGCAAAGTTCATTGTCCATATAACCGTTCATCGGACAGGTAAGTTGACAATTTCGGCCAACAATTATTTCATATATTACAATATATTAAACATTTTTGTATATATCATTTTTTTTAAAAATCGAATTCGTGGCTTTATCCTTCCCTCGGCTCTGGGTGGTGAGATCCGATGTCTAGTCCTCTCTGGGTGGTGAGATCCGATGTCTAGTCCTCTCTGGGTGGTGAGATCCGATGTCTAGCCCTCTCTAGGTAGTGAGATCCGATGTCTAGCCCTCTCTGGGTAGTGAGATCCAATGTCTAGCCCTCTCTAGGTAGTGAGATCCGATGTCTAGCCCTCTCTGGGTAGTGAGACCCAATGTCCAGCCCTCTCTGGGTAGTGAGATCCAATGTCTAATCCTCTCTAGGTAGTGAGATCCGATGTCTAGCCCTCTCTGGGTAGCGAGATCCGATGTCTAGCCCTCTCTAGGTTGTGAGATCCAATGTCTAGCCCTCTCCAGGTAGTGAGATCCGATGTCTAGCCCCACTCTAGGTAGTGAGATTCAATGTCTAGCCCTCTCTCGGTAGTGAGATCCGATGTCTAGCCCTCTCTAGGTAATGACACCCAATGTCTAGCCCTCTCTAGGTAGTGAGATCCGATGTATAGCCCTCTCTAGGTAGTGAGATCCAATGTCTAGCCCTCTCTAGGTAGTGAGATCCAATGTCTAGCCCTCTCTAGGTAGTGAGATCCGATGTATAGCCTCTCTAGGTAGTGAGATCCAATGTCTAGCCCTCTCTAGGCAGTGAGATCCAATGTCTAGCCCTCTCTAGGTAGTGAGATCCAATGCCTACCCTCTCTAGGTAATGGCACCCAATATCTAGTCATATCTAGGTAGTGAGATCCAATGCCTAGCCCTCTCTAGGTAATGACATCCAATATCTAGTCCTATCTAGGTAGTGAGATCCAATGTCTAGCCCTCTCTAGGTAGTGAGATCCAATGTCTAGCCTCTCTAGGTAGTGAGATCCAATGTCTAGCCTCTCTAGGTAGTGAGATCCAATGTCTAGCCCTCTCTAGGTAGTGAGATCCAATGTCTAGCCCTCTCTAGGTAGTGAGATCCAATGTCTAGCCCTCTCTAGGTAGTGAGATTCAATGTCTAGCCCTCTCTAGGTAGTGAGATCCAATGCCTAGCCCTCTCTAGGTAATGACACCCAATATCTAGTCCTATCTAGGTAGTGAGATCCGATGTCTAGCCCTCTCTAGGCAGTGAGATCCAATGTCTAGCCCTCTCTAGGTAGTGAGATCCAATGCCTAGCCCTCTCTAGGTAATGGCACCCAATATCTAGTCATATCTAGGTAGTGAGATCCAATGCCTAGCCCTCTCTAGGTAATGACATCCAATTCTAGTCCTATCTAGGTAGTGAGATCCATGTCTAGCCCTCTCTAGGTAGTGAGATCCAATGTCTAGCCCTCTCTAGGTAGTGAGATCCAATGTCTAGCCCTCTCTAGGTAGTGAGATCCAATGTCTAGCCCTCTCTAGGTAGTGAGATCCATGTCTAGCCCTCTCTAGGTAGTGAGATCCAATGTCTAGCCTCTCTAGGTAGTGAGATTCAATGTCTAGCCCTCTCTAGGTAGTGAGATCCAATGCCTAGCCCTCTCTAGGTAATGACACCCAATATCTAGTCCTATTCTAGGTAGTGATCCGATGTCTAGCCTCTCTAGGTAGTGAGATCCTTGTATAGCCCTCTCTAGGTAGTGAGATCCAATGCCTAGCCCTCTCTAGGTAATGGCACCCATATCTATCCTATCTAGGTAGTGAGATCCAAGCCTAGCCCTCTCTAGGTATGTGAGACCGGTCTAGCCCTCTCTAGGTAGTGAGATGCCGAGTAGTCTAGGTCCCTCGGTAGTGAGATCCAATAGCTGCTCTAGGCCCAGGGCCCTAGTAGAGTGAGATCCGGTCGGTACGCCTCTAGGTAGTGAGATCCAACCTAGCCCTTCTAGGTAGTGACCCAATATCATCCTATCTAGTGAGATCCATTTCTAGCCCTCTCTAGGTAGTGAGATCCATGTCTAGCCCTCTCTAGGTAGTGAGATCCAATGCCTAGCCCTCTCTAGGTAATGACACCCAATATCTAGTCCTATCTAGTAGTGAGATCCGATGTCTAGCCCTCTCTAGGTAGTGAGATCCAATGCCTACCCTCTCTAGGTAATGACACCCAATATCTAGCCCTCTCTAGGTAGTGAGATCCGATGTCTAGCTCTCTAGGTAGTGAGATCCAATGTCTAGCCCTCTCTAGGTAATGACACCCAATATCTAGCCCTCTCTAGGTAGTGAGATCCGATGTCTAGCCTCTCTAGGTAGTGAGATCAATATCTAGCCCTCTCGGGTAGTGAGATCCGATGTCTAGCCCTCTCTAGGTAGAGATCCGATGTCTACCCTCTCAGGTAGTGAGATCCAATGCCTAGCCCTCTCTAGGTAATGACACCCAATATCTAGCCCTCTCTAGTAGTGAGATCCGATGTCTAGCCCTCTCTAGGTAGTGAGATCCAATGTCTAGCCCTCTCGGAAAACGTGAAAAAACAGGGGGTCCCGTGCGCGTTCTGCGCACGTTAAAGAACCCTTGGCAGTTGGAAATCGAAAGGAGTATGCAACAAATGGTAGCTGCCCGGGGAAAATCTAGATTTTAATAGGAAAAATCTCCTCAAAACGTTAAAACTCTCAACGATCAAAATATACCTGCCTGTATGGCGGGGGACACCTGAGCATACGGTTGCCATTGTGAAAAATAGAAAAAAAAGTGATATTCACGTAAAATTCAGTCGCTCGGGACTTCACTAGAGATTTTTTTTCCTTTTTTTTTTTTTTTTTTCTTTTTTTTGCGTTCGCCAGCTTGACCTCTGACTAGCTAGAAACTAGCTAGGAACTGAATTTTGCGTGTTAATCCTTTTATCCCTGGCAGCCGTGTGCACAGGGGTCCCTCGCCGCACAGGCGGATAACTCCGTCTTCGGGGGTACTCATTTTTTTTGTCGATGAGTAATTAACGTTACTAGAGATATAAAACTGGTGAACCCAAACAACAACTGGTTCAAACGGCACGGGCGGGGGTGGGGGTGTGTGTCTGTACGCGTGGTGTGTGTGTGTGCGTGCGTGCGTGTGTGCGTGCGTGCGTGCGTGTGTGTGTGTGTGTGTGTATCAGGTACAGTTTTTAGAACAAGACCTCAACCTTCAAGAGTTTCTCTGTTAAATCCCAAAAATGTGACCCACGTGTTATTGTTCTTCTTTGATAGGGTTAGGTACTCAATCTCAGGAACATAGAGATCATCCCTGGATCATTAGGAGGAAAAAAAAAAATACCGACCACCTCACGCGTGATTCTGATTGGTTAATTCCGGATAAACCAGTCTCAACGTGACCTTTGTAAGATGATGTGCTTATTGATCCATTCGTTCTCAAGGACAACTCTTAGAAAAAGTTAATCGCAGTTATAACGTTAATATTTAACAGAAAGGCGTAATCGAATGTCTAGCCCTATCAGAGACGAACTGTAAAAAATAGGAATGTGTTTAAAATGAGGACAGAAAAAAAACCCACTGACAATTGAAAATTACTTTAAAAGAAAAAAAAGCAGCTTGTGCACTGCTGCCCGTGTGAATTTACATTTTAAAAAACGTATACATTATATGAGCCTTCTCTAAATTATATTAACAAACTTTCTGAAATTATTATTATTATCATCGGAATCGACTTGGCTATGATGTTCAACCCTAGAGCTGAAATCTTTCTATGTGATCAGGGAAGAGACTGGAGTACAAAAAAGATAAATATTTGATCTGTGTTTCCCTCACACTCGCAGGCTAGCTACAATAATATGACATGTTCTGCTATCACAAAAATGCTGCACTTGTTTCAGCCGTCAACTTGATGCCCTGTTGGACGTCACACAAACACACATTCCTCCTCCAACTCCCAATCCTTCTCTCTCACCGACCAAATTGTTCTTTCGAAGATCCACTCCATCTCACAAATTAACAAATTCCTCGCTCCAATCGACACTCAATCTCACTCATTCACCAATTCGTCCCTTCGAAGGTCCATTCCACCTCAAATGCTAAATAATTCCTCGTTCAAACCTAATCAATCTCACTCATTTACCAATTACTCACTTCAAAAGCTCACTCAATCTCACTCATTCACCATTACTCCCTTCAAAAGCCCACTCAATCTCACTTACTCACCAATTACTCCTTCAAAGCCCACTCAATCTCACTTACTCACTAATTACTCCCTTCAAAAGCCCACTCAATCTCACTTACTCACCAATTACTCCTTTCAAAAGCCCACTCAATCTCACTTACTCACCAATTACTCCTTTCAAAAGCCCACCCAATCTCACTTACTCACCAATTACTCCCTTCAAAAGCCCACTCAATCTCACTTACTCACCAATTACTCCTTTCAAAAGCCCACTCAATCTCACTTACTCACCAATTACTCCTTTCAAAAGCCCACTCAATCTCACTTACTCACCAATTACTCCTTTCAAAAGCCCACTCAATCTCACTTACTCACCAATTACTCCTTTCAAAAGCCGACTCAATCTCACTTACTCACCAATTACTCCTTTCAAAAGCCCACTCAATCTCACTTACTCACCAATTACTCCTTTCAAAAGCCCACTCAATCTCACTTACTCACCAATTACTCCCTTCAAAAGCCCACACAATCTCACGTACTCACCAATTACTCCTTTTTAAAAGCCCACTCAATCTCACTTACTCACCAATTACTCCTTTCAAAAGCCCACTCAATCTCACTTACTCACCAATTACTCTTTTCAAAAGCCAACTCAATCTCACTTACTCACCAATTACTCCCTTCAAAAGCCCACTCAATCTCACTTACTCACCAATTACTCCTTTCAAAAGCCCACTCAATCTCACTTACTCACAATTACTCCTTTCAAAAGCCCACTCAATCTCACTTACTCACCAATTACTCCATTCAAAAGCCCACTTGATTTCATTCATTCGCTATCTCATTAAAACCCTACCTCACCTCACTTACTCAGTAATTCCCTCCATCAAAACGTCATTCCATCTCAATCATCATTTAATTCCACCACCTCTCCCAAAAATCCAACTCCGTCTGCCTCACTCACTGACACACTCACTGACTGACTCACTTACTCACCAACTACTCACTCACTTACTCACTTACTCACTTACTCACTCACTTACTCACTTACTCCCTTACTTACTTACTTACTTACTCACTCCCTCGCTTACTCACTCACATCACTCACTCACTCACTTATTCACCAACTACTCGCTCACTGACTTACTCACTCACTGACTCAATCACTTACTGAATCACTCACTTCACTGACTAATCAACTTCACTGACTCACTCACTCACTGACTCACTTCATTGACTCACTCCCTCACTCACTCGCTCACTCACTCACTTACTCTCTGACTCACTCTCTGACTCACTCGCTCACTTACTCACTGACTCAGTCACTCACTCATTCTTCCCTTCATACTCCAACTCTACCTCACTCATTCACCATTTCTCCCCAAGCACACAAATACAGACATCAATATTCTACTAATGACATCCCACTCGCAGACACAGACAATCAATGTCGAGCAAAAACACACAAAAAAAAAGAAGAAAATTAATAACAGAAAAACATATCGGCTCGTAAATAATCCGGGCGACTATTTTTGTGACACAAACAAGATATAAATAGACCCGACCAGGCCAGAACTGTGGGTCAGGCAGTGGGCAGTGTCGATTCTTAATAGCGATGCCAGGATCAATAAAAAATATATACTTGGCCTTTGTTTGTGTTATTTTAAAAATAGCATCATTGATTATGGCGAGCTGCTGTTATTATTTTGTGTTACTTTGATGGTAATTATAACCACGGAATGAATGAGAATCATTAAGATATATACGTTTATGATGTGTCCTGTCATTCTTTGTTGATTTAATGGTAGGCAGGAGAGATATTGGGATGGGTGGATGGTTGGATGGGTGGATCGATGGATGGATGAACAGAAAAATGGATGGATGGATGGACAGAAAAATGGATGGATGGATGGACAGAAAATGGGTGGATGGATGGGTGGATGGATGGATGGACAGAAAAATGGATGGATGGGTGGATGGATGGATGGACAGAAAATTGGATGGATGGAAGGAAGGAAGGAAGGAAGAAGGAAGGAAGGAAGGAAGGAAGAAGGAAGGAAGGAAGGAAGGAAGGAAGGAAGGAAGGAAGGAAGGAAGGAAGGAAGGAAGGAAGGAAGGAAGGAAGGAAGGAAGGAAGGAAAATTGGATAGATGGAAGGAAGAAGGGACAGAAAAATGGATATATGGAAGGAAGGAAGGAAGGAAGGATGGATGGATGGATGGATGGATGGATGGATGGATGGATGGAGGGTTGGATGGATGGAAAATTGGATGGATGGACTGACGGAAGAAAGGCAGGAAATGACGGAAGGAACATTAATTGGGTCTCTCTTACAAGCCAGGGTGAAGATAGATGGAGAGAGAGAGAGAGAGAGAGAGCGGGAGGGAGAGAGAGAGAGAGCATTTTGTGAAAGAATATATATTTGTGGAAGCAGAGTGAGAGATGAGAGAACACATTTGAAGCACAAGCAGGTGTGGGGGCACATACGCTCGACAAGAGCTGGAAGCTGTCAGCGACTCTTGGCTGATGATTTTCACCTGAAATCGAAGAACCACAACTATCGAGACCCTACTCCTCATCTTCGTGGTGCCCCTAGAAAAAGACTAAACAGAGAGTTTGAACAAGTGAGTAAGGATCGAGAAGGAAGGCAACCTGACACTCAAAAATGTCACGCTAAAGTCGGATGTACTGGGAGGAATGGCGCAATTATCACAGATGAGTTCAACTGTAAACAACTTATCGTCCTTAAAAGGGCGGATGACGAAGTCATCGGGTGAAAGCAAGCAAGTAGAAATCCAAGCATTTCCGAAACAGAAAAAAATATTCAAAATGTACAATTTAAATTCAAAAGAATCATAATAGCTATAAAATAGCGCACTAGAAGGAAATATATAAAAAAAATATATACCCTTAATGACGTCCTTCAGAAGGCCTACCAAAAAAAAAAAAAAAAAAAACAGACACCCAGTCTAAATATTAATTATCAATATAAATATAAAGGACTGGTCAAAAATGGAAATCATTACCAGAAACAGCACAAACAGCATCCGCATTAACAATGATGAAAAGAAATTAACAAAAAAGCCACCTAACAAGATTTTTGCACTTATGAACATCTAATATGCCTACGAAATAATGATCTTAAATGAAGAAATAGGAAGGAAGATAGTTATGGAAATGAAGCGTTCACAGTACAACTTTCAGGATATTAGAAGTGCAAAGGAATAACAAAACACAGATTCACATGAAGAATTTGAATGTGGTATATCATATGGGCTGATAGGTGACTAATTTGATCTAATAAATGAGCAACCATGAAATGCTTAAGAGATTAATCAGGACCATTTTAGCCTAATAAAAGACTTTAGACAGCATTGCCGTCACTGCAGGTGAGGTATTCCCATATCGGCTTCGCCCCCGTTTGAGCAAACAACAAAGTGTTCAACGTGGTCGTTCATATGTTCTAGTGAACGTTTGGCGTTCTTGTGGGGAAAAAGGTGCGCAGCTCTTGATGCACATTTTCGGGTTGATGTAACGGTGGTCGTGTGTAGCACGACCTTCTTGTACCTGCGCCGTTTCCGTATAGACTTCGTAGTTAGTGAGCGTGCTCTAAGAATCGCTGCCAAAATCGAATTTAAATCACGTCTCCACTTAGATGAAACACTAAACCCGATTGCAATCAAGCAGGTGGCAAATCTGCAGTCGAACCACAGGTCACAGTCAGGGTTTGGTACCGTTTCACTTCAAATAACGGCAAATCGCCAGCAGCACGGATCTCCGCGCGCTGGCGCCAAAAACATGTTCACTTTATATTCAAGTGAATGCAACTGGACTACCGAAGTCTCCGTAAACGAAAATACATAATAGCGAGAATCACATGAACACACACACTGCAGCAAAAATGCTACCAATTTCGAATCTTATTTGAAAGGTAGGTCATCTTGCTCTTCTGCACCAACCGGAAGTCCTAATAAAATAAGCAACCAAGAAATGTTCAAGTGGCCCAGGCAAGAAATGTTCATGAGGTCCAGCCAAGAAATGTTCAAGAGGTGCAGCCAAGAAATGTTCAAGAGGTCCAGCCAAGAAATGTTCAAGAGGTCCAGCCAAGAAATGTTCAAGAGGTCCAGCCAAAAAATGTTCAAGAGGTCCAGCCAAGAAAAGTTCAAGAGGTGCAGTCA
This sequence comes from Megaustenia siamemsis, assembly GCA_032433765.1. Lineage (NCBI taxonomy): Eukaryota > Metazoa > Mollusca > Gastropoda > Stylommatophora > Ariophantidae > Megaustenia > Megaustenia siamemsis. Next base: position 24,245,189 of record JAVIAB010000124.1, read on the forward strand.
AGAAATGTTCAAGAAATGTTCAACCAAGAAATGTTCAAGAGGTGCAGTCAAGAGATGTTCAAGAGGTGCAGTCAAGAAATGTTCAACCAAGAAATGTTCAAGAGGTACAGCCAAGAAATGTTCAAGAGGTGCAGCCAAGAAATGTTCAACCAAGAAATGTTCAAGAGGTGCATCCAAGAAATGTTCAACCAAGAAATGTTCAAGAGGTGCAACCAAGAAATGTTCAACCAAGAAATATTCAAGAGGTGCAATCAAGAAATGTTCAAGAGGTGCAGCCAAGAAATGTTCAGGAGGTGCAGCCTTGAAATATTCAAGAGATGCAGCCAAGAAATGTTCAAGATGTGCAGTCAAGAAATGTTCAACCAAGAAATGTTCAAGAGGTGCAGTCAAAATGTTCAACCAAGAAATGTTCAAGAGGTGCAGCCAAGAAACGTTCAACCAAGAAATGTTCAAGAGGTGCAGCCAAGAAATGTTCAACCAAGAAATGTTCAAGAGGTGCAGCCAAAAAATGTTCAATCAAGAAATGTTCAAGAGGTGCAGCCAAGAAATGTTCAACCAAGAAATGTTCAAGAGGTGCAGCCAAGAAATGTTCAACCAAGAAATGTTCAAGAGGTGCAATCAAGAAATGTTCAAGAGGTGCAGCCAGAAATGTTCAATAGGTGCAGCCAAGAAATGTTCAAGAGATGCAGCCAAGAAATGTTCAAGAGGTGCAGCTAAAAATGTTCAAGAGGTGCAGTCAAGAAATGTTCAAGAGGTGCAGCCAAGAAATGTTCAACAAAAAATGTTCAAGAGGTGCAGCCATAAATGTTCAAGAGGTCTAGCCAAATGTTCAAGAGATGCAGCCAAAAAATGTTCAAGATGTGCAGCTAAGATGTTCAAGAGGTCCAGCCATGAAATATTCAAGAGATGCAGCCAAGAAATGTTCAAGAGGTCCAGCCATGAAATGTTCAAGAGATGCAGCCAAGAAATGTTCAGGAGGTGCATCCATGAAATGTTCAAGAGATGCAGCCAAGAAATGTTCAAGAGATGCAGTCAAGAAATGTTCAAGGTGTGCAGTCAAGAAATGTTCAACCAAGAAATGTTCACGAGGTGCAGCCAAGAAATGTTCAAGAGGTCCAGCCAAGAAATGTTCAAGAGATGCAGCCAAGAAATGTTCAAGAGATGCAGCCAAGAAATGTTCAAGAGATGCAGCCAAGAAATGTTCAAGAGTGCAGCCAAGAAATGTTCAAGAGGTGCAGCCAGAAATGTTCAACCAAAAATGTTCAAGAGTGCAGCCAAGAAATGTTCAAGAGATGCAGCCAAGAAATGTTCAAGAGGTGCAGTCAAGAAATGTTCAAGAGGTGCAGCCAAGAAATGTTCAAGAGATGCAGCCAAGAAATGTTCAAGTGGTGCAGCCAAGAAATGTTCAAGAGGTGCAAAAAAAATGTTCAAGAGATGCAGCCAAGAAATGTTCAAGAGGTGCAGCCAAGAAATGTTCAAGAGGAGCACCCAAGAAATGTTCAAGAGATGCAGCCAAGAAATGTTCAAGAGATGCAGCCAAGAAATGTTCAAAAGGTGCAGCCAAGAAATGTTCAAGAGATGCAGCCAAGAAATGCTCAAGAGGTGCAGTCAAGAAATGTTCAGAGATGCAGTCAAGAAATGTTCAACCAAGAAATGTTTCAAGAGGTGCAGTCAAGAGATGTTCAAGAGGTGCAGTCAAGAAATGTTCAACCAAGAAATGTTCAAGAGGTACAGTCAAGAAATGTTCAACCAAGAAATGTTCAAGAGGTGCATCCAAGAAATGTTCAACCAAGAAATGTTCAAGAGGTGCATCCAAGAAATGTTCAACCAAGAAATGTTCAAGAGGTACAGCTAAGAAATGTTCAACCAAGAAATGTTCAAGAGGTGCAGTCAAGAAATGTTCTAGAGGTGCATCCAAGAATGTTCAAGACATGCATCCAAAAAATGTTTAAGAGGTGCATCCACGAAATGTTAGAGAGGTGCAGCCAAGAAATGTTCAAGAGGTGCAGTCAAGAAATGTTCAACCAAGAAATGTTCAACTAAGATAAGAAATGTTCAAGAGGTGCAGCCAAGAAATGTTCAACCAAGAAATGGTCAACCACAAAATGTTCAACCAAGAAATGTTCAAGAGGTGCAGCCAAGAAATGTTCAACCAAGAAACATAAGAAGATCATTTGTAAGCTTTAGTGGTGAAGCAAGGATTATACATAAACATACATGTACAGTATTTTTTTTCTACCTTAGAAACATCAATAAATGTGCTGATAACATCTGCCCGTTGCTTGCTGCATCCGCCTACACCAATCGATATGGCACTTGATGATGTATGCATTAACATGACAGACAACAAAGCGAATGTCGATTCATCCAAAGCTCTTTGCAGCATATCCACGTTAACATCAATACAACATCGGTTCTTGTGTCTTTTTTATCTGCGTTTACTTTCGTGAGGAGTCAATTTATACCGTGCAGCAGAATTGTCCACACAGTCGGTTCCGGCACTTGCGTTTCCATCTCGCCCATTGTAGTAAATTTTTAGGGAGTTGTTAGTACGAGGCATGAGCACCATCAACATGTTACACGTGAGATCAATGGTCTTCCATGACATCTCCCTCTAAAAATATCCAGTGTTCTGAAATTTCTTGCTCTAATCATAGACAGACTGACTTTGCGAGCCATTATCGTATTTTGCTCTAAAATATCACTTCACGAGCCGCTGTGCTTTCGTTACTTCAAACAAACGCAAAATGACACCCCCCCCCTTTTTTTCCCTCTCATGCCATCCCTCCCCCACCCAAAAAAAAAACGCCAAGTGGCTTATAGGGAATATGGTGTTAGTGACCATACATTTTACAGACCTTTGGTACATGATCTTTGGGGTAGTGTGGTCGGTATTATGCCCGTACTGCTTTACTTTCCCAGAAAAAAATCCCGTATCCATTAAAGGCTGGGTGAACCTGGAAGCCATCGGTTGGGATCGAACCCTACCTCTTGTCCTTTGTAGTCCAGTTTACTAACCACTGAGCTATCGCGGTATCGTATTTAATCATTGTGGTTTTAAACAATGTATACAATTGTTACAGTAAAACTGGCCGTGTGTGACCTTTGACAGTTTATTAGATGGTCTTCAACAGGGTGGAATATGCAAATAAGTACGTACTTATGGCATCAAGGGCAGGGGGCACCACAAAGGGGCCCCATTAAATGAAAAAATACATAGAGATATATACAATAATAACAAGAGCACTCATCGAATGCAGTCCGCCGAGGGCCATGAAATCGAAGGGGAAAAAAAATCTCCCCAAATAAATAATAGCAAGATGACAGGATGGATGCCTTTATCTCTATTAAATATAGAAGCAGATCTGTTAGATAAGATTATCAGGATGTGATCAAAGACTTTGCAATTTAAAAAAAAAGGACAAAACTTCAAATATAAAGAAAGTAGAAGCATACAAAAGTAAGTAAAAAAAAAAATAGGAAAGAGCCCCGTCACGCCACATGGCGTAAGGGGAATATAGTGATCGTGACCATAATTATTACAGACCTTCAGCACATGCTTTTATGGATTAATGTGGTCGGTATTACGCTCGTGCCGCTTTACTTTCCCAGAAAAAAATCCGGTACCCATTAAAGGCTGGGTGAACTCGGAAGCCGTCCGATCAGGATTGGACCCGACCTCTTGTCCTTTGTAGTCCATTTCACTAACCACTGAGCCATCACGGCTCCCGAAGTATACAAAAGTAACATTATTTTCCATCTTGCTGTCAGTTTTCTTTAATTTCAATAAATACAATGCTTTATTATTATTCATATTTTGAATTACATATATAAGGAAAAGGAGGGGGGGGGGGCATCAAAATCTTGCAAGTGCTCGGGCCTCTATTGGCCTTAATCCGGCCCTGGTATAAACAATTGGGTAAAAGTAAACAGCGTTTGTTTTGTAAATAGCAGTAGTAGATTCGTAACAGATTCATTATTTTGTGGAATTTGTTGAAGGTAATAGGGTACCTACAAACTCGATCTACAGGCAGGACATTACCAACCCATTCTTGTAACGGAATATAAGCAACTTACCTGACAGCTTGACAGATCATCTTCTTGAATTCTGAACAGCGCAGTCTGTGTTGATTGCTGATGCTGGCACGCGACCATGGCACACGTTATTGTTTCGTCACAGCCTTGATATCTGAGTACTTCGTTAAGGAACAATCATTAAGAGATGAAACAGTCACCGGTGCCAGTCAGTATGGAAGATGTCACCAGATTGATAAAGTTATAACCTAAAGGTTCAATTACGTACATACATCATCATGTTCCATACCGGTTGTCGTAGGCGATCATGCCCTTCTACAATTCTCTATCTACAGTACATCGTATCAATTCTGTTGTTGACTGTTTTCCACGCCATGACACCAAGCTATCCAGTATTTTCCCTCTTTATCATCCGCGGTCTCTCTTTCCATTTATTTAGCCAGTTGTAACTAAGGTTTCCAACTTTCCTCTTCTTATGATGTGCCCGAAAAATGTCGATTGTTTCTTTCTGATGTTTTTATGTGCTCCTTTTCTGTGTTGGCCTCTTTGAGAATTTCCTCATTGGTATTTTTTAGCCTGTCCAGGGAACTGTAAACATTCTTCTTAGAAATCCTATCTCTGTGGTCTCTAATAGTCTTTTCATTTGTTTGTCTACTGTTTATGACTCACTTCCATAGATCAGAATATGTACAAACATCCTGAACAAATTGTTTTAATTTTTCTTTTATTGTTTGAATTGCCTGGCACTGTTTATGCCAGGCATATAGCCCAGTGCGTCCAGTATCAACACGTTTGTGTCTCAATTTTTCTGATCCCAAATCACCCATCCAGATTGGGTGATCCTTTGGCATCATTGCTATAGTTCGTTCACAAACTCGTGCCCACGGAGTTGATAAATTATCTCGGAAACTGTTTGATGAATTTCTGTAATTTTGTTCATGAAATCTTTTTTTTTTTTTCACCGACCTTAATATTTTATAACATTTAACACAAAGGTAGTCTGAATTTTGCACAAATCGTTTTTTTTTTTTTTGTTACATAATTTTAGCAAAATATCAAACCGTGTGCTCTAAACATTAGATTTTACTGTAATTTATTTTCTAACAAACCTCTCAGTGGATTGCATCTTACAAGTTACGGTTCAGTGAGAGCGAGATGGTGCTATGATTGTGTGGAGAGCACCTGAAATTTGCCCTTTTAAACGGTGAGTTGATTACAACAAATGTGGGTATTGTAAATCCTAAAATTTTGGACAACTAAGAAAATCATATTTGTATATACCTCAAATAAGCAAAAATCTTTCCGAAATGAGTGACAGTAGGGGAAAAAAAGCATAAAACCTCATTTTATAGTAGGATATACATTGAGTTATAATTGTGCATTGAGTTCGATCTGATTGGTCACAGCTGATCCAGTTTGAGCAGGGTCACGCCAGCCAACATGTTTTCTACAGCCCCTTCCACAAGCTTTGACCATTCAATCACGTCACATGACCATCGGTTT